>NW_019167838.1:20677004-20809661 GCF_002303985.1 Durio zibethinus | reverse complement strand
TCAACATACAAGAAACCAGCTAAGGTGAACTATATCAATAGAAATTACTGATTTAATCTGAAATCTATTATAATCCGACAATGTATCAAATCGTAATTATATTTCCCTTTCGAGTGTAAGGTCGGAGCTGAGAAGCATCTTCCACCGTACATCCAAATAGAGCAATAGTTGACCAATAACTGGAAAAATGAAAATTTCGATTGGCTTCTCAGTTGAGATGAAAATTAAACCGTTTGGAAGCTGTCTATGCATCAAGGGCCTGGATGAGGATGTCAATTTTGTCTCAGTATTCCAATTAGCTCTACCGGTTAGCTTCAGATCTCAAATAACCAATTTCTTGACTAATTATACCCAAGCCCTAAGTGAGCCCGTCTCCTAAAATCTCAGTAGCCACACATGATGAACAGCCCAAAATTCCCAAGCAAAACCACCAAAATATCAACCAACCACATTCAGAAGTTCTGTACCGTAGAAAATAATTTCTGAAATATAATTTTTGAAAAATATTTATATTTTTTGAATTAAAAAGTTTTTTTTATTATTTAAATGAATTAATGAAAAATATTTTTTATCATTCAATTAACTTTTAATTTTTTAAAAAATAATATTAATATGACTATTAAATTTTCAAAATTTATTTATTATTAAAACATATTGAAATTATTTATTACTAAAATTATTAATATTAAAAAATAATTATAATTAATAATAATATTTAATATTAAAATTTTATGTTAATATAAAAATACCTAAAATAAAAGTATTTATGATTTTTATATTATTTATTAATATAATATTATTTATTTATTAATATAATATTATTTATAAGTAAATTATTTACTCAAAATATTATTGATAGTAATTATTCTTATATTGATGAATTTTTTCTAAAAAATTTTTTTCAAAAAATATCTTTCCTTTTCAAATTTGTAATATAATATTTTAAAAAATGATCTTATTTTTTTTCATTGATCAGTAAGTCATTTTAATTAATCAATTAATTTTTTATCAAATAAATACTTAAAAATATAAAATTTATTTTTTAAAAATTATTTTTCATGAAACAAACGGAGTCTAAATTTTTAATTTAATAATTTGATTATTTATATCATATCAAATATTAAAATTTATATATTTATATTATATTTATATAAAAATTATATATAATAATTTATATCTATATAAAAATAAAATTTTTTATTTTATTAAATTTATATATAATTATTATTAAAATTTTAAATATTATTATTATTTTTATATTATATTCATACGTATCATCATATAATCTTTTAAATATTCAAATCAGACTCTCCAGCTCAAACAAAGACTACATATTTCAGAAAAATTATAGATAGGTAAAATTTTAAAGCAATCTCGAAGCTATAATTTTCTTTCTCGTGATTGATTTCAATGTTTAATAAAAAATATTTTTTTTCTACTTGAATGAGAAAAATGTTACGAAAAAATAACTTCAAGGCTTCACTCATTTCGACGGTTTGGCTAATTTTTTGGATAACTGAAATCTTTTATTAATTCCAATATTCAAAGGAACGGAAATCTCCACTACATGATTATTGATTGCATATATATTTTTTAATAATTAATATATTTTTTTCTATTTCAATCTTATAATATATAAAATAAAATAGGACGAAACTGAGTAATTAACAAAAAGAGAAACGAATCCACGAGAAAGAAATTTTTTTTTTTGTCTATTCGGATTTAATATTTTATAAAAAATATTTTAAAATTAAACTAAAAACACTGAAAAATACCTCACCCAAATATAAAATAAAATAAAATAAAAGATATAGCACTCATCACGTCAGGAGATAAAGGGAAAAGTCATGCAGAGTTGCAGTGTGAGGTGCTTCTAGAAGATGACCCATTTTCTTTTCCATGGTTTTGTGGCAATTAGCTCCAAAACAATGGCTTTTGTGGCTATTAGTTCCAAAACCAATGGGTGCTCATTTCAAAGGACTCAAATTCCTTCACAACCTGTGGGTTTGAAGGAAAAAATATATATTATCCAATTCCCAGTCTCCAACAAATATTTTTTCTTTGTCAGAGAGTCAAAGAACAGTTGTCAGATTTAGAATTTTTTTTCTTTTTTAAAGCATGGAAAAGGACATGCAAGCTTACAATTTGAATTAAAAATATTTTTTTATCAAAAAAATTACAACTTTAAATACTTTTCCTTGTAGAGTAGACACCATGCTTTTGAAAAAATCAATTCAAAGAAAATTGCTATGTCAGAGTTTAAGAAAAAATATATATGTTAACATTAAATTAAAAGTTTAGATGATTGTAATTTGTTATTAAATATTATTATATATAAAAAATTTTGGATGCAGGAAATTGTAAGATCAACAAAATTGATGATATAGAATTTCATTTATTAATGAGGAAGAGTGCATGCTTGCATTCTATCTGACCAAATTTTTTTTTTTAATTCTTTAAGAAAATTGGCTAACACGAATGAGTAGGATCTATGTATCTTTATGCCGTTATCATTGCCCAACTTATTGTATCATCGCATTGCGTGCTCTATATGACAGTCATGTCTGTCCTAAATTTTTGTGCGACTTTGTATTTTAATTTTGAAAAAACTAGTATTATATATTTAGCATTCTCTTTTTTTTCTTTTTCTAATTTTGAAAAAAAAGAATGAATAGATCAAAAGTAAGGTTAGTAACTCAACTTGCTTATGATAAGTTTCGATTTAATCTGATTTTATAAGATTAGTAACTTAATTGCTTTCTGATGAGTTTTGATCTATTTCGATTTTATAAATTTTTGTTTAAAATCGAGTTTGGGTTGGATCAGGTAATAATAAGAAAAGGTAAAGATCGGATTTTAGATAAATTGACTCGATCGGGTCCGATATATATAAATTATTTTTTAATTAATTATTTAATTTTTATTTATATATTTATATAATTTTATATTTATATTTTAAAAATAATATTTTATTAATTTTAGATCAAATTAGATCGGATACGATTTATATAATATTATATCAAATTCAGGTTCGGATATGATAAAAATATAAAAATTTTCAAATCGAGTTGAGTTCAAATTTTATAGATATAAAGTGAGATTAGGTTTGAAGTTCGAGATGAGTAAAAACCTGCTTCAACTTAATCCATTATCACATCTAATCAAAACAATGAATGTTTAGGGTCGTTGGAGAGAATTTGTGATAGTCCCACGTTTTCATATTTTTTCCTTGATAAATTTTGTTATGATATTGAATTACTATACTTTTTATTATCAAAAAGTAAAAAAATGTTAAAAATAAATTTTAATATAAAAAATAAGAAATTAGACTTTTAAAAATGAAAAAGTATTAGAAAATTAAAAAAATAGTTAAAAAGAATGAAACAGAAAGAATATTTTAAGAGAAGAAATAGGATTAATTGTTTTTAATATTACGCTAACAAATCATAAAGTATTTAAATATTTAATTTAATAGTAAATACATGCATTTCATTAATGAAATGAAAAATTATAAAATTATTAATAATAAAGTTTTTTAAATTTTACAAGTAGAATTAAAAAAGTTATAAATATTTTTAAAATATATTTAAAAAATAAAAGAATTAATTAAAAATATAAATGAAACAAGTTTCAATCTTTAACATCGTTTGTAAATTGAAAATTTACACATGTATCAAATACCAATTTTAATAAAATTGATATATCTTATTAAATCTTCTTAATTAAAGTTGTTTATATAAAACAATTTGTAAATTTATGTATCTTTTTATTCAATTAATTGAATTAACCCTTTTTCTCTCTTTAAAAAAAAATAAAGATTTGTGAAATAATTAATACCTATAGTTATTTCCAATCTCTAAAAAAATATGATTCATACCAACATATTTATATGGTAATTAATAAAACTTCTTTGAGTTAATTATGAATATACCTAATTAAGTTTTTTAGAATTCAAAATATTGGATTCATTAATATTGCTACTAAGTAAAGAAATTTAAGATTAAAATACAATATATCGCTTTTTTATAAATATATATAAATTTTTATTTATATCTTTGTATACTCAAAAGGAAATATAAAATTATCGCAAAAATAATAGCAATATGTTTAGGTGGTGATCCCTCATTAGTACTAATTTCAAATGTAATTACTTAATTTTTTGAAGACATGCATCTTGTCTTGGTTTGAGATTAAAACAATTTATTTGTCTTTAGATTTTAAAAAATAAAAATTAATACAATTATTTTTTATTATTAAGTACTAACTCATCAAAATACGATTAAGATAAAAGAAAATTAATCAAATCAATCATCAATTAAAAGACAACAAATTGGTGTATGGACGCATATCCATTTTTTTTTTATCCAACTTAAATAGCCGTTTGGATTTTATTACATTTTTAATGTGATACAATTAAATTTAAATATTAATTTTAATGAAATTAAATCAATATAAATTTTTTATTATTTTTTAATTATAATTATAATATTTTTTAATAATAATTATAATAAATTTTATTATTGATTTCAATCTCATCACAATTAATTTTATCATCCGTGCAAATCAAACCTAAAACAAAAACTTGTTTGCATATACAAAACCAAAATTGTTTAAGGTTACAGTTATAGTGCTCTAGACGTGGAAGATCCATGTGCCTGTTCTAGACACGTAGATGTTAAGCCATCTTAGCCTTGGCTTTAGCAAATTACTGTTTCAAAACAATGGGTACCATTTCTAGATAATACAGAAAATTCCAAAGTCTGTGGGCTACCTAAAGCTACCTCCCCACATATCTGCATCCAATATCTAAAAAAAATCCATCCACTTGCATCCTTTTGCAGTCAAGGCTTGGACCCAATGGGCTATAAAATTAGCGATCAATACAACATTCAACCTAGACAGGATTATTTTAAATATGGCATAATAATATAATATAACAAATAATATAATTTAAAATTAAAAAAAATCCTATATGAAAAAGAGAAAATAATAAATTTAATTAATATATATATAAATACATAAATTAGTTAAAACAAAATGTGTTTTTTTTTTTTCTGGAATGGACATCATTATCTGGTAGCAGAAAGAAACCCTTACTGATTTTGTCTTTCATTGTCCTATAAATATCTGCATAAGCTGACAAGCTGTAGATCATATTTCAATTTCATTTTCATTTCATTCCCACACGAAGATATAGCAGTGCCTATCCAAAACAAAAGAACTGGTTGCATCAATTGCAATCCCTTTCATGCTTTCACACCATTGGTCTTATTATTGTGGTTTGGGAGTTAAAAGGTTCAAAATTGGACACCTTATTCTTTAAAGATTTATGTCTTAATTTTAATGCTCCCTCCTCATACTTATAAATAATTTATGAGTTTGAATTTTTATAGTAAAACTTCTTAAACAACCAACAAGTTGATGGTTTAATTAGTTAAGACTTGTCCTCTTTGATGAAGAGATCTTAGGTTCAAATTTTATCGATGATTATTTGTTGAGGTTATCTCGAATATACGACTTGCAACCACTTGTTTTAGGTTATCAGTTATAACACATTTTGTTATAACCTGTAGAACTTAGCAACCTATTTACCCCTAAATTTTTCCTAAAAAAAAAGTTAAATAAAATCAGAGAGAGTATGACCAAGACATTACCAATTTCATAAGGTTGTATCTAACATATTATAACCTAAACCATGCACAAGTGAGATACCTAAGATATAATGGAATTAAATATATGTTTGGTGTATAAAATTATAATAAGATGATATTATAAATAAAATTAGATTAAATAATATCATTTTATTTTATGTTTAATGAAGTAAGAATTAAAATAAATAATTTATTTATTGATCAAATTATTTTTTCTCAAAATTTATGAAATCAAAATTATTAATATATTTTTTAAGAATATAATAAAATATGTAAATTCAA
Organism: Durio zibethinus; assembly: GCF_002303985.1. Next base: position 20,803,728 of record NW_019167838.1, on the reverse strand, counting down.
TCTTATGAATTAAAAATAATTTTCTTCACTTTGAAATAATTAAATCATCCTATACAAAAATAATGATTAATCATTCTTATAATCAAATTCCATTTTAGATATAAATAATATAATATAAAATAATTATCATCTTATCTTATTTATTATTTTATATATCAAATATGTTTTTAAAATTTCTCAATAAGAGCAACTCTTAAAAATGACAAATACAACGTGAATTTTGATAAATAATAAATATTTAATAAATTTAAAATTTAAATCTTAATATTTATAATTTTTCATTCTTAAATTACAATTTTTTTATAAAAAATATCTTAACTCTTTTTTTTTTTTTTGGAAAGAACAACAATTATAGTAGCATAGGGCCAAGATACTGAAAATCTCAATCCTAATTGTAAACACTATTTTTAATTATTATTATTATTATTATTATTTAATTTTTTTCTTATTTTTTCTTTCTTCTTTCTTTTTCCTTCTTCTTCTTTCTTATCCGATTCAAGTTGACTAAGCATGAGTGCATTAAATGCACTCTCCTTAAAATCCAAAACTACCACCGACAGTCGTCGACACTAGCCAACACGTGAATATCAACTTATTGCGTCAGTTGAAAAAATGAGACTCGAATCTATGAAGATTTGAGATTTGAATCCTAGTAAGCTCTATAAAATCTGTGAAAAAAAAAGAAAAAAATTGAGAAAAAATAACAAAAAAATAGAGCTTTCTGTCGAAAAAAATTACTGTAAAAACAAAAAAAAGTAGAAACAGTCCCCTAGAACGGGGAATCTAGCACCAAAATACACCTACACACAAAAAAGGCAAACCAGAAAAACACAAAAAAAAATTATTTTTTTTGACTGAAACTTTGAAGGTCGATCTGGGTTGTTTGAGATACTTTCGGATGAAACCAAGCTCAGATCTGTGTTTAAGAGGACGAGAAGGATTTTTTGAGATTTTTCAACCACCGGCGACGACGGTCGGTGACCAGTGAACAGCGGTGATGCGACGGCAACGATGGCCGGCCGATCCCTTGGTTTTTTTTTTTTTTTGTCTGAGAGAAAAAGAGAAGTTTTTTTTTATGGGGAGAAGAAGAAATGACCAAAAAAATTTTTTAGTTTTATATAAGCAGCTAAAACTCAAAACGACATCGTTTCACTAATACCCAAAATGACGTCATTTTAGTATCTGAAGATCCACGCGTCGACCCATGACCCGACCTTAAGGTCCGTGTAACCGACCCGATTACTCGACTCATCCTTAGACCCAGACCGATTTAGGTGAACCGGATCAGACCGCCTCTAAATCGCTGACACCAGAACCGAACCGTCCTTGAACCGCTCGATCGAATTAAGCCGTCAATCCGACTAGACCCGCATTGATCGGACCGTTGATCGGTCCGGTTCAGGTAAAGATTTTTTTTTTAAATTAAATTTTTTTATATATTATTTTTATAATATTTATGCATACTAAAATATTTAAATTTGTTAGAATAATTTTTATGTAGTTAAAATTTCTATAATTTTGTTAATTTTAAAATAAAATTTAAAATATAATAAAATGAAAAATAATGAAATTTTATAATAAAATATTGAAAAAAAAAAGAAAAGGAAATTTTATCCGATGAGATTTAAATGTATTTCGAGTAGTGATGCCTATGAAATCTCTAGGTGAGAAGAAATTTTTTTTAAATACTACCAGTGTATTGAAATATTTATAAAAATTTTTCAATACAATAAAAATTTTCTTTTTGTTAACAATAAATAAAAATTAATTAATATATTAAAAAATAATAATATAAATAAGAAAAAAAAATTTATCCAATGATGAGATTCCAAAAGTATTCAGAGTAGAGATGCTTTAAAAAATTTTTAAGTGAAAAGATTTTTAAATATTATCAGTGTATTGAAATATTTATAGAAAAACTTCAATATCATAAAAAATTTTTTCTTCAAAATTAAAAATAAAAAAATTAATAAAACAATTAATAAAATTTTTGAAAAAGAGAATAAAATGTGTGCATCAACATATTGTTATTTGCATTACATACATGACATAATTTTTTTACAAAAAGTAAACTCGGACCTCCAAAGATGAGATTCTAAGATATTCCAAGAAGTGATGCCTAAGAAATCTCTAGGTGAGAAAGAGTTTTTCTAATGTTACTAACGTACTGGAACATTTTAGGAATTATTTCAATAAAATATTCTAATTTATTTTTCTCAAATAATATTTGAATATAAAAACAACAAATCAAAAATAAAAAAATCAAAAAAATTATTTTTCAAATACCGAAAATAAGATTATTTTTATCAAAATAGAAAGATAGCATGTAGTTAATTGGTACCATTTAAATGGGCGCTGTAGGGGTCTTAATCTTTCTCTACACGTAATCGACTCTTGAACCCAGACTGTTACGTAGATCCTAAAATTATTTTTTTAATAAATTTTAATTAATTTTAAGATTTTATTAAAAAAATATGTTTTAATAGGTGATCAATCACACATAATAAAAAAAATTGATGATAATTTTATTATTTTATTTTTAAATTCACCGTACAAACACAAAATTGCTACGACACTAATAAAAAGGATATTGGAGCAGATGTGATTATGCAAATCACATGTGAGATAAAAAGAAAAAAATTTTGAACAAACAACCCTTTATATCCCTTAAAAAGTGGATAAAATATGCCCTGGAAAAGGGTTAACAAACTTAACCTGTGAGTAGTGTTAGGACACATTTTTTTTATTCGAAAGGCCGCATCTCAACTCTTTCACGCTTCGCGAGGGAAATGGTCAAACACTCAATGCGGATATTAATATTATATATCGATCCAAAAAAAATAAAATAAACTTGCCGTTTAAATTGGCTGTGGTGTTTTCTCCTACACCTTGGAGAAAATTTTTTTTTATATAACTTCAATCTTAAAATATAAAAAAAATTGATATGAAATTTAATTTTTTTGTATTTAAAATTATAAAAAATTTAATTATTAAAATTAAAATTTAAATATTTTATCAATAATTGTCACATGATAAATAAAAAAAAATTGTTTGATTGAAATTATATTATTTGTTATAAAATTTTATTGATAAAATTTTTTTAAAAAATTAGGAATAAATTATAAAAAATCCTTACAATTTTGCTGATAAAGTAACAATCCACAAACTAAAATTTTAGTTCAAACTTCAAAAAAGGAGAGAAATAAATATAAAAATAGGACAGTTTATTTCTCAATAGTTCTAATTAAAAAAAAAATCAAGAAAGAAAGTTCTTTGATTTTTTTATTTAAGGTTTTTTAGTTACTAGTGCTTTGTTTCTTTTTCTCGTGAATTGGACGGACATTATCCAAAGTTCCAGTGTCCTCGAAATTAGTTGATTTACACATCAGAAATTTGGTGTCAGTTCTCCAAAATATTTTCTCTATATATTTCTAAAAAAAAGATAAATTTATATCCAAATCATTCCGAGCCCACCTAACTGTCTTTTTTTTAATTCCCAAGAATTACAATTTTTTTGTTCTTCTTTTCCTTTTGAACTTTGAAGCTTTGGAAACAACAAACAAAAACCTGTTCTTTGTTTTTCTGTCTTCAACCACCATTTTCAGTAAAAAAGTACAAATTTTTGTTGTTCAAAATCTTCACTTATTTTCAGAAGTGGATCTTTTTTTTAGGTTGTCAAAGGATTTCATGGCATGTTCATTGAAGTTTGGTTCATATTTTTCTGGGTTCAAAGAGACTATGTTGGGCTCAAATTCTAATAGGGGTTCCTGGTTTTGCGCATCATTGAGTTCTTTAGACTCTAAGGATTCAACATCAAAAAAGTTTCCTCTTTTTAGCATTGATTTTTTGGGCAAACCATTACTTGTCCCAGATCAGAAAGGTTCAATAAATTGGAGCAGCAACCACCCTGGAAACAGATTCTCTGTTCAAGTATGTGCAAAATTTTGGTTTTCATTTTGGATTTTAATGGGCTTTTTTTTTTTCTTTGCTATTTTAGTTATATATTTTGGGCTATAAACTGATGTTAAATCAATTGGTTTTCCAGGCAGAAACAACCTGTGTGAGCAGAGGTATGAGATGGTGGGAGAAGAATCTTAGACCCAACATGGTGAAGATCCACTCGGCAGAAGAACTTGTGGATTCCTTGCAAAATGCTGGTGATAGATTGGTTATTATTGATTTCTATTCACTTGGTTGTGGAGGCTGTAAAGCTCTCCATCCTAAGGTATTTTTGGCCATCAGAACAACTTTTTAGTTTCATTTTAGGATAGTTTATCATAAATCTTACCAACCTAAATGAAGCAGTAGTGATGATATATGGATTGCTGCCCTTAAATTTGAATGAATTTTTTTTTCATTTGAAATGAATTGGAATTTATCTATTACTTTGAGGTACTTGTATTTGAGTATGGCAAGAAAGACAAATACTAGTTGCTAAATTTTTTAGGAAAAGTAAAATCTAGTCTTCAATAAAATGGTGAAGAATATCAAAATCGATTTCAATTCCTTGATTTAAGATTTGTTGACAGTGGCTTATGTTTATAACAGATCTGTCAGCTGGCTGAACAGAATCCGAATGCGATTTTCCTAGAAGTTAACTGTGAAGAGCTAAACAACATGTGCCAGTGTCTCAATATTCGTGTCTTACCGTTCTTTAGGTTCTATAGAGGTGCTGAGGGGCGTCTATGCAGCTTTAGCTGCACCAATTCTACTGTAAGTTTTTCATTGATTGGATAATATTCCTTAATTTCTTCATGGTAAGTGTTAGTAGCTCTTGTTCACTACAGATTGTAAATGTAAAGTTTTATTATTGCAGATCAAAAAATTCAAAGATGCATTGGCAAAGCATGGAGCAGATCGATGTAGCCTTGGCCCTGCTAAAGGTTTGGATGAGTCTGAGCTGATGAAATTAGTATCAGCTGGTGAACTATCAACCAATTTACAGTCACCTTCCACAAAAGAAGAAAAAATGGAGGATTTGCTAACGAGAAGAATGGAACTGTCTGGTATCTTGAACAAAGCAGATAGTAATAAGATGGAGCTTGAAACAGAGCCTGCTTTGCAATAGGTTGTGATTTGTTATTAAGCTCATAGGAGAGTAGTTTTGAAAATGGAGTAAAGTGGCTTCAGCCTCATATCTTGATGTTGGAACTTCTCTATTTTGTACTTGTATATATCATTAGCGAGGTTTTTCATAAGCAGGCTCCTGGGTTTTTTGAGTTGAGCCCTGCCAAGTTTATTTATTTCTTAACGTCTTATCAAGGAATTGATTCGGTGTTCGCTAGTATTAATCTATAGAATTGTTATATAATAAAGGATTGGTTCCATTTTGAAACCATTCAAGTTGAAATTTATTCTACGTTACTAAATACTTTTCTTGCAAATCCAATGCTGAATTCATATGCAAATCCGCCAGTATTAGCTCAATTGGTAATATGAATCTTAAATTATAAGTTTCTAATTCCAGGTATTATTTCATGGCAATGAAGCTTTTGGCAATATGAGTTATGACTGAAGATCAAATACAAAGTGATGGAAATGAAGTGAAGCACTGGAAGAAACAGTTTTTTTTTTTTTTTTTCAAATATGTTTATATAAAAAAATATTAGTGAATTGAATGAGAACCTGTGGCAGCCTATAAGAAACAAACCGAAGAAAACAGGATTTGCAATTTGACTATCATTGGTCGGTGGATTCAAAGTCTAAATAAACAGGTAGACTATTATATCATAAGTAGAAAAAGACGATTTTGTTTTGGAAATTTCCTGTCAGAACATGCAGCAAACATAAAACGCTAACAAATTCAAAAGTTTCTTGCAATGGTCATTGCAGTTTTAAACGCCATCTTTGAATTTTATCTCAATTAAATAAACTAATCAAGATATACAAAATATATCAAAATGTATCTAAGAAGTACTTGACCAACTCTCCTTGCTGCACTTGATACCTGGTCATGATGATCAAATGATTCGGTTGCCGATGGACAGTTTTCAATAAGTTAAAAGTTTGGAAGATGGATGTGCTTCTTCAGGTTGAACACCTTTTTTGGTTAGTGGCTCATAATAGATCGTTGACAAAGTAAGTTTGCTATAAAAAGAAATTTTTTTACAAGGTCGAACCTTAGGGAGATTGGAAAAAAGGGAATTGCAAATGCTAAAAATCGAATTATAATTTTATTAGAATTCATTTCTTAAAAAAGTTATAAATTATTGGAGTTAAATTTTAAGTTTTTAAAAGTTAAGGCTTGCATTGTTTAGACTGATATAATTATTTTTTTAATAAAAAATAAATTTCAGAAGACATTCAATACTAAAAGTTGAACATTTTATTTTGAATATTTTAAATTTCAATTTTGAAACGAAAGAAGTGAAATTTAATTGTTAGATAAAAAGTATCACTTTATGATCAACTCTTTTGTCTAATGGTGAAAAAAACTCTTAAAAAGACACAATAATTTTGATTTCAAACCATAACTATTTCCCCTTCTTCATAAGTTATGCTCTTCCATATATATATATATATATATATATATATATATTATATAAAATCATTTCTCATTAATAACCAAAAAATACCAAAAGCGACATTGAATGGTACAAAAAATTAAATAAAAAGTATATAGACTTTTGAGTTATCAAAAAGAAGTTTATGGTTTATATAACTTTTAAATTCATTTAAATTTTGAATAAAATCTTAAACAAATATTTACAATTTAAATTCTGGCTCAAATTGATATATATATGTGAATTATATAAAAATTAAAAATAAAAATTATAATTACACTTAAATTTTATTTTTAATTTATATATATATATATAAATTAAATATAATCTCATTAAACTTAATTTAATTATTTTTTTTTTAATTTTTTATTAAATAAATTAAATTAAATGAATAAATTTTAATTTGAATCATATCTAAAAAAATTTTAAATCAAATTAAATTTAAATAAAAGTATAAGTGATTAATATTAAATATAAGCTTGAATTCAATCCAATCATATTAAAAATTTATTTTTTCTGAAAAAAAAAAAAAGGAGAAACAAGGTTGAGTTTAGCTACTGACGTCGATTACTCAGATTCCTCACCAGAGATGGACCCACTGCAAATATGACAACGTAGATTTTAAGAAAACCAAAATATTTCAGTTTTTAAAATTTTGAATCCGTACTAATTTAATTCATTCAAATTATAATAAAAACTTAATCCAAATCAAGCCCAAATAATTTGATTAATTTGATTTGATATGACCTTCTATCTAACTCTAAAACATGAGAAAAAATTCAAACCTTAGAAAGCGTATTGCAGACAAATCTCATATTCTATTCTTTGATGTGAATGTAAAATTTCAAATATCTAAAAAAAAAAAAAAACAAAATAGATACAAATTCAAGTAAAAATTATTCTCAAATTAAATCCAAAACAAAAATAGACTGAGAAAAAAAAAAAAAAACAGAGTAAAACACTGGACCTTGAACTTTCGGAACTTTAACATAGGATATGTTCATTGAAAAAAACCAAGAGCATAATAGACGTTTGGATTAGGGTGTATTGTTTTTTTTTTTATCTAGATTCCTTTTGTGTCTAATAGGGTATTCGATTAATCCGAAATTAAATCAAATTAAATCTCTTAAGATGAACAAGTACTCTTCAAATTTTTTTTATTCACAAATTTAAAATCAAAATCTTAATTAAAAAAAATTAAATTCATTATCACTCTAATCAAATTAACAAGCGTTGATAATTAAGCTGCATTATCATGCGACGGGAGCTGCTCTCTACAACAATACTAAATAATAAAAAAATTTTAACTTTTCAATAAAATACGTGATTTTCTAATTCAAACCAAAAACTCTTCAAAAAATATTTTTACAATAAAAAATACATTTAAGATAAAAAAAAAATTCTTCTTTTTATCCCTATATTTATAATATTTTATTACTTTATATATATTTAAATATTTAATTGCTCAATACTTTTTTACAATAATATCAAACACTTAAAATTTCTAATCACATCAAATACCAAATGACTTAAAATTTCAACAATTCCCAATACTTAAAATTTTTAATTACACTTTTTAAACATACATTTTACCAACCAAACTTTTTCCAATCACAACAAATCTAAACCATCGCTTACTCTCGCTATATCGCTCTTTCAAACACAAATTTTACCGTTCAAAACTTAATGTTCTGTAACAAAAACAACCTATCTAATGGAAAACCTGCCAATTGCTGGAAATTGCCATGCCAATTGCCAACCCCAGTCTGCATAAATATAGAAACTGCAGGGATGGTAGAAAACAGAACATTAAAATGTCAAGGACTCAGGAGAAAATTTGAAGCCTTCATATTCCATACATAACTGTTTATCACATAGGATTCTCTTGGAGCCCAATACATGCAATCAGGCTTCAACAAAAAACACCGTTGAATCTCCGTTCTTATATCAATCATTAGGCAATTTTCAACCCAAAAAAGCCTTCATCGGAATGACAAAAAATTTTAAAACACTGATAAAATGAAATGTCCTAAAATATTGAAACCAAATACAAAGATTCACACAAATATGCATTAGAATTTCAATCGAACATGAATTTATTGGTAGTACGAACATCTATACAATAGTTAGGACAGTAGAAATGATTCTTTCCAATGTTAATCAGAACCAAACCTCAGGGGTAGCTGAACATTGTCATGTCAATGTCTAATAAAAGAGACAATGAATTAGATCAAAAGCCACTATGCAATAAAAAGGTAACACATCAAATTTCAAATAATTTCTGGAAAATTCCACGGGTTTTGGATTTATAATATGTATCTCTATGAAGACAAATTCTTCGCATATCACAAATACATCACAGGATCTTAATAACTCTGTTAAGAAACACAATGAGCTAGAAATCACAGTAAAGCCTCAGATTTGCAGACGGACATCAAGGCTTAGAAAGCTATTCAGTCCCGAAAGATGGTAGTTTGTTATGGATATCGTCATAGGCCACTGATTCTTAAAGACTTAGATGAATTTGCAAAAATATATGTCTATGGACTGGCTCATGAAGCAATGGAAGCAACACTGTTCCAAAAGGCCAATGTAATATGCAATCATACATTGATGGAGGAACTCCACAGTAAGAGTACCTTCAACATCGATGAAAATTTGTTTATGCAACGTATAACTTGGAATTTACAAACATAAGATGTTTGCCCCGACAAAGAAAGGGATAGAACCCCTCATCACACAGGTGTGAGAGAAAATAACAAAACAAAACTCAACATTTAAACCACAAACTCAGCAATTCAGCACCGGAAAAAGAAACAATCAGGTACAAAATTTGTACATGTAAGACTCAAAATGAACAATATATGCAAATTCAAGAGACATTTTCTATGGTCTGTCTCAGAGGTAGTGACAATTATCAGATATCATCATTCTTTAATCTGATAATACGTGCATTAAGATGCATCATAGACAACCCAAAAACTTTCAAGTTATAAACAAGAAGGAAAATTATCATATCAAGTAAGAAACCTTTCATTAAAAAATTTAGTACAAAACTTATTAATACTTGTAAAAAGATAAAGTAATACTCCAAATAACACCAATTTATTTTGTGCATCAGAGAGATTCCCATTCATAGACAACTCATCATCCTCCAATGGGTACTGATGTCCCTGTCTATTTTATCGTCACTTGCACAAATTTATACTAGAATAAACCAGATTTCAAATGTGCAATCAAGCAAAGTAAAGCAAAATTCATATGCAAAGCAGACTAATTAAAAAGGGAAAAAAAGATCAAAGAATTGTATCAGAGAGATTCCCGTCTAAGACTAAGTCATCAATCACCCAAAGAAGGGAGTGCCGATGCCCCTGTCTATTTTTATCATCGGTTGCCTATGAAATAAACTATTTTGTATATTTAAGGAAAACCCATTTTATAATAGCTTGAACAACCTTGAAAAGCTCAAATTTACGCTAATTACACATGAAACATTCAAACAATAAGAAGATAAAATCAATATCTCAATGAAGTATCAAGCAAATAAGAAAAAAAAAACAGCCTTTTAAGCCTCAGATTTGATTGATTTCAAAGAGAACATCTCTCAAAGTATATTTAATACCATCATAGGCAAAACAAAAAGGCATAAACGAGACCCAAAAGAACAGAAAACAAAAAGTTATCAACTAACAAATCAGCTAAACTTCCGGGAAAGAGACAGAAAATTTTAGAGCTTTGTAGAAGAAGAAAGGGTTGGTTGAGTAGGCCAGAACTGAGCTTCTTGTCAACAATGTAGATTTAGGGTTTATCTGAGGAACGACTTTAGGGTTTTGTCGGTTATTTGTAATGAACAGTGATGGGAATGGTATGTTTTTGGGGGTCCTGGGCTGTATGCATAATGACAAGGCCGTATATTTTACACATTGGTTTCGGCCCATTCGGCTTGAAAAGATTTTAATTTTGATTTTTTCTCAATTATATAAAAAAAAATTTATTCAAAATTTAAACTAGGATTCAAATCACTCTTCTCCACAATATTTTCGCAGTATACAGTGTGTCACATATATACGAAAAAGTTTATGAAACCTTTTTAGGATTTCAATTATCAAAGTTTTTTTATTTAAATTTTATCGCACTTAGTAGTAAATTTTGACATTTAATTTTGAAAAAATCAAAATTATATATATATTTTATTTATTATATTACTCGAACTCGAAAGTGAATATTAAATATTAATATGAATGATAGATGCATTTATCTTTATGTTTAAAAATTGAATACGAATTTCTCTTATGAAAAACCTTACAGTCATTATGATATCCTTGAACGTAATAAATTGATTCTTAAACCATGAATATTTTGATGTTATTATTATTATTATTATTATTATTATTTTGAGTTTATGGTTATTTGTTATCCTAGTTTTGAGCAATCTTATATTTAAATTGATTAATTTGATCGTACGTTGCTATAATTATAGTTTACATTCAGATTTGAATTACAGTAACAATGAGAGGTTTTAGTTTAATAATAAAAAAGAGAACTTAAAATTTTAAAATTTTAAGTTTAAGTTTTATTAGGTGCAAATTTGATTTTAATTATATTATAATTTGTTAATTTATCTATTTAATTATTAAATAATTTTTTATACATAAATATAGTATTTAATTATTATTATAGTTTAAGCTTATAATTAAAAAAAAAAATCACAGCAACATTTAATCTCTTTCTAAATACAAGCAAACGAAAAAAAAAAAAAAAGCTTTCCCTAAAAGCATATTAAATGTGCGGATATTAAAATTGACACATGGTTGTTCATGGAAGGTTAACTTCTTTTTGTTCTACAGCAGTCATTGACAATTGAAAAAAAAAAATTTATGTAAATTTTCATCCAAACTTGTTGTATGTAGGAACGGCAATCCAATTCGTCTCTTACGGATTTTGACTCGACTCGATCTTATGAGATCGATTTTTTTTTGAAATTTAGGTTTCGAGTCGAGTAAAGTTAAGAAACAATCGGGATCGAGTCGAGTTTGGATTTTAGACAAATCCTACTCGACCTAATATTATATCAAAAATTATTTTTTAATTAATTATTTAATTTTTTATTTATATATATTTAAAAAATAATATTTTATATTTTAAAAAATAATATTTTATTAATTTCGAGTCAGATCGGATCAGATACGATTTATATAATATCGGGTCGGGTTCAAATATAAAAAAACAAAAAAAATTTTGGATAGAGTCAAGTTCGAATTTATTAACGCATAAAATCATGTTAAGTTCGGAGTGAACAAAACTCGTCTTGAATCCGACCCGATGTCAACCTTAATTGTACGTCCTTATTTTAAAATGAAATAACTTCTCTTTACCTAGTTTTTTTTTTTTTTTTTAATTCCTTTACACAAAAGAAACCATTTCACCACAAAATCCAAGTGAAGGTTTGAGCTATATGACATATCTACGATTAAGATCTTATTTTCTAAGATCCTGTCAAGTTAAATCTTTTCATTTTTTTGACATGATTAGTCTAAGATCTCATTAAAAGTATTAATCGAAGAAGTAACGTTTGTTCTTAACAAGGATTTTGCTTCCAAGCATTTCAAATCAAACTTTTCAGGTATTGAGTCGGCTTCTAGTAGTCACTTCACATGCTCATGAATCGTGATTAACCAGTTAAACATGAATGGGACGAAAGACTTTTTTGTTCATTATGTTTTATTACCTTTCATTCATCTCAATCAAACAAAATCGGTGCACTGATAATTTTTATTATAACTACGTTAAAAAGAAAAAAAAAATAGAGATTCAAACGCAAAAGAAGAAACATTAATTATTTTACACATCATCATTTATTAACAATAATCATGTAGAATTTACATATAGCAATTAGCATATGTAATGAATGTGATCCTCATTCCGAAACAATGAAAAGAAAAAAATGTGCCCCCACTTGTGAAAATTACATTAGAGAAGTGAAGGAGTTGATTTTTCATTTCCTCCTCTTTCCCTTGCAGAGAGAAATGTGAAGGAGTTAAGGGATACCGTTTTGAGGTCTGTTTGCATTGTTCTTGGTTATAAACAGACTAGTTTTCAGGTTTTTGTTTGCGTCTGATTTCTATAATCAATCCACTTGAAGTTGCTTTCATGAGCTAAATAGGCGATTGGCAAATGGCAGCTGCCTCTCCACCCCATTTATCCTTATTTTTCCATTTTTTTAAATTTTTGAAAATGAGATTCAAACTCAGCTTCTTGAACTTGTAATACATACTTGAACCAAATGCCAAGTGTTCCTCATTTCTTCATTTATATATAATGTTACTTTTGGTCATTGAGAAGATGAATTTGGCCATAGAGAGGAGCACTATCCGGCTTAAGGATTCAATCTTTCTGGTGTTCTGTTCAGCCAATATTCAAAGTTTATAACAATGCCAAGGGAAAAATTTACAGCGATGCTGTAATGTTCTATTGCTGCTTGTGATAGGTGATGCCTATGAAAAGATAATGAATTAAAGGTTGACTGATTTGGTAAGATTCAAAATTGTAAAAAATAGATTTGAATTTCATTATCAACATTATTCTTTGATGAACGATTTCTAATTCCAATATAAATTTTCTGAAATTTGCTATCTGTCTTGGTTTTAGAATGAAAAGTTTTTCTTAACCCTAAATTTTTTTTAAAAAAATTGAATTAATAAATGAATTGAAGAACAAATAAAAAACAATATTGAAGCCTAGAAGGAAGCTAATGGGTTCTGAATTTAGCAGAAAAAAAAAAGTAGATTAATTTATCATCAATTTTCCCACATGCCAAGCAGATTTGAAAGCTGAAAAGATATTCAGCTTCTGAAGAACAGGATTGGCAAAGATTGAAAAAATGTAAGATATATAACAATAAATGAGAAGGAGTTGTTCTTGGTCCTTTCAATGTAATCACCTATTAATCCAACATACATCACCCAACACATCACCCATGTGCAGCCTCACTCTTTCCCTGTCTGTCTGCTTCAACCTAAAATTTCGTAAGCATTGAATGATGAGAAGGGGATTTTTCTGGAAAATAATAAATGGGTCAAATTTTTGTTCAAATTTTCACATATTCGCCACATGTTTTTTTTTCAAGTCGTAAAAGACGGCTACCTCAACTGCAAAAAATTAGGATTCAACAAATTTGGTCGGTTTCCAGTTTCCAACACTTATTATACAATAACGTTATCGAAATCGTTGACTTGCTCCCTGGAAATTAAATGCTTCTTTTTTCTTGTATACAATTCAACCAATCGCCAAGGATTAGCAAGCAGACTTGATTTTTCTTGTTCCTTGCATCATGAAATGTCCATTCATTTCCATGCTTAACTTCTTACATTATTAATGTTTTAATAATCAAATCAATCTGTTGAGGATTTTTATCAATGTTTTTGTAGTTGGTTCGATTACGTTATTTTTTAAAAATAATTACATGAATTAAATTGAATTAAATATTAAAATTTTCACTTAAAATTTCCTTTGCAAAAATGATAGCTATAATTAGGTATAAAAACTAGTGCTAATTTTTTGACGATAGCTTCAGGCATTTCCTGTAAGCAGCGGCCCCTGTTTTCATGGTGGATATTATAAATATAACAGGAGACAGAAATTGGTCTTTATTTTACAGACAAACAGGTAAGAAAGATTGTTCTATATATACTTCTACCATAGCACTTTATTAGTTCTTGTCGTTTTCTTGTTTTTAACCGTTCCCAACTAGAATTTTGTTAGCATTGTTATAGCCAGTGAAGTGCATCATCTGCTTTTGATACCTACTTTCCAGACATTTTAATTTTTCTTTAATTTTTACAGCAACCAAAAAAGATTTTATGTATATAATATAGTTGGGTATTAAACACATAGTGTAGCCTAATTTTCTCTCATAAAAATAAAATTTAATTGTAGTAACCAAATTAATCTTTAGGAGTATTCAATTAACTATTAGTTTAGTGTTATAAAATTGATTTCAAAGTTGAAAATCTCGAATTCGATTATAAAATATAATTCAAAAAGAAAACAAAACCTTATAGGTAACCAAAAATTTAAATGAAATTGACATTCAATAATGTGATATAATCATTTTGTATAATTTTTTTTCTTCTAATAAAATTATAAAGAGATTGTTTTTTAAACCTTTAGCTCTTTGACAAATGAGATTGGAATTAAGGGCTACGAACATAAAAACTAGCTAGTACTAGTGATCAGCAAGAAATTGGGGTGGAATGAGGCAATAATACATGGAGTATCTAAACACAATGCATGAGAAAATATTTAGGGTAAGTTTATCAATTAACTAAAAAGGGCCGAAAAGCAGGAGGCAGGTAGTTGCAAATGCGGTAAAAAAGTAGCTGCCTGCATGAGCTAGACACAAAGTTTTAACAGCAGAGAGCAAAACTACCACTCTTTTCCTTCCTAATTAAGAGCCTAAACTTGGGAATCTTTGAATCTAGATGATTTCAACACAGTCTAATAGTAATAGAAGAGCTAAAACACAGCGGGGAGGGAAAGCACACGTGGTTTCAATTAGAGATGAAAAAAAAAATGAAGAAATTCGAAAATCAATTTAAAATTATAGTATTTGATTTAATTTTTTTAATTTGATTTAAATCAAATTTAAATATTAAATATATATTAAATTCAATTTGAATTTTGGATTAGAAGATAAAAAATTTTAAAAAAATTGAATTGAATCAATTATATATATATTTTAATATATATATATTTTAAATTTTTATAAAATAAAAAAATAATTTTATGCTAAAATATATTTAATTATATTAAAATTTTATATTAAAATAACATAAAAAAATAAAAAAATTAATAATTTAAATTAAATTAAATTTATAAAATTTAATTTGATTCTATTTAAATTGAATTGAATTAAATTAAATTTAAATTTAAATTTATAATATTATATAATATTTAAAAAAATTAAATTGAATCAAATTCTTATCAAAACGTAATCATTTAGCATTTCTAATTTTAATGGAAAAGCTCACTCGGTTCCACAGGAAGAAAACCGATCACACCTGGCGGTTTGAAGGGTCCCCACGCAGCTCAGTCAGTGTCAGTTCGCTAGTTGGTGTGACGTCCCTTGAGGCAACACTTATTTATTATTATTTTTTTTTGAGTGTTTTAAGGGGCAGAGCCCTACGTAAAGGGAGAGAGGTTGAGGCAACACTTATACTTTCTCATTCAAGCCTCTTCTATATATACCTCACCTCACCCTCTCACTCCTCGCTTCCTCATTCACTACTTCCCTTTGCTTGTGTCTCTTTATCTCTTGCACCCACACATAAAAGGTTTATCTTTATATATATGCTTCGTTTCTTAGTGTCTAAGCTAGCTTAGACCCTAGAGGGTCAACAATACTGAGTAAATAAAAGAAAAAAGGGGAAATACTCTTAATTTTATCGGGGAAATGGCATTTTTTGGTCTAATTTTAATGGGATTTCTTCCTTTGTTTCCACATGCTTATGGCTATGGTGGGGGGTGGATTGATGCTCATGCCACTTTTTATGGTGGGGAATATGCCTCTGGTACAATCGGTATGTAACAAATTCCCTTTTTCTTCTAGTTAATTTTTTTCACGATGCTTTAAAAAATTCTAAAACCAATTGTTTTGACCATTTTGAAGGTGGGGCTTGTGGATATGGGAACCTATACAGCCAGGGGTATGGGACTACTACAGCAGCTTTGAGCACAGCACTGTTTAATAACGGCTTGAGCTGTGGGGCTTGTTTCGAGATTAAGTGCGTGAATGACCCTAGGTGGTGCCTCCCTGGATCTATTGTGGTCACTGCCACCAACTTCTGCCCACCAAACAATGCTGGGGGCTGGTGCAACCCTCCTCAGCATCATTTTGATCTATCTCAGCCTGTTTTCCAGCAAATTGCCCAATACAGAGCTGGGATTGTTCCTGTAGCTTATAGAAGGTATGACAGTCCCTTTTTATAGTTTGTGTTTTATATTTATCAACTTGGATTGATAAGAGTTGGAATTGTGTGAAATTTATAGGGTAGCATGCAGAAAGAGAGGAGGCATCAGATTCACAATCAACGGTCATGCATACTTCAACCTAGTACTAATCACCAACGTGGGAGGTGCTGGCGATGTTCATTCAGTTTCCATCAAAGGGTCAAGAACAGGTTGGCAACCCATGTCAAGGAACTGGGGTCAAAACTGGCAAAGCAACTCTTACCTCAATGGACAAAGCCTATCTTTTAAGGTCACCACCAGTGATGGACGCACTCTGGTCTCTAACAATGTTGTTCCTCCTAATTGGTCCTTTGGCCAGTCCTTCACCGGCTTCCAATTCCCATAAAATTACCATTTTTTTTCTTCTTTCTCGCTCTCCATTTTCAAATCTCACATTCAGAGGATAGACCAACGGCAATTCTAGTGTTTTTAGAGTAGCGAAAATGATGACAAGGGTTTTGGTTTTAATGACCCTTGTCATTGAAGTTTGATTTCTGTTCTGTTCTGCTCTCTTTTGACAATGGCAGAGACAAAGAAATTGGCAGTGGTGGGCATTTACCGTCTGCCTGGCTTAATTTTGCTTTTTATGTGAAGCAACTGTGATCAGCTAATAGTACTACTATTATTCTCTGCTGAATAAATTGTGTAGCAGTTTTGTATTGATAAAGACAACAAGGCTCCATCTTAAGCATGCATTTAATTGTGTAGGCCCACGTTTTCATTCAACATTAAGAAAATCATACTATAAGAAAATCAGTATTCTATTAACAATAGGCATAGCTGGATGAGAAAATCACCATCATTCGACATGCACCTTCTCTAGCCACCCAATTCTTAGCTTAATAGTAAATTCATGTATCATTTATTCAAAAAGTTATGTTGAAATCAACTGAGCTTATTATTGACGTGAAGAGTTTAAACTTTAACCATAGATAACCTTTTAACCATACGATAAAACTGACTCATTCAGTGATATTTAATATCCAAAAATGCCAAGTCGAAATATCACAAGTATCATCTTAAAATCAAAATCGTTGTTAGAAAATTTTAAACATTATTTTATATATTTTAATATAATATTGTTTTATTTTTTAAAAACTATTTTTATAATGATAATTCTAATAAAAATCATCAATCAATATTCAATACTATCTATAAACTATAAATAAAAAGTATCCCTAAAAATTTTAGGGAATGACACTTGTCCTTTATAGTAAAATAACCATGTCATGATGATTTTTCATCTGGGAGACTAGTTAGCTAGATTTAATGAGAATTTTTGAAGTCTTCATTAATTTTTTTTATTTATGTATGGTGTGATTGATCATTCAAAAATATCATCTTTTAATAAAAATATTAAAATTAATTAAGATTTATTAAAATATGTTTAGATCTGTGAAATTAGGGTTGGATCTGAAAATATAGTTACGAGTGAGAAGATATTAGCACCCTCACATTATTCATTCAAAAAATGGTATCAATTAAACATGTGTAATCTTTGACAATATGGTATTTTTTTATATTTAAATTTAATTTCCTAAAACTTATTTATGACAAAAAAACATTTTTTATTAGTATTATTATTCTTTTTGCATTTTATAAATTCTCCAATGCTTTGACAAAATTTATAGAAAATCTTTATTTAGAAAAAGTTCTGTCTATTTATTAAAATTGGTTTTAGGATTATCTTGACTCTTTGACAAAATCTTAAAATTTATTAAACAGATTTTAAGATTATCCAACTCATTGACGACATCTTAAAAATTTTTAAACTAATTTTAGGATCATCTAAATTTTCTAATGAGATCGTAAAAATCATTTTTTATTGATGATAATTAAGAAAAATGAGATTTTCTTAATTTTTCTTAAAATTTTTACTTAAGAGATTTAATTAAACATTCAATTAATTTTTATTATGGTTGTTTTTTTTTTGTTATTATTTACTATTTATTATTGTCATTTTTTATTATTTAAATAAATCTTTATTTAGAAAAAATAACTTTATTTTATTATTTTTGGATTAGCTAACTCTTTGGTCAAATCTAAAAACATATTTTTGGTAATAATTAAAAGATTTATTTAAAGAAACACTTTTATTATTTATTATTTATTATTATTTAAATAAATATTTATTTAGTGAAAATATTTTTTTTTGATTATCTCAACTCTTTGGTAAAATCCAAACAAAATTTTTTTAAAACAAACCTTTTTATTTTTATTATATTTTTTTATTGAAACACAATTTTATTTTAAAATGAATTTTAAATTGTCCTGACTCATTAGCAAAATCTAAAAATAAAATATTTTTACTTACATTAAAAAAATTGAACTTTTTCAATTTTCTTTTAAAATTGCATTTTAAAAATATTTATTCAAATAACTAATTATTATTTTTATTATTTTTTTATTTTTATTATGTAACAAAAATAATTTCTTAAATTATCCTAACACTTTAGTGAAATTTAAGAAATATTTTGCTTGTAAATTTAAAAGAAAAAAGACTCAATTTTTTTTATAATTATACTTTAAGATTTTATTCAATTTTATTTTAATAAACCTACCATTTATTTTAATTTTATATTTTTATCATGGTTTATTTATTTCTCAAAAAAATAATATCATAAAATAAATAAAATGAAAATGAAAATAAAATTAAAAACAAAAAAGAAAAGGAAAACTCACCAACAAGTCGGGTCTCGAGGTGGTCTACCTGCAGATCCTGGTGCAAGTCGAGTTAGATCCAGATGCCAAAATAACATCGTTTTGATAGGCCTATAAAAAGGCCCTTTTATATATTTTTTAATTTTTCCTTTCCTTTCTCCTTCTCTTTAAACCCCAACGCTTATCTCTTTAAACCTAATCCTCTCTTTGTCGATTTCAGTGGTAACCCAGATTTCGATCGATTGTCATTGTGCATCGGTGGCCGAAATCTTTAATCGATCTAAAATTTTAAAAAAATTTTAAATAACATATTGATTTCCAAATTTTGATGATTGAAAAATTCAACTTGCCACCTGAAACTTCATATTTCCTAGATTTCAACAACAAAAAAAATTCAAAAAAATTCCTAAGATGATCTTAGAAGCTTCTAAACACTTCTCTCCACCTAGATTTCTTAAAAAAAAAAAATCCTAAGTCTACTAGATCAAGATTTATAGTTTCTTTTTTTTTTTTGGCTACCGGTTCCTCTATTCAAAGAGGATGTGATTTTTTTTTTTTGTTTTAGTGCTTGTGTGTGTATATGTTTTCCTTTTTTTCTTTGGTAGAACCTAGTAACTTAACCCCCTTTTCATGTTTTTTTTTTTGTAGTGTTCTCCTCTTAGGTTTTCTGTTGTTTTTTCATTTCCTTATTTACTTGGCTTTTATAAAACCAATTTAGCTTTCAAATCCTAGATAATCTAGGATTCAAGAAGACTTTTATGACCCTTTAATTCGTGCTGCAAAATTAGGTTTGTGGTAGAGAAAAAAAAATCATTCTGGCAAAACCAAATTGACTTTTTTTTATTTTATTATGATTATTATTATCTTTTTTTGTTTTGGACAAAATAAGTATCCACAACTGCTCTTCTTTACACACTGCTGATAATCAGGAATAGGGCAAAGATAAAAAGATGACTATTTTGTCTGGATGATATTATAAATATGAACACATTTTTCTCTTTTTTTTTTGAAACAAATTTGAAAGGCTCATTTTAGCAAAGTTTGACAACTTTTGAAAATTTAGAAGCTCTTCTAAGCAGAGGCTTGATAACTTTTGAAAATTTAAAAAGGTTCCTTTGATCAGAGGCTATGAAACTTTAAAATTTAAAAGGCTCCCCTGGTCAGAAGCTATAAAACTTTAAATGGCTCATCTGACCAGAGACACTAAAACTTTAAAGTTTAAAAGGCTCTTCTGACTAGAGGTAATGAAAGTTTAGAATTTAAAAGACTCATCTGACCAAAAACTATGAAACTTTAAATTTAAAAGGCTTCTATAACTAGAGGCAATAAAACTTCAAATGGCTCTTCTAACTAGAGGTAATGAAACTTTAAATTAAAAATCTGAGAGGACTTATATATTATACTTTTTGGTCTTAAAAATCATGCTTAATTTTGAAAGAATCCTCTAACAAGAGGCTCTTAAAATTAAAAGCTCCTCTGACCATAGGTTATGAAATTTTGAAAATAGCTTATCTAATAAGAGGCAATGACACTTTAAATAAAACTCATCTAGCCAGAGGCAATGAAATTTTAAATAGCTCTTTTTGAAGAATCTTGACTATGGGGTTACATTTGGCTGTAAGTTGGGAAATGAAATGAGCAATATAATTCAACCTCCCTAGAAATCCTTTTATCTTTTTTTATGTGCGCAAAGATGGTAGCTTTTGGATGACACGTATCTTATCTGGATCCACCTCAATTCCTCTTTCATTGATAATAAATCCAAGTAATTTTCTTAAGGTCACGTCAAAAGTACATTTAGTCGGATTGAGCTTAAGCTAAAACTTTTTTAATTTGTTAAATAACTTTATGAGATTAGTCACATGATTTTTTTTTCACAACATTTGATAATCATGTCATCCATGTACACCTCAATTTCTTTATGCATCATATCATGTAATAGAGTTACCCTGACTTTTTGATGAGTTGCCCCAACATTTTTCAAACCAAAAAGCATAACTTTATAATAGAATATTCCCTATAATGTCACAAAAGTAATCTTTTCCATATCTTTTTATGCCATCTTGATTTGATTGTAGCCTGAAAACCTATTCATAAATGAAAATAGAGAGTACCTAGTGGTATTATCCACTAAGGTGTCAATGTAGAGCAATGAAAAATCAGCTTTAGGAGTTGCTCTATTCAAATCCCAATAATCAACACACATTCTCAGTTTGCCATATTTTTTGGGTACTAGAACTATATTTGCCACCCATTCGGAATATTTGGCCACTTCTAAGAATTTTACATCAAATTACTTTTTTATTTTTATTTTTATTTTTATTTTCAACAACATTTCGAGCTTCATCCTCTTAAACTACTGTTTAATTGGTTTGCACTTAGGTTTCAGAGACAGCTTATGTACTATAATTTTAATATCTAGGCCTAGCATATCTTAGTATAACCAAGCAAATACATCCACATATTCATATAGCAACTTTATCAACTTTAGCTTTATTGGTGATGACATTGAGGTACCAATTTTAACCTCCTTTTTAGTTTCTTTGTCTCTCAAATTTACAACTTCAGTGGCTTATTAGCGAGACATGATTTGCTTCTTTTATTATTCCATTAATCTTTATTATTTTAGGGATATTGCATGGTCTTTCATATTCTCTTCATTATCAAGTTCACTAATATAAACATAATTTTCAAAATCAAATTTCAGAATATTATCATGATGATTTTCGCATTCATTATTTGAGTATCTGAAAATGAGTGAAATAGACAAAATATAAAGGGATGTATAATAATGCAAGGAATTAAAATGCAAAAGACAAAAGGAATATGACAAATGCATTATGCTTATCATTTATTCAAATGGAAATAAGGAAACAAACACACATATAAGACATTTAATGCTTTTAACAAAAGCATTTAGATTAAGTTCAACACATTACTTTGAAAAAAATTTAAAAACAATAGAAAGCTCTTCAACATGCCAATTCTTCAATTCTACACTAGAAGAAGTAAGATACACCTATGGGTTTTTTGGATCTTCTTTCACTTATTTCCCTATCATTTGTATTGAAATTTTAGTGAAAATATCCTCAAATATAGTGTAGGCCTCTTCTTTATGTTCGTTACTGTATCTGGATAGATATAACCAGCTCAGATAAAAATTTTGTAGAAGAGAAAAAAAGATAGGCTTTCAATTTTTACCTTTTATCCCAGAAAATGAGCCAACCTCTTTTCTTTTTTCTTCTCATGAAACTTCATTCTTCCTTTTTGACTAGGCTTGTATCCCAGACCAATCCAATCATCTTTTTCAGGTATCATCCATGGTCATTTCATCTATTGCAAGTTAGCCCACACTTGTCGTCTTTTCCTACCACTTCTTTAAGGGACATCTTAGAAGCTTTGGATAGACATGAAGTAGAGATCTTCGATTCTTTACTTACATAGGTTGCATTAACAAATTTAAAAGATCTAAAAGAATATTTTAGGGCTTTCTCAGTTGCTTTGACATATAATGTAGTTGATGGTTTAGTTATCGGCAGATCTTTTTCACCAGCAACATTGACCACCTTTTCATCAATTATAAATTTCACCTTTTGTTGTAGAATGGAAGAGATAGCTCCTGCCATGTGAATCTATGATCATCCTAAAAGATAACTATAGGAAGAAGTGATATCCATGACTTGAAAGGTTATATCAAAAGTACATAAGCTAATTTAAATTGGTAACTCAATATCACCTGACATTTCACAATAAGTCCATTACAACAAATTTGGCCATTAGTGGCACATAGAATAATGTCACTAAATATTTTTTTTCATCATCATATATATTATGTGACAAAAAATTAAACATTATGATGTTCGTCATGTTTGCATCATCACTAAAGGTCAACTGTGATGATAACAAAATATCATCACCTCATGTGAATCTACTGTGACAATAAAATCAAATGTCACCTTGTGCTTTTTTTTTTTTTTGTGATGTTAATTTTTTTAGCTATGTATGAAAAAAATATCATTAAATGCTATAATTGTCATAAAATAAATGATAAAATCTGATACATTATGACGAAAGTTAAATTGTCATAGTATTAGTGATATAATTATCATCACCAATGATTGTAAGCTAATGTCTATTGTGACAATAAAATTAAACTTCACCTTATGCTTCATTTTTTATGATGTTAGTTTTCAACAACTATTTATGAAAATAATGTCATTAAAAGCTATAATCATCATGAAATAAATGATAAAATTTGATATATTAGTGACAAAAGATAAATCGTCACAATATTGATGATATAGTTATCGTCACCAATGATTATAAGAGAATGTCAAACGTGACAATAAAATCAAACGTCACCTTATGCTTTTTTGTGATGTTAGTTTTCATCAGCTATTTATGAAAAAAAACATCATTGAAGGCTATAATCATCATAAATAAATTATAAATTCTGATATATTAGTGACACAATATAAATCATCACAATATTGGTGATATAATTAATGACATTAAATCCTATATATAAAATAAAATCATCACAATCATTTTTGTAGAATAATCCAATTTAGTGTTCTTGCAAATCCACCAAATATTTGAATTGGTTTTTAAATGTAATATATTCTTTAAAGTTTACCCTAAAATCATATAAAAATAATATAATTTAAAAAGCAAAGAGTATCAGAATTATGAAACAGATAGTCATCAAAATCTTGTCTTCAAGCTCGTAATCCAAATCTTGTGTTGAGTGTGATTGTATTGATGTTGAGTTTATGTCACTTGAAACTGTAATAAATAATTAATAGCAAATATAAGAACAAACCATAATACACATAATAAGATCAAAACAAATACAAAAAATAAACTAATCCATTTTATGTATATCAAATTTTTAAATGACGGCCTACCCTTTATTACAAAATAGGCCTTGTCAAGAAATTGACAAGAAAAGTTTATAAAAACTCAATGAATAAATAAAAAATCAATTGATTTTAAAAATTGAGTGATAAAATAAGTATAAATTCTCACATTTGAATTAGGTATCAAACAAAGTCTAGATATATAATGCTTGCAACATCACAGCCACAACAAAAAAGAAGAAAGGTAACAATTGATAGTGAAACGTGCACATAGTTACTTGATGACATCATTACACCAATGCATGATAAGTATTTATGCAAGCAAAATCAAACATTAAAAAAAATGAGGTAAGATGATTATTTTAACTAAAGGCTTTTTAACACATGGAATAAGGCATGTCATTGTATGCATTGCCCAGTAAAAGTTGTTGTTCAAGTAGAAGTTCTTTCAGGAGTGTATATATGCACATGTAAGTTTGATGGGGATATCCATTAATACAAGTACAAAATTAATGTGTTAAGGTGAGACTCATACAAGACAATGACATAGCTTAAGTTGTCTAAAATGTTACTTAAACCAATTGAGAGTTTATTGCTACATGGAAACTGAAGCCTTATTTAACAAAATAAGAATATTTTAAATGAAATGATCAATTCAATAATTTGGCTTAGCTTTTTCTTAAAATTACAAGCTAGATTGTATACAATATACATGCCTATTAATGATCTAACAGTGCAAGCAACTTAGTTAAGCAAAAGACTCTACCACGACTTTTTTCACCAGCAAGTAGCACTCTTTTTTCCTTTAGACAAGAGCTCGTTTCTTACAGTGACTCTGAGAATTTTGAAAAAAAAATTCATCAAATGTAGGTTCATTTAACATAATATTTCACAAATTTTAAGTTTTTTTGATTTTACTATAGTCTAACACCTTGAGTAAAGCGACCCTTAGATTATGCTCTAAGTTTTAAATAAGAAATTCTTTTGTGAGATGTTATGCACCTATAAACCCATATAGGTTCCACATCAGCAAACCAAAATAGAACAGGAGTCACAAATACACATCTAACTTTGAAACATTTTTGATAAAAACCTAATCATTTATTTTAGAAATCAGTTGTTTCTTCAAAAACTACTAGTTGTTTTAGGCTTAAAAAGCACCATACAACATGTATTTGGCATAGCCAATACTTTAGAAATACTAGGGTGACAAAACATGGTGATACCTAAAAATCAATGTGACAATATAGCACACAACATTTTTACCATATGCATTGTTTGCCGTTGTTGTAACTATAAAAAGTACGCTATCATAGCAATTTCTCATGTCTTGGTTATCTTATAAATGCATCAAAATAAGAAAAAAAATCCAATTATAATATTTCAAGTTGACCAAGATAAAATCAGTCCAATCTTTATCTACAATGCCACTAATCAATCATACTTTTTCTCCAATAAATTATAGACATCAGCGTCATAGGATTTGGACATTCAATCAGATGGTGGTGATGATTTCTGTAGTTTTTGTCTATATCAAATGAACAAGTGAATGAAGGGAGAGGGTGTTCAATATCAAACTAAATTATGATTTATGCAACTAAAATTACAAGTTCCAGTAGAGAAAAGATTCAAATGTAAATGTTTTACAGTAGAGAATATATTTAAATAAGTAGCAAATGTATAAATAAATAAATAAAAGGAGTGAACCTGTAAAACGAAAGGTCTTTCGAGATCAACAAAATTCATGGAATTGACATGCTTAGGAAGAACATCTTTGTCGAAATAATTCATATCAAAGAACAAAAATTGTTTAAAGTAAAGCTTAACTTTTTCAGAAACATCGAGAGTCAAAAACCTTGGGACTAAGCTCTTCAGGCCTTGAACATAAGAATCCAGCCACTCTCTCCTTAATTTGAGACCAATTCTTAGAAGAAAGTCTCTAATAAGAGAGCCATAACTCTTCATTGATGTAATCGGAGTCATTATTTCCTATGTCGTAAGAAGAAACAGAAGAGTGAAGCTTTCAGATATATCAACAAAATTGTCGTCAGAGATTAAGAGTGGTTCTACAGGGCTAGGGTTAGATGAAAATAAGGTTGTGATTTGGTAAGTAACAGTTGAGTTTCCAATCGAGGTTTATTTTTGAGTTCTTTTTCCTTTTCATCGTAGTAACATGTCAATCTTAGGCCTTTTTTCACCATTGATGTTTGGGGTTCTAGGGATTTTGAGATTTTCCCTCCACCCAAAAAATAATGCATTTTGAAGGTTTATTTTGATAGAGGTGAGAAAAGTGGCTTAAATTGGGACCTACTTGATATCTCTACCCTAGTTATAATGGGCCTACCCAATTTATTTATGTAGGCCCATAACTATAGAAATGGCTAAATGGAATCTCAATTTTTTGGATTTGGGCCTATGAATGAGCTTCAAAACTTTTTTTATTTGAAAAAAATTAACACAAGGATAAAGGAAACCTTCAAAAAAAACTTTAATAATCATTTAAATTCTTAATATTTAATTGCAATCAATCAAGTCCTGATACTTTTATTTCAAATCAATTGAACCTTTGTATAAATATGGATACATACTTAGCTTAACTCAAACCCAATATTTTTCTCATTTATTTTTTAATAGTTTCTAACAATTAATTATATTAAAATAAATAATATTTAAAGGTCATATATGAAAAATGTAATTTATTAGCTAACCATATGTAATTTATTAATAAATTATTAAAAATTAATTTTAATTATAAAAAATTAAATTTATAAAATTTTCAATTAAGTATTTGAATATTGATCAAATTTAAAGAATAAATAGGTTAGACAATGCCAATACACCAAAACAATTACTAATAGTAGTACTCTATTAATTATTAAATAGTGAAGCAAGATTGTAAGTTATTTTTTAGTTGCAATCAACATCATCCCGTTACTCTTAAGAACTTGGTCGTGGGATGAGAAAGTGTTGGAATGACATAGGCCCTTTTAGACTTTTAAAGAGTAAACAATTATGTGTTTGTATCAATTAGTATCATTTTTCTTACAGTGTGTTTGGATTGAAGTGAGAGGAAAAAAAAGTAAAGTAAAGTAGAGGAATGTAAAGGAAACAAAACTCCTCTTCTTTTGTTTAGATAAATTTTTAATTTAAAGAAAGGGAATGAGGTGAAAACCAAATAACCTTTAGTTTCCCTTGTAAACCTAATTTTTTTAATACCCAAATTTGGAGGAAAAGCTAGGGAAAGGAAAGTTGAAAAATATTTTTTTTATAAAAGACTATTGTGTCTATCTTTTTATTAATACTAAAAACCTAATAAAAAAACCTGAGTAGATCACAATTATCTTGTAATTTTTTTAAAGCCATCTTTTTTTTTAAGTAAGTTTCATCTATCTCTTCCAATATAAATTTTTTTTATAATTTTTTGGTGATTTGATTTTGATGAATGATTGAATATAAATAGATATATTTTTTGGGTTTATGAGATGACAAACTAGCTCAAAATCCATCAATGCATGTTTGTAAAATATCTTCCTATTTCACTTAATTAAAAACCATTGATATAATAGCAATTGTAAGGTCAGACATGGTCTAGGAGTGCTCTAAAATCACAGGCAATGAAAGGTTATAATTAGAAAAAATTATTATAATGAATCATTTCCTTTCTTTTTCACTATTTATCCAAACAATGATTGTCAGACTTCTTTTTCTTTTCTTTCTTTTATTAATTTTAATTATCTAAACAAAGGATACATGTATCATTTCCTTTCCTTTAAAAAACTTTCTTTTCCATTCTTTTCTTTTCCTTTCATTTCTTTTATTAATATTTATCCAAAAATAGCGTTAAGGTGTAATTTAGGGAAACTTCAATTAAAATTTTTTTTTGTATGGATATTAATAGCTATTTAAAATTCAATTTTTACTTAAAAGTTACTAGTATGGTCAAGTGTGGTTAAATTTTTTTTATTTAGATATATATATATAATTTAAGTAAAATCGTCACTTATAAATTATGCATTAATTTGAACTTATTAGTGACAGATAAATAACATCATAATATCATTTAAAAGTTTGTGACATTTATGTTATGGTAATATAACACTATACATTGACGTGACAGAATTGCAATAACCATTAATAGTTAATTAAAGTATTCAATTTGTGACTAAAATTTATAATGTTACTTAAAATCTATAAAAAACATTCGTCACAAATAAAATTTTAAATTGGTTACAAAATCATAATGTCACTTATCACAACAAATTTTCACCAAATAAATTTGACAGTAAAATTTTATGATATTTATGTTATCATCATATACTAGTATACATTGACATGACTAAATTGCAACGTCATTAATAATTAATTAAAGTATTCAATTTGTGATAAAAATTAATAATATCACCTAAAATCTATAAAAAAAATTGTTACAGAAAAAATTTTAAATTGGTGACAAAATTATAACGTCATCTAAAATAAAAAATGTCATAAAAAATTTCTTGCCAAATAAATTTGGCGATAAAAGTTTGTGACTTTATGTTATCATCATATAACACCATATATTGACGTGGTGAAATTACAATGTCATTAATAGTTAACTAAAGTATTTAATTTGTGACAAAAATTAATAATGTCACCTAAAATTTATCAGAAAAATTCATCACAGATAACATTTAAATTGGTGACAAACTTATAACATCATCTAAAATAAAAAATGTTACAAAAAATTTTTTCACTAAATAATTTTAGTGGTAAAAGTTTGTGACACTTATATTATCGTTATATAACACCATATATTGATGTGACGAAATTGCAATGTCGTTAATAATTAACTAAAGTATTCAATTTGTGATAAAAATTAATAACATCACCTAAAATCTATTAGAAAAATTCATCATTTATAAAATTTTAAATTGGTGATAAAATTATAACGTCACCTAAAGTAAAAAAGCATCAAAAGAAAAATTTCATCAAATAAATTTGGAGGTAAATTTTGGCGACAAAATTTTGGTGACGTTTTAATGTGACGATTTTATATATTGTCATATAAAATATCAAAATAATATAAAAATGTGATGGAATATATTTTTTGTCATCTTTTACATACTTTACATGACAAAATATAATGTTTCACTTAGAAAAATCATCATAAATTGCTAGATTTGTTGTAGTGGTTCCATTAAAAACCCTCACTATCATGTCATTTGTCTTCATGTAAGACATATCAACTGGTAGTCTAGATAGTGTAGTCATAGCATGACATTAAAAAAAGATCCATTATAAATAAGCATCTTGGCCAATGTATGATCTTTGTATCTTGTGGAGATATGTAAAGCCTTAGCATCACTCCTATCATCAAGTGGAATTTTATCATTGCTAAATGATATAAAATTCCTTACTATGATATTTCCCACTATACGATCAAGTTTTTCCATAGATATATTATGAGCTATATAAGCCTTATTGAGTATCTTTATGAGGCTCAAAATTTACCAACAATGAGAGCATAGAAATTTGAGTTAGTAAGTGATTCAATTGCTCTACCACACTATACTTACTGTGCTTAATAAGTTTTAGGAACTCACAAGCTTTTTTTTTTTAAGACCAGAATCTTACGTTCTCAGTTTAGGACTAGGGCTGGCTAAGTCTTTTAATCATTGGATGGTGGTCTATCTTCTTTTTCTAAACTCATCTCTCTTTTTTTTGCTTTTTCTTTTCATGTTCTCTCAAGTTCTTTTGAGGTATAGCATTGCCCATTTCGAGTTATGCCTTCTACACTAGTTATGGTTGCTACTCTTGCATCACATAAGCCATATTGAAGGGATCCATTGTCCAAACCTTGTGATATGATATAACAATCATATTTTCAAAAGACTGCCTTATTTGTTTTGTATGGGAATAGGCTAGAGACCTCAATTGTCACCTTTGGCATAGTTGTACAAATTGGTTTATCAAATTTAGCACTTGATTTCTCATCATAAAAGATGGTGACAGGCTCAAATTCATATGAACTATCTTATTAACCTTAACACTCAGTTTTTTTTCATAAAAAATGGTACAAACTTCAAACTCATTTGGTAAGGCCTGCTTTTAGATGAATCTTTAGTCACAACATTCACTTAATTATCTTTATATTCTTTATAAAATTCAACTAAGAAAGAATTTATCATCTTTTGTAATTTTTGTCCAAATGATTCATAATCATAAAGCCAATGACTAATCACCATTTTATAGAATTCACAAGTTTGATCAGGATTATATGTGAAATTCTCATTTTTTGTGTTTTCAGGTATTGGGCAAATCATATTGGTTGTCACTATGATAACAAATATTTGATCCATAAGGGTTTTGATCTTGCTTATTTCTTTTTTTTATATTTTAAGTGGTCTCACTACTTAAAGCATTTATTGATCCCCCATCAGAATTGGGCAACGGATTGGCCTCAACACTCGATCTGACCTTTGTTGTGAAATTCAAATTTTGGTTATCGATAAGGTTTTACACCTTACATTTGAAAGCTGTACATTTTTTCAGAGAATGGCCTTGAATCCCATAATGATAGTCACAGTAAGTTTTAGGATCATATTACTTTGGATATAGAGGTTTTAAAGGCTTTATGGGTAGTCGGGCTACCAAGTGTTTTTGGATAACTGAAGGAATAGTTTCGTGTAAGTCATAGAAATTGGATCAAATTATTGTTATTGTCAATTATTTCGAGGTTTCTTTTGATTACAATATGTGGTGATTAACTGGGGGAAAGGCCTTGGTGGAGGTGCTCGGGGACAAAAATTAGTTTGAAAGGTAAGTATATGGGTTTGCACTGATTGGTAATGGTATGAGTTTTCGGAAATATTGGAAAATGTTGGGTAAGTATGAATGGGATGAAAAATAAGGTCTTGGTTTTATTTTTTTTGTGGTGGCAACTTACACTTTTGTTTCTTTTTTCATGAGTGGTCTTTTTTTCTTTGATCTAGAAACATCACCCGTTCAATTTTTTTCATTCTTAATGGCTTTTTTTTATTATCTCACCTGTAGTCACCATATCAACAAAGTTTTTCATGATATGTCCAATGAGCCTGTCATAGTATAGGGCCCGAAGTGTATTGATGAATAGAATAGCTATTTTTTTTAATGAAAGGAGGGTGAACTTAAGTTGTAACATCTTGTCATCTCTGGACATACTCTTTAAAGTTTTCATTGGCCTCCATTTTCATGTTTTCTAAGGACAATCTATCTGGAACTATGTCTATAACATGCTTGTAATGAGTAATAAATGCTTTAACTAGGTTTTTTCATGAATGAATCCTACCATTTGACAGCTGATTCGATAAGACTATCTTAAAAATAATGGATGATCAACTTATCGCTATTTGTATGCCCAATAATTTTTTGATAAAACATCATGATATGTGCCATGAGGCATTTGATTCTATTTTATTTTTAAAATTTTGATACCTTAAATTTTGATGGGATTACCATATTTGGAACCAAATTGAGTTCACTTACATCAATTGTACCGAAAATATTCATGCCTTCAATAGCTAGTAGCCTTTATTCTAAGAGATCAAATTTCTACTGAGCCTTTATATTTTCAGATTGTTCGGATGTGCTTTTCTTTAATTTTTCTTGTTCTTTTGGATTATCTAAATTTGGGACCATAATGGGATCAACATGACTTGTTCCAATATTTAAACCAACATGTCCTTGACTTCATGGTTAAACTGTGAAGGGAGATAAATTAAAGTGAGCATGTGGTTACCTTTTAGGTTGTGTCATTTATGGATGCATTTGATGAGAAGTTTGAGCATAGGGTGGAGTAAACTCTGGTGGATACAATGGATCTTCCCAGTCACTGGTGTTTTCTTGGGCTCAGGGCTCTTTCTCGGTGGTCACGTCTTTAGCTACTCATTTTCTTTTGATCATTTTCCTTATCATGTCCATCATTGCAGCCATTTCTTTTCAAGTTTTTATTGAAACCTAGTAATTTGTTCTATCAATTCTTGTTGAGACCTAATTATTTATTCCTACATCTTAAATTGGGTTTTCTCTATTTTTTTCATTCTAGATGCAAGCTCATTTTTCATGATTTTGACTTGTAAGTGAGTGTTGTAATGATAATAAGTAGTCTGATCTATGTTTTTTAACAGCTTAACTATTCTGGCACCTGATCGAGTTAAGGGAAACTCTTTGAGATTTATTATTTCGAAGCTTTTGTCTTTTAGTCATGATACATTTGTTTTAATTTTTTTTTTTAAAATTTAACATTGGATGAAACACACGTATAATGCATGAATGCATGAATGCAAATGATGTGCTTGTTATGTATAAAAATATTTACAAAAGATTTTAATTCTAAACTTGAACCTCCACATCATAACATCTCATTACTCAAATTGCAATATTACAACTTCGAGTTTGCCATACTATTTTATTGAAGACTTTTTATATTCAAATCATGATATTAAAATTTTCAAAGCATCTTACAACTTGTACTATTCGTAAGCACTATCTAGAAAATTGGTCAAACGTTGGTTATGCTGTCATAAGTAGACTTCTTTATTTACTTATTTAACTTATTAGGCCATGTCTCTTGCTTTAAAGTTGACTCCTCTTATCTATTCTACCAGGTGAGTGGCTTGAGATTCTTTCAACAGACATTCTTTTTTCCAATACTATGCTTTTTTGGCTCTAAGTTCAAATTGATCTTATTCATCTTTCAAGACTTGAGTGGCTTTATGTTGATAGTGTATTTGCTCTTTCAATTAATCCATGAAACCTTGCAATAACTTTTTTTCTTCCATATACTAGCTAAGCTTTTCTTCCTTAGACAACAAATTGGATTGAAGTTGTTTTGTGTTCTTTTTTAATCCTTTCAGCTCAGTGGTCATCGAAATGATAGACTTATGTAAGTTTTTAAAAATCTTTTCTTGTTCTTTTTTAAAAATCTTTCAAGCCTTCAAATTTTACTATACTCTTATCAATCTTATCTTTTCACTCATTAATCTCAAGCTGAAGTCTTTTTTTTTTCAAATTCCTACATTTATTTTTCATTTTTAAATTTGTGCTTTATAATCTTCACATCTTTAGGGACCTCTTCACAATGGGCATCTTCTTGGTGGCATGATCTCTCTTTTTGGGTACTAGCTTTGCTTTTAATGCTTTGCTTCATCTTTATCAGATATTTAGGTGTGACTTTCTATCTATATATCCCTTATGATCTACTATCCGAGTTTGCTTTCATTCTTTGATAATCTTTTTCACCTTTTCCTAAAATTTTGGTTTCTCAAAAGGGAATTCTAATATCTGAAGGCCATGAGTCATTGAAACAAATTGCTTTGACCTAATTAACAACAAACTATTGCTGGAGCATAGCTTATACCTCCCTAGGGCTCTAAGAGTGGAACCCACGACTTGTCACTACACTTGTAACTCTCCATATAACTTGAGCACTGATGGGATTTTGTAAAATCGATACCCATTTTTCTTTAGACTTTGATTTTGGCCACTCAACATTGCAAAATTTTTTAATTGGCTTGTTTTTATTACTATAAATAGATGAAATTTACCCACAAGATGTTGAAATGACTTTTTGCCTAAATATAGAGTAACTGTGCACACCTTATAAAGCATTTTCCTCTTTTTTGATAGTGATTCGATGATCTAAATGTTTTTGTTAGTATAGAAGAAACATGATTGATTTTGTTGTCCACTTGCTTGAGGAAGTCAATTACTAATAACATAATGTAACCCAGCACCTTTGGAAAAATGATCAAGCTATAGATTGCCAAAGCTATCCTTCTCATGCCTTGTTCATCATTTAAGTGTTTAATAATGTAATCATGCAAAGTTTCTTATGGGATGCAATTACTTTTGCCTTTTATTTAGATATATGAGTTCATATTATAGTGGAAACCTCAATTATCCAATAAAGTTTTTTTCAAAATCTAAGTTTTTGACCTCGCCAATAGATTTTGTCTGGATTGACGAGATGTAACCATAGCAGTGTAGTATACTTTTTGATCGTCAGGATCATATTTATCTTGTTGAATATAAAACATCTATAAACAGGGTCTCAAAACTAAACTAGAGCTCTTATCAGTTGGTTTTCCATAGGCATCTCAAAGAGTAAAGCAATATGACCATATTTTTTCTCGAAAGCCATATTTCTAGAGGTTGTTACATGACACAAGATTTTGACCAGCTTAGAGATATCATTTTACTGAAGCTCTAGTTTGATTTTTTAAGGCAAAGTTTCCTTTTCAGATTCTTTCAGACAATTTCCCATTCTACTTTGGGTTTCTGATGATAGAGTTATCACCTCATTAGCCTTTTTATACATGGTAGGCTTTGAAGCTGAGAACATCATGATGGTATTTCTGAAGCAAGATAAAAAATCTTTAAATTGATATTGGTATATTGACAAGTACATCACATATGCTAGTGTTTATGATGATGAATGATCATGAAACAAAAGGAAAGCAAAACAAATTATGATTAGTAATTGTATTAAAATAAATATTCCATCATGTGTCCTAATTTAAGGTATAATCTAAAAAGGTATGCTTCTATTTAAAGTTGGTTTCTTAAGGTTCATTATATACAAGGTTTAGTATTTAACAAAGGCTAAAAAGGTTCCCAAATTAATCCTCATTATCATCCACTATAGACTAATAAGGCCCTTGATCTTTACCCATAATAGGCTGTTGACGAAAAGGGTTTGACTTAAGTAAAAGTATTTCACTAGCCTAAGTGGAGGCATTATAACCTCATGAAAACGTAAGTATTTTACTCCCTCATAAAAAGGGACAGTTTTGGGAACTGAGTATAAAGCTTATGCATGAATACAAATATGAACGTGTGTGACTGAACATAACAATTATTAATCGAAATAGAATCAATAATATAATTAGCAACAATATAGGACAAGTAGAACAACAAAACTAAATGAAACCATCAAAATTTTACCATATATTTTATTTATTTTTTTTTTATGAATATTATTTTTATTTTAAGATGAGATAAGGAATTAAAATTAGATATCGAAAAGATCGGACCGTAAAATGAAAGTTTAGATGACACATGTTTAAATTTTGGCTTGACTCTCTCGTTTCTTTAATGGAGTCATCAAGCTATCATAACAATTTTTCATCCGGAAGGACTCGTTCAATAGACTTGATAAAAGTTTTTAGAGTCGTCACCGATATTTTTTTTGTAAGGTGTGACTGGTCACCCAAAAAATCATATTTTAACAAAAATCTTAAAATTAATTAAGATTTACTAAAAAACGTTTAGCTTTGTGAAATTAGAGTTGGATCTGGGAGTATGGTTACAAGTGAAGAAGGTATTAGTACTCTTACATTGCTTATTCGAAGAATGGTACCAATTAAACATGTGTAATCCTTTGACGATATGGTTTTCTTTATATTTAAATTTAATTTTCTAAAACTTATTCATAACAAAACTATATTTTTATTAGTATTATTATTATTTTCACATTCTATAAAATCTCCAATGCTTTGACGAAATTTATAGCAAATCTTTACTTTAAAAAATTTTTGTCTATTTATTAAAACTGGTTTTAGGACTATCCCAACTCTTTGGCGAAATCTCAAAATTTATTAAATAGATTTTAAGATTGTCCCAACTTTTCGATACAATTTAAAAAATTTTTAAGCTGATTTTAATATCATCCAAACTTTTTGATGAAATCTTAAAAATTATTTTTTATTGATGATAATTAAGAAAAATGAGATTCTCCCAATTTTCTTTAAAATTTTTACGTAAAAGATTTAGTTAAACATTTAATTAATTTTTATTGTGGTTGTTGTTTTTATGTTATTATTAACTATTTATTATTGTTATTTTTTATTATTTAAGTAAATTTTTATTTAGCAAAAATAACTTTTTTTATTTTTTGGATTATCCCAACTTTTTTTGGGAAAATTCAAAAAAATGTTTTTAGTAATAATTAAAAGATTTATGTAAAGAAACATTTTTATATTTTTATATTTTTATTGTTTATTATTATTATTATTATTATTATTATTATTATTATTATTATTATTATTATTATTATTATTATTGTTTAAATAAATATTTATTTAGTGAAAATAAATTTTTTGATTATCCCAGCTTTTCAATGACATCTAAAAACAAAATTTTTTTTAAACAAACCTTTTTTTATTTATTTTTATTAGTCATTGTTGTGTTTTTTATTGAAACAAAATTTTATTTTAAAATAATTTTAAGATTATCTTGACTTATCAACGAAATCTAAAAAAATATATATTTACTTACATTAAAAAAATTGAACTCTTTCAATTTTCTTTAAAAACTGCATTTTAAAAATATTTATTCAAATAATCAATTATTATTTTTATTATTTTTTATTTTTATTATGTAACAAATAATTTCTTAAATTATCCTAATACTTTAGCGAAATTTAACAAATATTTTGCTTGTAAATTTAAAAGAAAAAAAAAGCTCAATATTTTTTTTTATAATTACACTTTAAGATTTTATTCATTTTTATTTTAATAAACTTACCTTTTATTTTGATTTTATATTTTTATCATTATTTATTTATTTCTCTATAAAATAAAATAAATAATAATAATATCATAAAATAAACAAAACAAAATGAAATAATAAAATGAAAACAAAAATAAAATAAAATAAAATAAAAAAATAAAATGAAAAAGAAAAAAGAAACTCACTAACAGTTGGGTCTCTAGACGGTCCACTTGTGGATCCTAGCGTCAGTTAGATTGGATCCGATGCCAAAGTGGCGTTGTTTTGTCAAGTCTATAAAAGGCCCTTTTTTGTTTTTGTTTTTATTTTTTTTCCTTTCTTTTTTTCTTTCTAAACCCCAAAGTTTCTCTCTCTAAACCCAATCCCCTTTCTGTCAGCCATCGTGGCAACCTAGATTTTAACCAATCACCGACGTGTATTGGCTGGAATCTTGAACCAACCAAAAAAAAAAAAAATTCTAAATAACGTTCTAATTTCTAGATTTCAGTGACTAAAAAATTTAATCGATCGTAAAAAAATTCATATTTATTATATTCTGGCAACAAAAACAATTGAAAAAAATTTCTAAGACGATTCTTAAAAGCTCTTAAACACTTTTCCGCACCCAGATTTCTAAAAAAAAAAAAAAATCTCTTAAGTTGACTAGATTAAGATTTTCAATTTTTTTTTACTATTTGTAAACACCATTTATTATTATTATTATTATTTATTTAATTTTTTTATTTTTTCTTTTTCTTATTTTTTGCGTTTATCTTCTTCTCTTTTCTTCTTCTTTCTTTCTTTCTTCCTTTTTCCTTCTTCTTCATCCTTATCCGGTTCAAATCTAGTGCATTAAATGCACAATCCCTAAAGTCAAAATCACTGCTACTAGCTACCAACGACCGACCGACAAGTCGTCAATCACGAACGGCAGGCGTGATTTTTCAATTGAAAAATGAGATTCGAATCTCAGAAGATCTGGGATTTGAATCCTAAAAAGCTCTATAAATAGAGTTTATTATTTGCAAACGACACCAAAAAGCAAAATAAAAAAAAATAAAAAAAGAAAGAGAACTTTCTGTAAAAAAAAAACCCATTTTAGTTTTCTGTCAAAAAAAAAAAAGAGGAACAAAAATCATAGTCCCCAAACAAGGGAACCCAGCGCCAGAAAAGCTACCTACAAACAAATAAAAAAGTCAGTCGATTTTATCAAAAAGAAAAAAGAAGGGAGACCGAAACTTTGAGTGAAAAGGAGACTAGATTCGGAAAGATAGCATAAAAAAAAACCACCAGAATAATTTTGACATTTTCGGTAATTGAAAAGCACCGACAGTGATT
Organism: Durio zibethinus; assembly: GCF_002303985.1. Next base: position 20,765,852 of record NW_019167838.1, on the reverse strand, counting down.
GCCGGCGGTGACCCAGATCGCGACCGGTGAGGTGGTCTGGCGACCGGATGACTAGCTCTCCCCAGAGCTCTCTCCCTCTTTTTTTTTTGAAAAACTGAAAGAATGAACAAAAAATTTTTTTTTTCAGTTATTTATAGAAAACATTAAAAGCAAAACGACGTCGTTTTAAGCATAGGGCCAAAATGACGTCGTTTCGACTAAGGAGGATCCGCGCATCAACCCGCGACCTGACCCGGGGTTACGCACCTGACCCGACGACCCGCTTCTCCATCAACCTTTGATCGATCTGACTGAATCGAAACTTAATCGAACCGCACAGACCGAATCGAATCGGTACTGAATCGTTGAACTACCCAGATCGAGCCGAACCGTCGGACCGTCGGACCGAACCGTCGAATCAAACCATGCGTTGATCCGATCTGTCGAACCAAACCGTCGAACCGAACCGACCGTCAGACCATCGAACCGAACCGTCTGGTTCAGGTATAAAAATTTTTTTTTTGAATTTTTTTTATATATTATTTTATTAATATTTATGCATATTAAAATATTTATATTTGTTAGATTAAATGATGAAATATGTGGTTAAATTCGTTTATAATTTTGTTAATTTTTAAAATAAACTTAAAAAAAATAATATAAAAATAAATTTAATTAATAAAAAAGTAATAAAAAATGTAAGAAAAAGAAATTTTTATCCAACGATGAGATTCATAGGTATTTCGAGTAGTGATGCCTACGAAATCTCTAGGTGAGAAGATTTTTTTAAAATACTACTAGTATATTAGAGTATTTATAAAAAAATTTTCAATACAATAAAAATTTTTTTAAAGTAATAAATAGAAATTGATTAATATAATAAAAATAAGTAATAAAAATAAGAAGAAAATAAATTTTATCCAATGATGGGATTCTAAAAGTATTTCGAGTAGAGATGCTTTAAGAAATCCCTAGGTGATAATATTTTTTTAAATATTACCAGTGTATTAGAATATTTATAGAAAAACTTCAATACAAATAAAATTCTTTTTTTTTCTTCAAAATTAAAAATAAAAAAAAATTAATAAAATAATTAATAAAATTTTTGAAAAAGAATAAAATGTTAACATCAACATGTTATTATTTGCGTTGCATACATGACATAATTTTTTTATGAAAGGTAAATTTGGACCTCCAAAGATGAGATTCTAAAAGTATTCCCAGTAGAGATGCTTTAAGAAATCTCTAAGTGAGAAAGAGTTCTTTTAATGTTACCAACGTACTGGAACATTTTAAGAATAATTTCAATAAAAAAGTTTTAATTTATTTTTCTCGAGAATAAATTTTTTTTAATAAATAAAAACAATCAAGAAAATTATTTTTCGAACACCGAAAATTAGACTATTTTTATTAAAATCAAAGGATAACACGTTGTTAATTGGTACCATTTTTAACGAGCGCTGTGGAGGTGCTAATCCTTCCCCACGCGTAACCAATTCTCGAACCCAGACTGTTTCGCAGACCGTAAAATTATCTTTTTAATAAATTTTAATTAATTTTAAAATTTTTTTAAAAGGATATGTTTTAGTGTGTGACCAATTGCACTTAGTCAAAAAAGATTGGTGGTGACTCCGTTATTTTTTATTTTGTTTCCAAATTCGTTGGGCGGACACAAAATTGTTACGACAGCTTGGCGACTCCACTAGAGACGCTTTTTGGTTTCGAGAGTCAGGCCAAAATTAACTACTTGTTGTCCTCAAATTTTGATTTAAATAGTTTTAAATCAATTTCTTAAATTTTTATTCTTCATTTTTAGTAAAAACAAAACAAAACAAAACAAAACAAATCAAAAATAAAAAGCAAAAAAAACTCAAACATTTCTTTTACTATGCCTCTTATGTTTTATTTTTTTGTATATTGCTCTCAATAAATTAGGATATATTTGCACACAATGGCACGATGCATCTCATACATGAGCTATATACCCGGGCTCCGTCCTTTATAGGTGAAAGTAAAGTACCTATGCTCTCGTGAGGTGATAACCTCCGCAATGGCAAATGAAATACTTTCACTCGAATTGAACCCTTTTCGTTCGTAACCTGTAATGGGTGAGGATCGGGTTACCTTACTAGTCCTTCATGGATTACAATGAGGAACAATTTGGAAACCTTTAGACCTTGTCAATCTAAACCCAACATATAATAAGCCTAGGAAACCAACCTTATGTAGAGCCTTGTCCATCTTCTTGTAGGAAATACCTAAGAATAAAAGTTATGTATAATATAAAACAAAACAAAACATAAAAAAATCTCAAAAACACTAAAAAAATAAAAAAAATGTTTTTTTTTCGAACCACACTAACTCAATTTTGTTTTTTTTTTTCCATTAATCATATCATACAGTTTTGCATCGAGATATTTGCTATAAGACATATTTCTCCTAAAAAGTTTTCGTGGATCCCGTAGAACTACAAATTTGCTCATCCTCAGTCAGTGTGCCATGTGAATCGTATAATGAAGTACATGTTTGGTCGAAAGAAGTTCAACAAAAGAATGAAGATTGTTTGCCTATCGGTTATGTGTCTGAATTATCCGAGAAAGTGCATTTAGATCTCAAACAGAATGATTTAAAAGAGTTAACTGCTGTCTGGGTTCAGTTAAGTGAAAAAAGAAAAGAAAGCTTTTGCAAAAAGTATGGGCAGATTGTATCCCTCATTTCAGTAGTGATTGATGAACAGCTGGTCAAAGCAGCTATACAGTTTTGGGATCCATCCTATAGATGCTTCACTTTTAATTAGGAAGATTTGGTGCCAACTATCGAGGTGTATTCGATTTTGCTCGAGATAGAATTACAATGTCCAGATAAAGTATTTACTCGAAAGCCAAAATCAAGTTATCGTAAAAAATTAGCCAAGCTTATGGGGGTTAAAGTAGAAACCATTGATTCTTTCACGAAATCTAAAGGTGAACATCTCAGCATTTGTTGGGATTTTCTCTGAAACTTCATTCAGGAGCATTTAAATGATGATCAAGGTATGGCTGTGTTTGCTCTAGCATTGTATGGCATGATAATCTTTTCAAAGACTTTGGGTTACATTAAGATAACTGTGGTAGATTTTTTCGAGCAAATTGAAACCCAAACAATTAATCTTGCACCAACAGTCTTAGCAGAAACCGTTCAATCATTAAATTTCTATTGACGAAATGAAAAAGGACGAGTCATGGGATGTGCATCTCTATTATATGTATAGGTTAGAAGTCATTTCAAGTGTGGAAAGAGTGCATTTTTGAAATCATATCTTCGAAATAAGGCACAAATCGAAGAGTTTTGTAAAAGCCAATGGTCAACATTAAAGACTAAGAAAGATTGGGTCTTTTTCTTACGAAGGCTTACTGGGGATGAAATTGAGTGGATGGCACCTTGGATGCCTCGTGTGCCTTTGTTGTATCGTGAAGGAAATGAGTCGTGGATACCGTTGTTAGAATTATGAGGTATTGTAAATTATGCTCCATTGATGGTGTTTAGGCAATTTGGTGCAAAATAATTTATTCCTGCCACTTATGGCTTAGCCTAAGTGGAATTTATTTACGGGGAACCGAATTCATCAAGAACCTCGGAGCAGTTAATCCAAGCATGGAAGAAAACACGAAAAATGAGACTAGGGCCTCTCATCGACAAAGTCACTCATGATTACCAGATTTAGAAAGCAAGGTGGCCCAGAGACATAGTACTCCCTCCTGATGATAGCTCATATCAATTGGTTAATCTTTCAAAAGAGGTACAATTATCAGAAGTTGAGCTTGTCAAAAAATAATTAGAAGCTAAAAAAGAAGAAATAAGATGAGAAAATTTGAGACTTCACGAGAAAGTAGGGTAATTGAAATATGAAACAGAGAGACAAGGGAGCAAATTAAAAAAAGTCATAAAAGAACGGGATCTGGTCACTAGTGATTTCAAAGATCTACATAAAAAAAATAAGCGGTTACGAGTTCAATTCAAAACTAGAAAGTCACTAAGTCTTACCTTAGTCGGTAACATAAAATGGATGGACTTTGAGAAAAAATAAACCAATGGAAAGGCAAAGCTCAAGAAAAGCAAGAGGATACCATTATAATTTCTCAAGAATGTCAGAACTGGAAGGGGTTATACTCTAAAACCTCAACAAGATTGGTGGAATGCCAAAACGAAAAGGAAAGGTTGAAAGCCATGCTTGCAAAAGAGAAAAAAAAGCACTTTGAAGTACTAAATGAGAAAGAATCACTTCATCGGATAATCCGAGGGTTGGAGCTACAACTGTAAGATCACAAGAATCATATTTCAGTAATGATAGATGAGTGGCATAGAAGGGAAAAAGATTGGATATTCACATGTGATTCAGAAAGAGATGCTCGCATGATATGAAAAGTAAAAAGTTTAGAGAGGCAACGGTACATAGAGCATATAACCAGTCAAGTTTGTAAGGTAGTAAAAAAAGCACGGGAGATGGTGAAAAAGGTAGAAGCATTAAAATAAGAAGTCAATCCTATAAGAAAATATGGACAACGCCTAGTAAACTTTCTAGACGAGGTAAAAGACCATTATGAGTAAGTCAAATGCTTCTATGGATATAATTCTAGGATGATAAATCTCATGTAATCAAAGTTGTATGGAATCAATAAAAATTTCTAGTATTGAAATTTATCCAGGAGCAAATATTTTTTTACTTGCATTCATGCATCATTTGTACCATTTTTTTAAAAAAATAAAAATTTCGACACATAGCATTTTGACTTTTCTAAAAATTTTATGGTAATAAAGGTTCAAGAATATCTCGTCCTTCAAAAATTTTAACTCAACCAATTCGCCATTCATATAACATCAGGACTCAAACAAGAATTATGAAGCAAGAATAGACCAGTCGATTTGAAAAAATCGAGAAAGCTCAAGAAGAACTAAGAAAAGATCTTAGTACAATAATGGATATGCTTAGAAAACTTGACAAGGGAAAAACAATGGAAGAAAATCTTAGCTTTTAAGAGTAATCGCCAGACATGGTGGATCTTGTTTATCTTTCAGGATTTGAGCCACAACCGACTCAACTTTCTCAAGGAACTAGAGTATAAATTTTTATTTTCGGTGGATATCCCAATCTTTATCCAGGAATGACATCTACACCTGTTTTGGGACAATTTCAAAATTTTGGTAATCTTGTTATGATGGAAAAACCACCCGAGCCAATCCTAGTTCTTGATTTGGATGATCCCAAAGAAAAAAAAAAGCTAAGGATAAAGATATCTGAGAAAGTGAAAGATAATAGTGCTCAGGAAAAGATGAAGTTATTAGAAGAAAAACTTAGAGCAGTGGAGGGAATGAATTTTTATGGTTCCACAAATGCAACTGAGCTTTATTTAGTCCCTGATATGGTCATTCTGCTTAAATTTAAGGTCTCTGAATTTAAAAAATATGATGGCACAAAATGCCTAATGACTCATATCACCATGTATTGTCGAAAGATGACAGCATATGCTCACGATGAGAAGTTGTTAATACACATATTTCAAGATAGTTTTACAAGTTCTGCAGCTAGATGGTATGTTCAATTAGATAGGACTCGTATTTATTCTTGACAAGAGCTTACAAAGGTATTCCTTACACAATATCGACATATCACGGATATGGTTCCAGATCGTCTATCTCTACAAAGTATGAAAAAGAAAGTAACTGAAAACTTCAAAGAGTATGCACAAAGATGGAGAGACGTGACTGCACAAGTTCAAACTCTTCTCACCCTAGAAAGAGACAACTGTTTTATTTGTGAATACTCTGAAAGCACCATACTATGAGAGATTGATAGGTAATGCAACCAAGAACTTTACAGATATGGTGATATTGGGTGAGATTATCGAAAGTGCTATAAAGAATGGCAAGCTTGATACAGGAGAGATAAGTGGAGTAAATAAAGGTGAAGCTCCCAAAAAGAAAGAATATGAAGCTTAAGCAGTAAACTATGTAGGGTAACGGTTTAAAAGTTTCACGCCCTATTTTGTACCAGTCTACCAAACCTATTATCCTTTCATAAACAATGTTACATCCATCCCTCATCCATATCAACCATACCAACCACTACAATCACTAACTTATCCATCTCATTTTCAGCCATATTTTTAGACACCCACTTATTCTTATAGTCATCCTACTGTACCTACAAGACTAAAATAGAGACCTAATAATGGTCCAAGAGCCTCAAAAAATACTTAAAAAAAACTCATTTTCGATCTCATTCCCATGATATACACAGATTTGTATCCCTGACTTGTTGAGAAACATCTACTTGCTCATGTTATTGTTGAACCTATGAAACCTCCATATCCTAAATGGTATGACCCCAATTCGTATTGTGATTATCACTATAGGAATCCAGGTCATTCTACTGAGAACTGTATTGCTTTGAAGTGCAAAATACGAGGGTTAATTAATAAATGAGTATTAAATTTTGATACCAACCAATAAGGGACTCCAAATGTCAATGAGAACCCTCTATCGAATCATACTAAGCCATTAATAAATGCTTTGGTTGATGGGTAAATAAGCTATGTGAAAAGAAGAATAGAAGAGGTCAAAACTCCTATGGCTAAAATGTTTGAAGCCTTGGTCAAAGTTGACATATTGAAGCCAATAGACCCTTAAAATTGCTCTGAAACGATTAACTCAATTGAAAGCTGTAATTATCACAGAGGTGTTTTAGGGCATTCTATCTAGAATTGTCATCAATTCCATCAAGAGGTGTAAAAATTGATGGATGAGGGTCGAATAGAGTTTTACTAAGAGAGAGAAGAGTTGGTGAAAGTTGAAGTATCTACCATTAATTCAAAGAATAAGTTTATGCGTAGATCGATAACTATTTATTATGATGAGAAGCCAACATCAAAGCTAGAAAAACTCGTTTCCCGACCAGTGGTGACAATTAAAGTTTTTGGCTCTTTTTCATATCAGAATGATAAAGCAATACCTTGAAAGTATGATTATGATGTCGTAGTCAACCCAGATACTGCCAACATAACGGGTGTATGAGGCATAACTCGAAGTGGCAGGTGCTATACCCCAGAAGCTCTCGAAAAAGCTAGAAAAGATAAAGTCAAGATAGGAGAAGAAAATGAAAGTCCAAGTGATCTTGACGTAACCTCAAAAAAAAAATGCCAGAAGCCAGTATCTGAGAGTGAAGCAAGTGAATTTCTAAAGTTAATAAAACATAACGAGTACAGCGTGGTAGAACAGCTTAACAAGATGCCAGCTAGAATTTCGTTATTGTCATTATTGTTAAGTTCAGAGTCACACCATAATGCTTTGCTGAAGGTGCTAAATCAAGCATATGTGTCTCACAATGCTTTTGTTGAATGTGTGGAACAGCTTGTTGGTAATTTGACGATTTCAAACTATATCTCTTTCAATGATGAAGAAATTTCTCTTGAAGGTAGAGGAAGTACCAAGGCTCTTTACATTACTGTGAAATGTAAAAGTCATATAATGGCTAAGGTTTTGATTGATAATGGCTCATCCATCAATGTTATGCCTGTGACTATTCTGGTAAAACTCCCTGTTGATGGATTTTATATGAAACCTAGTTATATGATAGTGATAGCCTTTGATGGAACCAGAAAAGAGGTACTAAGAGATATAGAAGTGCCATTACAGATTGGCCCATGCACTTTTAATGTAAAATTTTAAGTTATGGACATCTCTCATTCATACAGTTATTTATTGAGTAGACTATGGATCCATATGGTAGGTGTTGTCCCATCTTTATTACATTAAAAAGTTAAATTCATTGTTGAAGGGAAGCTAACATGTGTGGCAGGAGAAGAAAATTTATTGGTAACTCAATCGATAAATACTCATTATGTGAAATCAACAGATGAAGCTCTAAAATGTTCTTATAGATCCTTCGAGATTGCCAATGCAACATATATAGTTGGAGGATCTAAATTGTATTCGTCACACTTATTTACGACAACTAAAATGGTAGTCAAACAGCTTACCAAGATGGGATGATGATCTGAAATCAAACTTGGAAAGAACCTGTAAGGAATCACGAAGCCATCGGTCATATATGAAAAGAAAGACAGATTTGGCTTGGGATATAAGCTAACAAGAGCGGATAGAATAAAAATGGTGAATGAGAAAAGAGATAAGAAGATAGCTAATCTTAGGGGATATGAGCTGGAGTCAGAGCCCATGGTCATTCCATACCTCTATGATTCTTTTCACTCAGGAGGATATATTTATCCAGATTTATCAGGAGCCTCAAGTGCAAGATTCATGGAAAAATTTTCAGAGCTAACCATTCAAATGGTGGATGATGATGAAAAAAAGAGTCGAAGTGAAGAGCTATTCGTGTACCCTTATCTTTCAGATTTTGAGCTGGATAATTGAAAAGTTACAGAGCTGCCTGTTGTCTTTAAAACTTTGGAAAAATAATGTACTGTGAAACTTTAAATCCCTAATTACTTTCTACGAGTATTAGGAGATCTTTTATGGTGTGTTTATGTTTGTCATTTTAATAAAAGACTTAGAAGATGCATCCGTATTTCTTCTATTATTTTCATTTTACTTTCCATTCTTTTCTTTCCATCATTTTCTTGCCATTCCATTTTTGTGTGTCAATATTCTCTTCATCTTACCCTTTGTAGGGTCCTAAACAATAAACATAAAGATAATTATGACAATAATCTCAGATTTGATTTTGAAAACTTAATTTATGTTGATAAACTTGATAATGAGAAAGATTCAGATAACTATACACTACCTCCTGATTTGTTAAAATTAATGGAACATGAAGATAAGCCAATTGAACCCCATCAAAAAATTACTGAATCAATAAATTTGAGAGATGGTGAGAATAAAAAAAGGTCAAAATTGGTACATCTCTTTTACCAGCTGAAAGGTAGAAACTAAAAGAGCTACTCCAAAAATATATAGATGTGTTCGCGTAGACTTATCAGGATATATCGAGACTCAGTACTGATATTATAGAGCATAAATTACCTTTAAAATCAGGATGTAAGTCGATGCAGCAAAAGCTAAGTCGTATGAAACCAGAGATGCTGCTAAAAATTAAAGAGAAAGTGAAGAAACAATTCGATGCTGGATTTTTGAAAGTGATAAAATATCTTAAATGGGTAACCAACATAGTGTCAGTTCCTAAGAAAGATAGAAAAATGAGAATGTGTGTCGATTATCGAGACTTGAATAGGACAAGCCCTAATGATAACTTTTCTCTACTTCACATTGATACTCTAGTGGATAATACTGCTAGGCACTCTATATTTTCCTTTATGAATGGTTTTTCAGGCTATAATCAGATCAAGATGGCTCAAGATATATGGAAAAAACCATATTTATGACCATGTGGGGGACATTCTGTTATAAGGTTACGTCTTTTGGGTTGAAAAATACTGATACTAGTGATCAAAAAGCAATGGTGACTCTCTTTCATGACATGATGCATAAAGAAATAGATGTGTATGTGGATGATATATTCGTAAAATCTCGTGAAGGAGATGATCATATAGTCAATCTTAAAAAGATATTTGACAGGTTGAGAAGATTTCAGTTGAAGTTGAATCCTACCAAATATACATTTGGAGCCAAATCAAAAAAACTATTGGGCTTTATAATCAGTGAAAAAAGAATCGAAGTTGATCTAGATAAGATACAAGCTATCCAAAACTTATCTCCTCCTCATATCTCAAAAGAAGTGCGAGGTTTCTTAGAGAAATTAAATTATATTGCTCGCTTCATTTCTCAACTCACTTATAAGTGTGATCCTATTTTCAAGCTTCTAAAAAAACATGATCTTGGAGAATGGAATGATGAATGCCAAGAAGCTTTTGATAAGATTAAAGAATACTTATCAAATCCACTTGTGTTGGTGCCACCAATGCCAGAAAAACCTTTGATTTTGTACTTGACAGTGCATGGAAATTCAATAGGATGTGTGCTGGGACAAAGAGATGAAACTGATAAGAAAAAATGAGTAATTTACTACTTGAGTAAGAAATTCACTGATTATGAGTCTAAGTATTTACCATTAGAGAAGATGTGTTGTGCATTAACTTGAACAGCTTGAAGGTTTAGACAATACATGTTTTATCACACTACTTGGCTCATAGCAAAGCTGGATCATATTAAGTATATCTTCAAAGAGCCCTCATTGACAAGAAGAATAGCATGGTAACAAGTTATGCTTTCAGAATATGATATCATTTATGTGACTCAAAAGGTTATTAAAGGGAGTGCAATAGCTAAATTTCTTGCTGATCGTGCAGTCGAAGATTATAAGCTAATGAATTAAAATTTCTTGATGAAGATGTGATGGCCATTGAAAAAAATGAACCTGTTAAAAAATCATGAAGGATGTATTTTAATGGAGCTACTAATGCTTTAGGTCATGGTATTGGGGCAATTTTAATATCTCCTGATGGACATTATTACCTCATCACAGTCAGGTTAAATTTCAATTGCACAAACAATATGGCTAAATATGAGGCCTGTGTTATGGGTCTACAAGTAGTAATAGAAAAGAAGATCAAAGTGTTAGATGTGTTTGGAGATTCAGCTTTAGTCGTCTATCAGTTAATAGGTGAATGGAAGACAAGAGACTCTAAGTTGATTCAGTACCATAAATACATCTTTAAGTTGGTCAAGCAATTTAAAAAAGTTCAGTTTGAGCATCTATCTAGAGAGAAAAATCAAATTGCTGATGCACTGGCTACTTTAGCTGCAATGATTAAAATAGATGCAAATACTGAAATCTAACCCATCAAGCTGAATATGAAAGATGTACCAACACATTGTTCAGGTGTTGAAAAAGAAGTTGATGGGAGGCCATGGTATCATGATATCATGTAATACATTAAAAGCCAGTAATACCCAGAACATGTAACAAAAAATGATAAGAGGACTATCAAAAGATTGGCTATGAGTTTCTTCATTGATGGAGATATCCTTTACAAAAGAGGTCGAGATCAAGTACTCTTAAGATGTGTAAATGCAACTGAAGCAAACAAGATTATTGAAAAAGTACATGATGAAGTTTGTGGGGCACATGCAAATGGTCATATGATGACTAGACAAATTATGAGGATTGACTATTATTAGTTGACAATAAAGGGTGACTATATTGATTATGCTAAGAGATGTCATAAATGTCAGATTTATACTGACAAGATTCATGCTCCACCATCAACATTACATGTTTTAGCTCCTTCTTGGCCATTCTCTATGTGAGGCATGAATGTCATTGGTCCTATCACTCCAAAAGCTTCGAATGGGCATAGATTCATTTTTGTGATGATTGATTACTTCACCAAATGGGTAGAAGCTACATCATATGTTAACGTGACCCGATCTGCGATATGTAAATTCATAAAAAGAGAGATAATATGTAGATATGGGCTTCCAAAGACAATTATTTCTAATAATGCCAAAAACTTAAACAACAAAATGATGAATGAAGTATGCACTCAGTTCAAGATCCGTCATCGTAATTCGATACCATATCATCCGAAAATGAATGGGGCAGTAGAGGCTATGAATAAGAATATCAAAAGAATTCTGAAGAAAATGATTGATACTTACAAAGATTGGCATGAAAAGTTACCTTTTGCTTTGCATGCTTATAGAACATCAGTTCGAACATCTACTAGGGCCACCCCGTTCTCTTTGGTATATGGAATGGAAGTTGTGCTACCGATCGAAGTGAAAATTTCCTCATTGAGAGTCTTGATGGAGGTAGAGTTAGAGAAAGCAGAATGGGTTTGAAATCGCTACGAGCAATTAAACCTCATTGAAGAGAAAAGACTGTCAGCACTTTATCATGGTCAATTATATCAAAAGAGGATGATGAGAGCACATGATAAGAAAATTTGTCCCCGTTGCTTTAAGGAAGGAGACTTAGTGCTAAAAAGAATCATTTCAAATCAACATGATAATCAAGAGAAATGGACACCAAATTGGAAAGGCCCGTATGTGGTGAAAAAGGCTTTTTCTGGTGGGGCATTGATTTTGACAGAAATGGATTGAGGTGATTTGCCTACCCCAATAAATTCAGATGTTGTGAAAAAATATTTTACTTAAAAAAATGATGACTTATCTAAGCTAAAAACCTGAAAAAGTGACTTAGATATGAAGCAGAAGCATCATCAGAAGAAGATCCCATAATGCAGGGGCAAGTGTAGTTTGACGAACTCTGAAGAATCAAGGAAATCATTTGATTTAGTTTTAAAAAAAAGAAATTCGAGAATATTTTGTTCATGATTATCTTGTGATCATTATTTGAGCACCTTTGTTTCAACTCAAATACTTTACCATGCACTTGTTATCAGCTTAATGAAATACACCTATGCTTTCCTCTATCCTTATTTGATATTTTTGTTCATCGTACAAGTGAATAAGACAAATGTGTGATTGCATTTTATTTATCTTGAACTTAAAATGATGAAAAGAAAAATAAACATGAAATATCTCAGCATTACTTTTAAAGTTGACAAAGGTAAATGAAAAAGGATGAAAAATGCATGACAAGACATTGATGTTATAGACTTTTGAAGAAGAAAAATATTGTGGTCAGATGTTAAGGACAGATTGGTCATATAAGAATTTTAATAAAAGAAGCCAAAAGCTAGAGATTTCGAGAACCTTTTTACTACAATGAATAATTTTGATTGCATTACATGCATTGCATTTAGAGCATTCAGTACATGTATCCATGAGAAGTTGTAATAAAGATAGAAAATTTTCATTTCTTAATGAAAAACAAGATTTTGATAAAGACAATGATCAAACAAAAGAATTCAAAAGAGGAAACTTACTTGTTCAAACATAAGAACTCAAATTTGAAAATAGATGAGAATTTTAAAGTTATTGAGCCTCTGCTGAGAGGAGCTTTTTCAAAGAGAATTTTAAAGTTGTTCAACCTCTACTGAGAGGAGCTTTTTCAAAATGAGAATTTTAAAGTTATTGAGCCTCTACTGAGAAGAGCTTTTTCAAGATAAGATTTTAAAGTTGTTGAGCCTCTGCTGAGAGGAGCTTTTTCAAAAAAATTTTAAAGTTGTTGAGCCTCTGCTGAGAGGAACTTTTTCAAGAGATTTTTAAAGTTGTTGAGCCTCTACTGAGAGGAGCTTTTCCAAAATAAAATTTTTAAAGTTGTTGAGGCTCTGCTGAGAGGAACCTTTTAAACTTTTAAAAATATCAATTGAGCCTCTGTTGAGAAGAGCTTTTTCAAGAGATTTTTAAAGTTGTTGAGCCTCTACTGAGAGGAGTTTTTCCAAGAAGAGAATTTTAAAGTTGTTAAGCCTCTGCTGATAGGAGCCCTTTTCAAAATAAAAATTTTAAAGTTGTTGAACCTCTGCTGAAAGGAGCCCTTTTCATGATATGAGATTTAAAAGTTGTTGAGCCTCTGCTAAGAGGAGCCTTTTAAACTTTCAAAAATATCAATTGAACCTCTGTTGAGAGGAGTCTTTTTTTATCAAACAAAATTTTTTTTTTCTTTTCTCAATGTTTTATCTTTCCAAACAAAATGATTGTTTGTTTGTCTTTGTCTTATTCCTGACTCACAGAAATAGGCAAAGAGGGGTAACTATAAACACCATTTTTTTATTTTTATTATTATTTATTTAATTTTTTTTTCTTTTTTTTCTTTTTCCCGTTTTCTACATTTGTCTTCTTCTCTTTTTTTCTTCTTTATTTCCTTCTTCCTTTTTCCTTCTTCTTCATCCTTATTCGGTTCAAATCTAGTGCATTAAATACATAATCCTTAAAGTCAAAATCATCGTCGTTAGCTACCAATGGTCGACCGACAAGCCGTTAATCACGAACGGCAAGCGTGATTTTTCAATTAAAAAATGGGATTCGAATCTCAGAAGATCTGGGATTTAAATCCCAAAAAGCTCTATAAATAGAGCTTATTATTTGTAAATGAGACCAAAAAACAGAACCGAAAAAAAAAATAAAAAAAAAGAAAGAGAACTTTTTGTAAAAAAAAAACCCATTTTAGTTTTCTGTCAAAGAAAAAAAAAGAGGAACAAAAATCACAGTCCTCAAGCAAGGGAACCTAGCGCCAGAAAAGCTACCTACAAACAAATAAAGAAGTCAGTCGATTCTGTTAAAAAAAAAGAAAAAGGGAGATCGAAACTTTGAGCCCCGATCTACGTCGATCGGGGCTATTTTCGGTGAAAAAGAGATTGGATTTAGGAAGATCGCATCAAAGAGAACCACCAGAAGAATTTTGACATTTTTCGGTAACTGAAAACCACCGACAGTGACTGTCGACGGTGACCCAGACGACGATCGGTGCGGTGATCCGACGACCGGACGGCTAGCTATCCCCAGAGCTCTCTCCCCCTTTTTTTTTTGAAAAATTGAAAGAATGAACAAATTTTTTTTTTCAGTTATTTATAGAAAACATTAAAAGCAAAAGGACGCCATTTTGAACATAGGACCAAAACGACACCGTTTCGATCAAGGAGGATCCGCGCGTCAACCCGCGACCCGACTCGGGGTCCGTGCACCCGACCCGACGACCCGTTTCTCCATCAGCTTCTGATCGATCTGACTGAATCGAAATTGAACCGTCCAGACCGAGCTGAACCGCCAGATCAAACCGTCGAACCGAACCGTACGTTGACTAGACCGTTCACCGATCCAGTTCAGGTATAAAATTTTTTTTTTTAATTTTTCTTATTTTTTATATATTATTTTATTAATATTTATGCATATTAAAATATTTATATTTGTTATATTAAATGGTGAAACATGTGGTTAAATTCGTTTATAATTTTGTTAATTTTTAAAAGAAACTTTAAAAACAATAATATAAAAATAAATTTAATTAATAAAAAAGTAATAAAAAAATGTAAGAAAAGGAAAATTTTATCCAATGATGAGATTCAAAGGTATTTCGAGTAGTGATGCCTACGAAATCTTTAGGTGAGAAGATTTTTTTAAAATGTTATCAGTGTATTAGAGTATTTATAAAAATTTTTTCAGTATAGTAAAAATTTTTTTTTAAAGTAATAAATAAAAATTGATTAATATAACAAAAATAAGTAATAAAAATGAGAAGAAAATAAATTTTATCCAATGATGGGATTATAAAAGTATTCCGAGTAGAGATGCTTTAAGAAATCCCTAGGTGAGATGATTTTTTTAAATATTACCAGTGTATTGACATATTTATAGAAAAACTTCAATGCAAATAACATTTTTTTTTCTTCAAAATTAAAAATAAAAAAAATTAATAAAATAATTAATAAAATTTTTGAAAAAGAATAAAATGTGTGCATCAACATGTTATTATTTGCATTGCATACATGACATAATTTTTTTACGAAAAGTAAATTTGGACCTCCAAAGATGATATTCTAAAAGTATTCCGAGTAGAGATGCTTTAAGAAATCTTTAAGTGAAAAAGAGTTCTTTTAATGTTACCAATGTAGTGAAATATTTTAAGAATAATTTTAATAAAAAAGTTTTAATTTATTTTTCTCGAAAATAAATTTTTTTTTAATAAATAAAAGAAATCAAGGAAATTATTTTTCGAACACAGAAAATTGGACTATTTTTATCAAAAGAAAAGGATAACACGTTATTAATTGGTATTGTTTTTAATGGGCGCTGTGGGGTGCTAATCCTTATCCACGCATAATCGACTCCCGAACCCAGACTGTTTCGTAGATCGTAAAATTATATTTTTAATAAATTTTAATTAATTTTAAAATTTTTTTAAAAGGATATGTTTTAGTAGGTGACCAATTGCACATAACCAAAAAAGATTAGTGATGACTCCGTTATTTTTTATTTCGTTTTCAAATTCGTCGGACGGACACAAAACCATTACGACACTATTGATTCCTCTATTCAATGAGGACTGTGATTTTTATTTTTTTTTGTGTTTTTGGTGCTTGTGTGTGTAGATGTTTTTTTTTTTTTTTTTTTTTCTTTTGTAGAACCTAGTAGCTTAAACTCCATTTTTTTTTACAGTATTCTCCCTTGAGGGTTTTTTTTTTCGTGTTCTCATTTGCTTAACTTTTATAAAACCAATTTAGCCTTCAAATCCTAAATAATCGAGGATTCAATAAGACTTTTATGGCCTTTTAATTTTTGTTACAAAATTAAGTCTGTGACAAAGAAAAAAAAAATTATTATGGCAGTTTGATTTTAACTACTAATGTTAAAAGCAAAGTTTTAATTTTTTAATTTCATTATTATTATTATTATTATTATTATTTTGGACAAAATAGGTTTCCACAAACCATAGTATCCTTTATTATTGAGTTAATGATTAAGGGTTGCGGTTCTTCAAAAGGTTTTGCAGTCAACAGCTATCCAGAAAGCAAATTAAAGAACGACTATTGATATTTAGGTTATTCAAATCATGTGGCATGGATGAAAATGTCGCATTCATGAAGATAGAAATAACATATGCTATGATTTTAGAACAATAATATAAAGAAAATGAAGTAGAAGTTGTTTGAAAAGCAAAAAGGTAGGTTGTTGGAAAAAAAGAAGAAAAAGCGAGAGACATCGAAATCTATTGAGAAAATATATGGGAGATCAGAAGAATCCAGATAGAAATTAAAAACTTTCTCATTCTATTTCTTCATTTTCTTTTTTCCAAATCATTATTTTCATTTCTTTTTTTTTTTTCATTCTTTTTCACCTAATGCTATTTTTTTTCATTAAATTGTTGAATTTATGCTAAGACAACATAAAAAATTAAAAGGCCTAATTTGTTCAGTATTTGATTATTTTTTAAGCTAATTTTTTTTAATATGTTTGCATATTTAGATTATTCTATGTTTGATCGAATTGTCTCAATGCATGTGATGATAGTTTTTATTTTTAAAATTTTTTTTATGGTTTTAAGGTTGACTTTTTTAAGTTTGACTATGCAGAGTTTTTATTGGCCTTTTTTTTTTTTTAATTTGAGGTGTTAAATGCTTTATTTATATATTTATAATCATCTCACTATTTTTTTTCTTTAAAGATTCTTTGTACTTTTTGACATGCAGCTGTTTATATTTTTATAAATTAATTTTAATGATTTATTTTTACATATCTTACACAAAAATAATATATCTTTGCATGCATCTTCTCTCTAAGTTTGTGAAGGATTTGTGTTGTTCTACCATTTAAATTGTCATTTTGTTTTAATCTTGATTTCTTGGGTAACGGGTCTAAGATTGTTCATTTTAGTATTAATAATTTTTTGAATTAAATTTGATGTTCAATTGTATCATTTTTATTACTCTATTTAGTTTTCTATGAACTTTTCCAAGTAAAAATAGATGAAAAACACTTTCATTATTGAATGCACTTTTCTTTAAGTAATAATAATTTTTTTCAATGTACCTTTAAACTTCAAATGCTCTAAAAGTTAAAGTATTTTATATATCAATCGGTAGTTTTCAAAAAATTTTCAAAAATTATATAAATTTTATAAATATTTTACAATATTTATTATAACAATAATAATAAATTAAAAAATAATATAAAAATTAAAATCTACGGTGCAACGTGGGCTTCACTCTGGTACTGTTGTAACATTAAAATAAACCCATCGCTTTGCTCTTGCCAGCTGTGATCTCTAACTTTGACAATTGGCTAATTTCATTGGCTGTGAGGTGGTTTTTTTATTTTATTTTATATATATATATATATATAATTTTGTAATGTTTTGGGCTTTGGTCATTGGGCCAAGGTTTGGAACTTTAAGGGTTTGAGTTTTTGGATTTAACTTCTTTTTTGAGCCTTTTTTTGTAAGGGTGGGTATTTGGGTTACTTTGTATCTTGGGTTTCTTTAAGGTCTCTACTGCAGGCTAAAAAATTTTTAGTTTTTTTTTTTAATTGATTGACAGAAATGTTTATAATTCAGTTTTAGAATTTCACACCGAATTAAATTTAATTAATCGATAGATTATAAAATTAATTTTAATTAATTAAGAAAAATGATTTAAAAAAATTTATTTTTGATTAATTTGATTTGAAAATCAAATTAATTGAATTAAACAAAATTTTAACATAAATATAGAGATTTAAATATAAAATAAAAATATATGAAATAGATTATTTTATTTCATAAGTTATTAGAGTTTTTAACATAATATTTTGTTATTTGAATATTTTATTAGATAATTTTATTTAATTTATTTAAAATATAAAATTAAAAGTTTAAAATATAATTTAATTTAAATATATTTATTATTCGATTAATAAAAAAATTAATGGAATCAACAAAATTAAATTCAATTAATTAATTTTTAAAATTAATAAATTTAATACTATTAGAAAAAATAAAATAAAATAATTTAATCAATTTAATTTTAAATAATTTAATTCAAAATTAATCGAATGGATAAAATAAACACCTCTTTGGCCTTTTGTTTTTATGGTTGGATATTTTGGTTCATTTTGAATTTTTTGGTTTTGATAATTTCATTATTTGTTAATGAAACTTTGGATTAATAAATACTTTATTAATTTTAGTTATTTGTACAAATAAGTTTTATTAATGTGAAACCGAATTTTTAATTACTTGAAAAAAAATAATTCCAATAATTAGTAATTTTGGGTAATAAAAACTACAAATATTATTTGTCTCATACAAAAACGTTTTCTTTAGCAATTAACCGTTCATTTGCCTGGCTCTCTCCACCGTCTCTACTATCTGCTCTCGCTGAAGAAACGAAATTGTGTCTGGTTGGTCCCGCTCTTTTTATCCACCGAAATCACAGCCTGGCCCTTCCTCCTTCTTCTGTGTAAGCTCTCCTTTTTTTTTTTTTAATTTCTTTTCCTTTTCTTTTATTTTTTTCCACCTTTAGCTTCACCTGTAAGAATATGTCCTTTTTTCCTCTCTCAATGCACGAATTCATCACAACTATTCTTCTTTTTTATTCCTCATTGATTTTCTAATCTGGTTATTCTTAGTTTCTGTAAATGGGATTTTCTTTTTAATAAATTGTCTTTTTCTTTTTCCAGTTAAAGGCTTTTCCTTTTCTTAGAGGGACAAAGAGAAAAAATATGTTTTCTCTCAATTGGATGTCAACAAAATTTTTTTTTTTTGGTAATTCTATGGTCATTTCCTTTCTGGGTTTTTTGAACTTTAATGATAGTCACCTTTAAAACTTATTCATTGCTTGATAAAATGTGCTCTGTTTGTGCGGAAAATGGAACATGATCATGGGTGTCAACAAATGCCCTTTCTTTTCGATGTTTGAACCTTTTTCTATTAGAGTTTCAGTTAAAATTTCTATTTTGAGGACTGTTGTTTGAAATTCTGTTGAAGATCATATGATTGTTTAATGTTGGTGCCTGGGATGAGAGTTCCACTTGCACAACTTTATTTTTGCTTGATTAAAGTGAGTAAAATGTTGAGATTTTTGGACTTGAGAAATTAAAATATGGGTTTAGAAAATGACCTGGGATTTTCTTGTCAATTTGCAGGATGGGAAGGGTTAAACTAAAAATAAAAAGGTTAGAGAGCTATAGCAACAGGCAAGTTACATATTCCAAACGCAGAACTGGAATCTTGAAGAAAGCTAAGGAATTGTCAATATTATGTGACATTGATATTGTCCTTCTCATGTTTTCTCCCACCGGAAAGCCTACATTATTCCACGGAGAGCGCAGGTATTGTAAGAATGGAATAATGGCTTAATTTCCTTGCAGGGAATAATTTAATGTTCCACAAGAAATTTATTCTTCATTTTGCCATAGATTACTTTTTTCATGATAGTTATGCTCATCATTGCTATTTCTTGTGCACCCTGGTACCATTTTTTAGAAACATTTAAAGTCTTGTTTGTTCGCAAATTATAGCCACATTCAACCTTTTGATATCTATTGGCTTTCATTAGATGGAGAAATCTGTTTTATATCAATATCATGTATAACAATAGGGTAAGACGTAGAAGGTACAGTGGTAATTTGTGTATGTTTCATTTTAACTGCAGATAAAGATACAAATTCTTATGCAGGTGTGAGGTGTCCCTTGCATTTTCGTTCTTAGACAATTTTGATAATTACTCAAATTAGTTAGTAAGCTTGGTGGACTAGGATTTGAATAATGTATTGTTTGCGATTAGAAGGATAACATGTTTGAAGAAGAAATAAAGTAAGGTAACAAATGGGGTTCCCTTTGTTTCTTGTTTGCTTTTTCCAGCAATATTGAAGAGGTTATTGCAAAGTTTGCACAATTAACACCACAAGAAAGGGCAAAAAGGTGTGCGCTCCAAAATTTTAACTTCTTTCATTTAATTGTCTGTTTGTATTCAAATGGCATTGCAGCTAACTCATTTTCGTTGATTTGCAACAGGAAGCTGGAGAGCCTCGAAGTAAGACTCTTGCGACTCATAATATGTTCTGCTTCCTTCCTCACCAAGTGAAGCTTAATGCATTATGCACTTTCCTCAAGCTAATTTTGGTTCTTCTTATTGAGAATATAGGCACTGAAGAAAACCTTCAAGAAGTTGGATCATGATGTAAACATACAGGACTTTCTATGTGCAACGTATGTTACCTTTATTTCAGTTTCTTCTGGATAATATGTTTCTGTTTAAGTAAGAGATGAGAAGAATCTAAATTCTTTTTTTGCCCCTTGCAGCAGTCAATCTGTTGAGGTATGAAGTTTGCTGTCATTACCTGTGACCTTTTTGATGTTGGATTTTCAAGTTATTTTTAATTTTGTTAGGTTTCTGGAAAATTGCTATTTTCAGGAAATGACTAATGAAGTATCAGTGTTGCAAGCTCAGCTTACCGAAGTACAGAAGAGACTGAGGTGCACCTTTGTGGCTTTTGGTTATTAAAGTATTGCTTTTTCTTTTTGGTTTTGTTTGGAAATGTTATAATGAGTAACTAAAATCTTACTTTTTTAGTTATCGTGTTACAGAAAATTATATTTGTATTTAATTTCATAAGCAGCTTCTCCCTATTCTACCTCCCCAGCTTTCATACCAGAAGTATAATGATCAGAGCCTTACAGGCTCTCATGTTTTTAAACTCTAAATAATAACATCAATGCAGTGGAAGACTTGCAACCTTTATGCATTATAACATCCTTTATACTGAGCTTTAGACCCTAATGAAATACTTTTCTTAGTTGGGTGTTTTAGGTTAATGTTTTCTCAAGGACAGAAAATACAAGATGCATTGTCACTTAACTGACTGAAAAAGTAATAGTCATTCTGGTTCTAAAAACCTCATTCAGCGCTATGTTTTTGCCACAACTCAACCTCTGTAACTGTTGTCAATCAATAGCTGGCTGTAAGCTTTGGATGATAGTGATTAATTGTTGATTTTGGTTGTAACTTTATGTGCATTCTGTCTATCTCCTTTATTTAGCTATGTTCCTTCTTAACCGTTTGTGTTTATCGGCACAGTTCGGGCAGAAACATGTGCGTTAACATTCATATTATCACTGTAGGAACATGATTTATTTTCTTTATGGAGTAATTGTTATATTATCATGCAATGATTTCAGCTACTGGAGTAATCCAGATAAAATTGACAACGTAGAACATCTTAGGCAGATGGAAGATTCACTTAGAGAATCCATTGAGTGTATCCGTATACACAAGGTATGGTGTTTTCTTTTAGTAATAGTGACCTTCTGCAGTGCTTTTTATCTTTCAAAGTCAGAGATGCACAAACAAATATACACACTTGCTCACATGCATAGATATATAAAGTATAATCAAGATATTGCATGTTACTTGGTTCAAATGATAGTGCTGTTAAACTGCATTAAGGGTTACTTATACCAGATTCTGATGAAAACTGTTTGGTTCTTTACCCTTGTGATCGATACTGTTAAAGAATGCTAATTGATTTACCAATTGAATAGAATCTGAGCCATATTTTCCTATAAATTAGTTATGCCTACTACTTTATTTGCAGGAAAACTATGGAAAGCACCATCTTATGTCACTAGAATGCAATAGCCAGGTAGCAAAGTATTTACTCTCTCTCTCTCCCTGTGGTTTGGGAGAAATATCTTACCACTTACTCTGGCTTACAGTTTCAGAATGGGATACCTTTGCCTATGATGATTGGTGGGACGCAAGAAGCCCAACCCGTTACATGGCTTCCCAACAATGAAAATCAACATATGTTATTGCATAATGAACCAAACTTTCTACCTCATCAGTAAGACTGTTTTGGATATGTACCTTCAAATTCATTTCCTGTTAGTCTTTTGGGATATTAAACTTTATGAATATAAATTTCTACTTGAAAATAACCTTGAGTCTCATGGCCTACCAGCAGACAAATTGTTGTTTTTATCTCAAATGTATTGCTGCAGAAGTAGCATATAAATCGCATTTTGATTTTTTGGTGTTTCTCTTGACCATTAGCTGACAAGTTTGTTTTTTGCTTCAGAGATACAGAGTGCTCTGCAGATGGCTCCCTTGCCGGCTATTCTGGTTTCTTTGTCTCTGGTAAACAAACAGAGATAGGGAGTTCAGGACAAGTTGATAATGTAGTACAGGAAAGTAATGCCCTGAATGAGTTAGGGAGTAATGCTTGCTTAAGTGTGGAACTTGGTGAGCAATATTTCTACCCGCCGTATAGTGCTTCAAATTTGCAAGATAATGAGAAGCTGAGGCCAGAGATGGAGGCTAACTTACAAGGAAATCCTGCTGTTTTCCAAGTTATTAACAACTTTGAGATCCCTAGACCAATGTATAATAGTGGGCATCAAGCTTGGGTATCTTCTTCTGGCCCTTGTAGCATTGCAATGTTTGATGGGAATTCTTACCAGCAGGTGAAGATTTTCTTTTATCTGATCCATCCTCAACTCTATAGAATATAAGCTAGTGGATTCTTTTATTTTCTGTACTTTTAGTGATGCCTAGTTAAACTATTCAATCATGTCGCAGTTTTAGATGATAAAAAGACATTGAAAGGGATAAAATCTACTTGTCCAACAATTTTTATGGATTGGCTTCATTTTTTAGTAAAAATTTTTGGCTTAGATCGTAATCTGCATTCCTGCCAACAGTGCCATTAGCCAATGATTTTAACGTTGTGATTATCTGTCCTTGCTAATTCCCTTCAATACAATCATCATATTCATGTCATGACAATAATGATGAAATTAATGGCAGGAATAAACTCTGCTCTTTTCATGCTTTTAGGGCATCAACAAGCATATACTCAATTTTGTTTTATTAATCTAGTTTTAGTTCTCACTTATGATACTTTTAGTTTATTGTGTTCAAGAAATTGAGTCTGCCTGCAAAGTCAATTGATTCTGACAATTGTTTGTTGCAGCAAACTGATTCAACTTTCATGAATCAGACACCTCCATCTGGTCAGTGTCACAATTTGTAGCTGAAGGACTTGCATATGTGCATCAGAATCTGAGCATATCCTGCTTGTGGCCATTTGTTTTGATAGAATTGGTCCAATAATGGAATTAATAGGTGAAACATGCAGCACTGCCCAAGAGATGGACTAATGTCACCTGGTCATTTTTTGCTGCTAAACATATTTATTGTATATTTAGTGTAACCGTTACCAGATTACTGGCTTCTGTATGTGAACTCGTTTTCTTTTTTTGTTTTTGTCTTTTATTTTTCCTAACACAATTTTCAAGGGGATGGGTCTTGAAATTATTGCCCAGTCCCCCAACTTGTACACTATAATACTCTGTAGAAAATGAAAATAACTTTTGCTACCATTAGTTTCAGTTGAAATGGATGGTCTGCTGGGATCCTTTTTATTATTATTATTATTTTGATATAAAGGGGATTGTAATTGATAAGAGAAAGATTGCAGATTTGAAGTCCGAATTTGTAAAGATTGTTATTTTGTCGTTTGTATCTACTGCTCTAATTTCTTTAACAGGCAAAAGTGTATAATTTGTGAACGAAGTTGATATAAATAATACTAAAATAGATGCAATCTGGAGTTCCCCTATACATTGAAGGTTCCTTGTTTACATGTAATGTGCTTATATCTTACTCGAAAAGCATTCACTCGAGTTTACAAAACACAGGAACATTGATCTACAACTCAAACTTCAAATCGATTTAGTAACCCCTGATTGTGTTGATGATTGTGTTGTGCCATGGGTCTGACAGGTGCTGCAACAGATTCTCAAAGGGCCCTTTGCCAGTTACATTGTATTGAACAACAAATCCCAAGAATGCCAGCATTGCCAATCTCCCTGCATAAATCAAACAACACAAGCTTAGCCCAGTTATATATACAAATATTTCACAACTAAATAAACCAGACTCTTGAGGTATATTATATATACCATTGGCAAGCTCCTTTTCCTTGGCCTCAAGGGTCGGTGCAAAGTTGAGGGGGTTGAAAACGCTGCCAGGGTAGCCACATTCATGTGGAGGCAAGCTGTATTGCTTGAAGATAGGGTCTTGGTTCACACATCCTGGGTTTTTAATGTCTTGCCACCTTCTGATCTCCACATAGTGGAACAAAATGAACTCAATAACGAAGAGGGTTGATGAGGATGCAAAGTATTCTGCTTTCCCAGCATCATACCATTGAGGAGCATTGATTATACCAATCTTAGTGAAAACTTCAGGCAAAATCATCCCTACAACGCCCAACATAGCCCAACGACTGTTCACAAGCTCAGCTTGAATATACCATTTCAAGTTCTCCGGGTCCTCAGCCAGTCCAAGAGGATCAAAACCATTGTCACCAGGAAGACTGCAAGTCTATACAGGTTTAGTTCCCAGTTCATAATCATTAAATGACTTCAGCTAGATAATTATTAAAAGAATGTACCTGCCGTCGAGGTAAGCTGGTGAAGGCAGGCCTGGCAACCACTCCCCTTTCTTGGCTTCAACTCTGAATGAGCTAGATGATTTAGAATCCATTGGTTTAAAGGAAACTTTTCTGTTTAACTTACCAGGAGACCCAGTAAGAAACCTTGTTTTCAATGCCAATGGCCGGAAAACGGCAGCTGAGGCTTGTGTTGTTACCGTAGCCATGATTCAGGGTGGAAAATGGGTGTGGTGTAAAGAGGGAGCAGCAGGGATTTGCTTTGTATTTCAATCTTATGGAGCATTCATGTGGTTGTCATTAAACGTTGGAAGCTGATGGTTGTTTGATTGATTTTTTGTGGATCCAGCGGTTGAGGTGAATTGAGGCTTATCCCTTTATCTGGGTTCCATATCCACAAATCTCTTTCCTTGTTGCTGTTGATCGAGAAAATATCATCTGGGACCCATTTTGGGTTACATAGGAAGATTCCTATGCCACGTGGGATATTTTACACCAATGGTTTCTTGACATGTGGCTATCAAGGTTACACCTTAGCAAAAGATATCCATTGGGAACATGACAAAATAAGAATGGTCATATTTTGTCCTTAGTCCTTGTACTGTTTATTTTTTAGAATTTAATTTCAGAAATTTAATTTTTATATTATTATTTTTAAAAAATTTTAGTTCAATCATTAATAATATATAAAGATTAAGTTTTTTAAAAAATAATATTATAAAAATTAAATTTTTTAAATAATATTCATAAAAATTAAATTTTTAAAAAATAAAAAACTATAAAAACTCATGACACATTTTAACCATTAAGAATAATTGAAGCAGGATTTCCTGTAAAAATAGAGTAAATTCCGACTATTACGTTAGAATCTCATTGCCATGCCATCCATTCAATCTTCAAAGATGATAGAATATAAAACAAATTTCCTCTATAGCATTATAGTTTGATCTATCTTCCTTTCTTTTATGAGAATATCATTTGTAATTAAGTACTGTAATATATAAGTAAAATCCATTAAAATATAACGTGAAATAAAAATTTATAATTAATAAATTTTTACATAATTTTATATTATGATTAAATAATTATAAAATTATATATGATAATTTAATTATCCTTAACCATGTTTATAAACACCCATTAACCGAACCTTTAAAAAAAATTGCAGACGAAATACACTCACTCGCCTCATCTTGATTAATTAAGTAAGCATAAATATTGTGCTTTAATTTTCCTGAATATTTCTCCAATTTCTAAGATTTTTATGTGCATTTCATCATTTTCTCTTCTTCTATAATTTTAGAACTTCTAAATGCAAACATCAGGAAAATCTTCGTGTTTATGTATGTATACACCGAAAGCCTCAACTTAATACTCTTAATTGAAAAATATCTTTTTTGTAGGGACGACAAAGTTAAGGGCTTCTCATTTTCCCACCTCATCATAGATTTTTTTTTTCTCCCAACAAATATCAGGGAGATGTAGAAATTCTCCAAAATGTTTAGCTTGATATAGAATTATGATTCGATTACAGTATTATAAGAATCATCTTTTATATATAAATAGTATTTTCTCAAATTCATAAATACATAATTATTTTTCTTTAACATATTAAACATAAAGAAGGATTCACTTATATCAATGCCAAATTAAAAAGTTTTGTATTTTTTAAATTATTAATTTTAATAAATCAAAAGAATGAGAAAATCAAGTGAAAAAAAAGAAAAAAAAAGTTAATTTCATCCTTTGGATTTATTAAAATTAATAATTTAAAATATATATAAAATTAAAAATTTTTTATATTATTTTATCATTTTTTATATGCTAATGGTTTTACATATCTCCTAACATTTTTTATATTTTGTTCAACAATTTATCAAGATCACATTAATGAAAGTATGCCAATACTTTTTTAATGTTTTAATTTATCATTTAACAATATATATAAAAAAAACTATAAAGAGTGCTATATGTCCATTTCTAATAAAATTATCAAATTTATATTTGAAAAAAACATGACGGTCGATTTTTTCTATTTAGATTTGATATATGATATTACACTATCTTGCATGTGGAAGGATACATTCATGCTGTCAAACATAGTTTCATATTGTGTAATTTTATCTCAATTTTTTGCTTTATTCTTCAATAAATTGTAATTGTTAATTAAATTTGAAAAGAAATATATTATTTTCAATTTCGTTCACTTTTCTCTTTTTTTTATTATTTTTTTTAAATTTGTTTCTTTAAAGCTCAGTTTTTGCTTTTAATCGACATTGTATATTTAAGAATTCAAATTTATTTTATTATAAATAAATAAATATTATGTTTAGATAAAAAAATTCATGATTATTGATCTGAAAATTCTAATTGAAAATTATAACATAATATGCAGAGGCAAAGCTGGTAAATTGAAAAGGGGAGCAAATAATAAATTCAAGAGAGAAGAAAGGACCAAGTATAATATATGGTGGGATTAATTACAATTCTATAAGGAGGCTAAAAATTGTTGTGGAGCTGTTGGCCATGCCTGTCCCCTTGGCTACACTCTAGTACTATATTATAAATTTTGAAAACTTGAATACAATTTTGAAAAAAAAAATATTAATTTGTTTGTATTTATATATATATATATATATATATATTTAAATAGGTAAAATAAATCTGTGCACCGCATAAATCATAATCTAATTTGTTTATAAAATATCTTAAGAAAACAAGAAATTCCTCAACTCCTTTGCATCTATGAACCCATCCTTATTTCCATCGAATAGATCAAAAGCTTCTTTAAACCTCCTTAGACTTGGTTCCTCTTCCTCGAGCAGCCCAGCAATTTTATCTGCGCTTAGACTGTCTTGAATTTCACAGCTTCCTAATTTGCATATCTTTTTCAAATCTAAGAAACAGAGATTTCGATGACATTGCTTGCTGTTTGATCTCTTGTAGTTTAATCTGATAAGCTACATTAATATTGTTGCTGTTGGTCCAACATTTCTCAATTGGTTTTAAATAATAGCATTTATGTGAATGAAAATTAAAAATAAAATGAACATAAACATGCATAGAAATAAATGGTTCGGCCGTGATTATCTATATCTACGAGAGAAAAACTCAAAGGGTTACATTGTAAATATTCTGATTGTATTCTGATTTATATAAAAGAGCAATGGAACTCCCTTTACAAAGAGAAGATTTTATCTAATTAACAAAATAATCTCATACGACATCATAATTTCAGATGTTATTCTAATTATAATATCATAATACGTAACTTTTGCTTACATAATTATAGAAAATTACGTAATATTGCCTTTAACATGGACGTTTAGCGGTTATTGCAGGCCAGGCAGCGGTCCAAATACAAGAAAGGATTCGCTGGAAATATTTGAATATAGTAACTATGCAATGAAAACTTGAATAGAAATCCTGCAGGATGATCACTAAGTTAAGAAAGACAAGGGATAGGATGATTCCACACAACGAAATTAGCTCAGCTGCTGCTGCTGCTGATGATGATGATGATGACTTCTTTATTTTCTTTTTGGTAGTACCATTAACCGAGGTCAAAGGAGGTGAATGGAAGGATCTAGATTCTCTATGACAAACCTGCATTATCGCTGTCTTCTTCTTTCTGATATGACCAGAAGGAGAAGAACAACTGCTAAATGTTTTCAAGTGTGTATCCATGATTTTGCTGGAAGAGCCCTGACATATATATATATATATATATATATAATATTTGGAGAGTTCAATTTCCTTGGATACGTTATAAGCGTGGGGAAAAAGACAAGGAAAAACGATGCAGGAGAATCATCCCCAATTTCCACCTATTGACGTTGATTACTAGTTGTTCTTTCTTTTATCTTTATTTCTTGTTACCTAAAGGTTGCATCTTGCCGTCTTCATGGTACATTACTACTGGTCTTTGGGACTAGAAAATGGGCAAAATGGCTAGAATCTTATATACAATAAGTTTATGGAAATTTCCAGGAAGATTATTTGTATTTTTTTTTTATCACCTGACGGGAGCTTCGATTTACTTTCACGGAGACGAATAAATCTAATGTGTACAAGACATGATATATACATATATATATATATATGTATATATATACACACATACACACACACACTTGTGCAATATGAACACCAAAAAATTTCTAACTAAAGTTTATTCTTTAATTATGGTTATAAATTTAAGGCATATGCAACAACCATCAAGCCTTAATTGTTATGAATGACTTGAAATTGAAAGAAAAAAGCAATTGAAGCACGGAATAATATTCATTGAGAAAATATTTTCTTCTATCAAAATCTGATTCTGAAGCTAATTAATTAATCTTCTAAGTTCCAATTCTTTTATTCCTTTATTTCTCCATTAACTAAAGTTCAAAACTCCCAATTGGATGCAGGTTGGTATGGAGACAAGTATACCAACTATTAGGTTTATTAGAAGGAACATGTGATGTGAAGGGAAGGAAAAGGAAGCGGAAGGGAATTTGTTATTGTCAATGTATGGAAATTAAGCAAAGGAAAAATAAGGAAAGGAATAATTACTTGTAAGATTCTGTTTTTTTGGTGGTAGCATTTTTCCATAGTTATTGTGGATGAGGACTAGGAATAAAAATACTCGAGTAATTGAACCTGGGCTATTGGCCAAAAAAAAAAAAAAATAGAATTTAATTCAAATAGTTCATTTATATTTTTTAAGAGATAATTTTTTATGAAGATCTATATCAAATTTACGAAATATTATCTGTTTTGACTCAAGCATCTTATAATTTTATTTTATACAAAGTATCTCCCCATAATGAATTATCAAAATATCTTGATGTAGAATTGATGTATTATATTTCCAGCAAAATTGGAATTTAATTTTCATTACTTGTAAATTCTCTTTCCTTAATTTTCCTTTAACCTTTGCTTCACGTATAAAAAAGGAAAGAGTAATTTGAAGAAAGTTAGAGTAAATAGTTGAAGCTTGTAAAAAAGTCATTGGAAATTTCATACGAAACCAAGAGTTTAACTAATTGCAAACACTATATTATATAGTTTCCGTTTAAGTAGCTAATGTCTTTATTCGAATGTCATATGCGAAACCAACATGCTTATGCAATTGCTCGTTCATTTCTTAAAACAAAGCCAAATTAGCCTATTTGTATGTATATGAGAAAATTGGGGTTTGTATACAATAAAGTTATAATATATCAATCTTAGTTTAAAATCATGAGATATCATGATATCTTATGATTTATCATGATAAATTGTAAGAATAATATAATTAAAAAAAAAAAAAGAAAAAAAAGGGAAGAACAAGTTAACAAGTAAACATTTAAAAAATATATACAATTTTATTTAATTTATTAATTTAACAAATAAAAAATGATATATTTTTTAATTTTATAGTATCAATTTATTTTACCAAATCAACTTAATTAATTAGTTTAATAATATGTTTTTATAGTTTTTTTATCCTTACATTTAGAATTATAAATTTTTTTTTCAAGGATAAGACATTTCAAACTTATTTTACATATAAAGATATGAAGTTTATGATTATTTTCATCTTTTTACATTAACAATTTTTTATTTAAAATTCTTTTAATTTAAAAATATTAATTTTTTTCATATTATCAAGTTAATTATTTATTTTAATTTTTTGTTACGCTTGTTCTTACTCTTTGTTTCATTTAGAATTATTATAACTCTTTCTTAAAATATTACAACATTAAATGATATCAATTTTACGATTATTTTTTTTTTTTACTTTTTTATGTTAAAACTTATTTTTGTTTTGAAATTACTTTTTATTTATAATAATAATTTTTTACATTATCAATTTAATTATTTATATTATAATAATATGTTTTTACACTTGTTCTTATATTTTATTATGTTTAGAATTATTACAATTTTTTTCTTAAAGTGTTACAACACTTCTAATAAATTTTATGTCAAATGATACAAATTTTAAGATTATTCTCACATTTTTAAGTAAACACTTATTTTTTTATTGAATTATTTTTTATTTATAATAATTCTTTTAGATTGTTAACTTAATTATTTACGTTAAAATAATATTTTTATGATTGTTCTTATATTTCATAATGTTTAGAATTATCATAACTTTTTTTTAGGGTGTTATGATAGTTTTAACCTATTTTACACCAAATGAGACTAATTTTACAACTATTCTTACATTTTTATGTTACAATATTTTTAACACATTTTACATTAAATTATACTTATTTTACGATTATTCTCACATTTTTACGTTAATACTTACTTTTAGATTTAGAATTATTTTTTTATTTATAATGATAATTTTTAATATTGTCAATTTAATTATTTATATTACAATAAAATATGTTACGCTTGTTCTTACATTTTATTATATTCATAATTATCACAATTTTTTTGTAAGTGTTATGACACTTTTAACATATTTTAAGTTAAATTATATTCTATGATTATTCTCATTTTTTACTTTAACACTTATTTTTTTGATTTAGAATTATTTTTATTTCTAATACTAATTTTTTTACATTACAAATTTATTACATTTCAATAATATCTTTTTACATTTGTTGTTACTTTTCATTACCTTTAAAATTATTACAATTTTTTTGTTAAGGTACAACGATATTTCTAACCATTTTATGTAAGATAATACTAATTTTATGATTATTCTCACTATTTTGTGTTAACTTTTTTTTTGGTTTAAATTATTTTTTATTTGTAATAATAATTTTTTATATTACCAAATTAATTATTTACGTTATAATAATATCTTTTAGCATTTGTTGTTGCCTTTCGTTACGTTTAGGAGTATCATAACCTTTTTTTAAAGGCGTTATAGTACTTCTAATCATTTTATGTCAAATGATATCAATTTTACGATTAGTCTCACTTTTTTCATATTAACACTTATTTTTTTGTTTAGAATTATTATTTATTTATAATAATAATCTTTTATGTTACCAAAAATATTATTTATGTTATAATAATATTTTTTATACTTATTTCTACTTTTTATTATGTTTAGAATTATCATAACTTTTTGTTAAGATTTTATGACACTTCTAATCCAATTTACACTAAATGACACTAATTTTAAAAATATTCTTATCCATTTACGTTATGGCATTCTAACATATTTTAAACCAAATGATTCCAAATTTTCAATTATTCTCACCTTTTTACATTAACATGTATTTTCCTGTTTAGAATTATTTTTTATTTATAGTAATAATTTTTTTATGTTATCAACTTATATTTACGTTACAATAAAATCTTTTACACTTGTTCTTATCTTTTATTATATTAGAATTATCACAAGTTTTTCTTAAGGTATTACGATACTTTTAATATATTTTATACCAATTAATACTAATTTTATGATTATTCTTAATTTTTTATGTTAACGCTTATTTTTTATTTATAATATTAATTTTTGTACGTTATCAATTTATTACATTTCAATAATATCCTTTTACATTTGTTATTACTTTTCATTATGTTTAGAATTATTACAATTTCTTTCTTAAGGTGTAATGATACTTCTAATTATTTTATGTTAAATAATATCAATTTTGCAATTATTCTCACTATTTTACATTAACTCTAAACTTTTTATTTAAAATTATTATTTTGTTTATTGCCAACTTAATTATTTATGTTATAATAATATTTTTTATGTTTGTTATTATTTTTCATTACATTTATAATTGTCATAATATACAGATCCGTAAATTTATATTAGAAATAATGGTTTTAATTTTTAAATATTGAAAATAATTCTTAAGATTCTTCCAACAATCTGGTAGAATTCTTAAAAATATTTTTTCACTTTAAGAGTATTCAAGAATCTCATTTGTTTTCTTGAAGAGACTCCGTCATCGAAAATATTTAATTATTTTTATATTTAAAAATTTTTCATATTTTTTATTGAAAATATATCTAATTTATCCATAATTTAGGCCAAAATTAGAAATATCTTCTTCCTTAGAAATTTCTTAGATAATAAATTATTTGCGATTACTAAGAATTTCATCATCAGAATTTATTTTTATTTTTTTTATTTCTAAATTTTTCACCATTTGGAATAATTTAGAGTTTTTTTTTTAAATAATATGACAATTATTTTTATTACAATTTCATTTAAATTCCTCTACTATCGTAACGGTTTTGGGACCGTCGATGTAAAAGAGTATTAAAATTGAAGTAAATGAGGGGAGTCACCACCAATCTTTGTTAGGGTGTGATTGGCCACCCAAAAGTTTATCCTTTTAATAAAACTATAAAAACGGGTTTAAAGTTTATCAAAAAGATAAATTTCGGTCTACGAAAAATCAAGTTGGGTACGGGAGTCGGTTACGTGTGGGGAAGGATTAGCACCCCTACAACACCCATAAATTGGTACCATTTAATTACGCGCTATTTTTTATGTTGGATAAAAATAGTTTTAATTTGAAATTTAACACTAATTCCCTTTATTTGGAAAAATAAAATTTTGCTAAAATTTTTATTTAGAAATATCGAGAAAATCTTTAAGTTAAAGAATTGTCTTAAAATTCTTCAACATCTAGGCATAATTTAAAATAACTCTTTTCGCTTAAGATTTAACACAACAATCATTAAAATGAAATAACAATCTTTATAGAAAATAATTGTTAGTGACTCTCCAACATCTAGGCAGAGTACCAAAAATTATTTCTTTCAGAATGTTATTTTTAATTTTTTTTATAATATCACAAAATTCCTTTTTTAAGTATTATTCTTTTTTATTATAAAATATTTTATCATCAAACAGTAAATTAAAAAGATAATAATGCAGACAATTGTCGATGATAACATGCTAATGTATGTATGCTAATGAATGTCATATAAAATGAAATACAATTTAAAAGTTGGATTCTTAGGTATAATGAGACCACTCCAACTCTCCAACATCTAGGCAGAGCTTAGATGCGACTGTTTATATTTAAGATCTCAATTTATTATTATACTTTTTATTTATTAATCTTATTATTAATGCGAATTAAGAACTTGTGTAAAAAAATTTAACGAAATAACGTTTCCTAAACACCCCATCACTTAGGCGACATTCGGGAATAAATTACTTCAAATGAGATTTTCACACGTGTCCTTAGAGTTTTCAGAATGTTTTCAGTAAGGACTTAAGTAGAGATTTTAAAGATTTGGTTTTAAGGTTTAGAGGGTTTTAAGGCTTGGATTTTAGGATATGGAAGGTTTAGGATTTTGATTTTAGAGTTTGAAGATTTTAGGGTTTCGATTTTAAAATTTGAGGTTTGGGGTTTCGAATTTTGGGAGATTTTGGATTTTAAGGGTTTCAAATTTTAAGGGGTTTGGATTTAAGGGATTTTGGATTTTTAGGGGTTTCGGATTTTAGGATTTTGGATTTTAAGAGATTTTAAATTTTAGGGGTTTTGGATTTTAGGGGTTTGGACTTTAGGATTTTGGACTTTAAGATTTTGGATTTTAGGGGTTTTAGAAACCTAGGATTTTGAAAATTAAGAATTAGTATTTAAGTTTTCGTTTTTAAGAAAATACAAACATCTCTAAAAATCTTCAACATCTAGACGAATTTTCGGAGCAAGTTCGATTCTAATGATTTTTGAAAATTAATTAAAAATTTCTTATATACTTCTTTTTATGAAAATTTATTAATAATAATTTCTCAACATCTAGGTGAAATTATTTTTTAGGAATATGTTTTATTCCCTCCAACATCTAGGCAAGGAAAATAATAATAATTATTCTATTATTATTATTATTATTATCTTAAGCATTTTAATATATTTTTAATTATTATTAAAAACAATTAGATATTTGTCCTAATAAAATTAAACATTTATCATGCATAAATATATAAAAAATACTGAAAATAACAAAAATAATAATATATAAAAAAATTCAAAATCAAAAAAATTTTTTTTACCTGAACCGACCGATCAACGGTCTGGTCAATGGTGGTTTGGTTGGACCGAAAAGGGGTCTGTTCGACGTGCGATTCGGTTGAACCGGTTGAGGAACTGTTCGAATCGATTCTACCAGTTCACTGGCAGTTCGTATGAATTGGCTAGAGGTTGGTTGAGTGGATTGACGGGTCGATTTACGCGGATCTCGGGTTGGGTTTGGTCCATGTGCTGGATCTTTCTTACGCTTGAAACAGCGTCGTTTTGAGCCTATGCTCAAAACGACGTCGTTTTTGCTTTTATATTTTCTATAAAAGTTAGATTTTTTTTTCAGCTTAGTTTGTTTCATTCACAAAAAAAAGGGTTCTGGGGTTCTCTAGGTTCGTCGAAATACGACGTCGGGCATTGCGTCGACCGCCGTGCGGGTCACCGCCGGTGGTGGTTGCCAGTGACCAAAAAATGGTCAGAAAGTCACCAGAACTTCCTCTCGACGCCCTCTTTCCAAATCCGACGTCCGTTTGGCCTGAAAGTGCCTTGACCGTCGCGAATCTACCTTCAAAGTTTCTGATCTCTCCTTTTTTTCTTTTTTTTTTGGATAGTTTAAACTGATGATTTCTCCTTCTTGTTTCAGGCGACTGTGGCGCTGAGGTTCCTCATCGTAGGCGAGGACTGTGGTTTTTGTTTTATGATTTTTTTGTGTTGATTTTTGTGGTTCTGTTTGTTTTTCTATTTGGGTATTTGGGGGGTTGTTTGGGTTTTATTTTGTTTGAGAGGTTGTTGGTAGGGGTGTGTGTTTTTTTTTTTTGTGTTCTGGTGAGGGGATACCTGAGCGTTTTTAGCCAACCTGAAAGGAGGAAAAATCGAGTGTTTTATATGGTTGAAACGGAGATTACATGTGCTGATGGAGTGAAGGGACTAGACGAGGGGGTGGTATGATGGCTGGGGTAGTGGCAGGCGTGGGTGGCCAGCTGTGCCGTGCACGGCACCTGCTGGCACCAGCCATTTCTTCTTCTGTTTGGATTTTCTGTTTGTCTTTTTTCTTTTTTTTAATTTTTCTTTTCGCTATTTTTTATTACTGACTTAAATTTAATTTTATTCTAATAATTAATTTTTTGGATTATAAAAAATGTAGACACGGAATAAATTCGATTGTCTACAGCTGGTCCCTTTTGCCACATTCTGAATCAGTATAATAGGGTAAAGATAAAGACAACGATTTTGTTTGAAAGTAAATCATGGATTTTTCAAAAATTTCTTTTTTTTTTTTTTAACTAACAAGTTAAATGACTAAGGAAATGATTCCGGGACGACACCGCAAGTCGGAGACGTAAAACAATAAACGAAATCAGGACAAACAACCAGCGAGTCTAGAAGTAAAGAATTGATCAGGATAACACCGTGAATCGAAAAATAAAAAATTGATCAGGATAACACCGTGAATCAAGAAATAAAGAATCAATTGGAACAACACCACGAATCGAAATCATGCCCGAAGATCTTACAGAAATCATGCCTGAAGGTTTTAGAGAATCGATTGGGACAACACCGTAAGTCGAGAATAATGAATTAATCAGGATAACACCGCGAATCGAAATTATGCCCAAAGATTTTAGAAATCAAGATCTTTAAATGCTCCTCTCAATCAGAGGCAATAGAACTTTGAAAATTTAAAAATTTTTTGAAAATGGCTTTTTCCCAATCAGAGTTAATGAATGCAATCAACGATACAAATGTCTATCTTGATCAAATGATGCTAATGCAAATGTTGGTAAAAATACAACTCTCAATGCAAGTGCACAAATGCGAATGCTTGATGCAACTACATTTGACAATGACAATGTTCTTTTCATGTAAATGCTCTTACAAATACCTTTTCTTAGGATACAGATGTCATGGTAGTGCAAATGCGAATTTTCTTATGGTGTGAATACAAATATCTTGAGCAAGTGCAAGTGCAAATGCAAATGCAAGTGATGCAAATGCAAATGTCTCTCTTGTGGTACAAATGTAAGTGATGCAAATGCAAATATCCCTTTCATGATGCATAAATGAGCGATGTAAATTTGAATATCCTTTTTTTTGTAGGTCAAATGTCTATCTCATGATACAAGTAATGCAAATGCAAGATCTTTCAACAGGTTTTGCATCGAGACTTTTTTTTATTCTGGATAGAACCTTGAAACTCTAAAACTTTTTTTTGGGTCAAATAAATTGGGTTTAAATTTTATTGAATGCCAACTAAATTGGGCTTAAAACCTCATTTGAGGCCAGATAAACTGGGCTTAAATTTTATTGACGGCCAGATAAACTGAGCTTAAATGTCATTGACGGCCAGATAAACTGGGCTTAAATGTCATTGATAGCTAGACAAATTGGGCTTAAATGTCATTTTTTCTTTTAGAATTTGGCGATCCCTATCAAAAATGAAAAAGGTGAGGATTTTCTTTCCAAATAGATGTAATAGTTAGGTAGATAGTGATGTTTATTCAAAAGGTTCCAACCCTTGAAGGGAGTGAAAGAGGCATGCAAGCTCACGAATGAAACATAAGCTTTTCTAAAAGCATGAATTCCTTGAAAATCAAACATATTCAACATTTTTCTTGGTCTCCAAATGCAACATTGTGATATATGTCAAGATTAGCTATAAAGGCTTAAGATTTTAAAAGGTTATTTAGGAATAATCAACCCATATCAGATTTCTATGGCTTTGATATTTTATATCTTTCAAAAGGGTTTAGCTTTACTTCTGTTTAGCATCCACCATACTTAGCATCAGGAGTGACCTTTCAGGGTTGGCTCTAGACTGCCCTTTTGAGGGTTTTCACCCTAGAGCCACTTTTCTCTTTTTTTTTTTTTTTTTTACACATCATGCACTTGAGAATTCAAATCTAATCCAAAAGAGCAAAAGAATTTTTTCAAAAAGGGTTAACGGTTCAGATAGGAGATTAGGTAATAAAAGGAAAACTCAAAAAATTCATGTTCATTTTTTTCAGGAGAAACTCTTTAAGTTTAAGCTTTCATACCTGATCCAATATGAACTTTTCAAAGGTTGTAATGTAGGTTAAAGTTCATGGTTGCCAAAGAAAAAGATAAAAAGGCCCAAAACAAGTATTTAAGGGTATTTGAAACTAAGGATCATTTTTTATTGGAAGGATACACTCTAAGGTATATTATATTTTATGCTTTCTGCCCATTCATTTTTTTTTCTTTTTTATTCTTCTTTTTCTTTCTTTTTTTTCTGTATCCTTTCACTGAGTGGATTCAAAACTTTTATGAATTTTTATTTTGGGTTTGTGCCCCTATCACATGAGATTCCATTAGACATTCTCATTCTTAACCTTTAAACGCATTTTTTTGCCCCCAATGTGGAAGGTGATCCTTAGTCAGGGTTTATTTTGAAAGAATTCAATCAGGCTCAAATGGGTAACAAGAGATAAATTTTTATTTTTGTGAAAGGATAATGAAAGATGGCTATTTGTCATTTCAAGCATAAACACTTAAATTGAAGACTACTCTTTAGGAAAATGAACTTGAAAAAAGGTTTTTTTTTATCTCAAAAAATTTTGGTTTTTTTTTTTGTTCAAAATTTTGACTTTGTCATGACCTTTTTAGATTTGCTCAAAATTTTTTTAGTGCATGATATCATAACCAATTTTTTCTTTTTTTTTTTGTTTTTGTTTGTTTTTTTTATGCCCCCATAGCTCACACCTAGATTCATTTTGCTAGTAATACGTTTCAAGAAAGATGCTCCATTTTAGCAAACCACCCATAATGAAAGTAATTACAAGAGAAAAGTCATATGAAATGGATAAGAAAAAGATTATGTGGGGTAAACATGTTTAAGGTATCAAATAATCTAAGTTACTCCACAAAAAGAGAACAAAAGGGTTAATCATAACTCAAGTTGCCTTAGAGGTAATGAGGTATTTCCTTTCTGACAAATATACCTTAAGACAAAAGATCAAATCAATTTTGGGATAAAAAACTGAAAGGTAGTATGCTTGAGTGCATTTTACAAGACTTAAATTTGAAAATTTTAGAACTACAGCATAATCTTGTCATATCAAATTATTGCATTTGAATTCCAAAAAAAAAGAAAGTCATATAAACTTGATTTTCTAGGAACCACACATTTTTTCAATGACTGTTTCATTTGTTCATTGCCTTAGAAAATAATATTACCTTTGATATAACAACAATATCAGGTGAAAATAAGGTTCACAAATTCGAATTCAAGACTATCAAAAGGTCATGACTGATGAAATGGGGTCAACTAAATGAGCAAATTGGCATTTAGGTATTTGAAAAATTTCTAATAGTGATCGCCAATTCATCTTAGACTCAAAACTTTTTTTTAATTTTTTTTTAAAAGATATTTCTCTAACCTCGGTACTTAACCACATGGGGCTTTATTCATATCTAATATATTTTTCTTTTTTTTTAAACCAACTATATATCAAAACTTACACGAAATAAAACACTATGATGCACAATGTTTACTCATGCAATGCAAACTTTAAGACTTGACCAAAAAGAATTTATCATCTTGATCATACTTTTGAGATGATACTCAAAGTTACATAAACAAAAGTTTCCCCTTTGATGTTTTAACTAACTTGTAACTTTACTACTATCAATCATCAAAACTACCAACTAGCTCTTTAAACGTTGCATCATTTGCATCGATCAAAGCTTGAACTTTATCCTTGAAGGTAGTACAATCTTCTATGGAATGCCCCTTAACTCCATCATGAAATTCACATTTAGCATTAGGATCATACCACTTCAGGTACGGAGGCTTTCTAGGTCTTGCTGAAACAACAGAGACATATGATTCTCTATCAGTAAAATAAAGAGCTCAGCGTAAGGTATTGAAAGTGAATGATACACTTTGGCTCACTTTCTCTTACGACCTTGTGAATGGCTTAAGTTGATCTTTGGTTCTGTTTATGGTGAAGGAATTTGAGCACATAAATGAAATGGTCGAGGAAGATCATTGATCAAAAATATTGGTTGGGGACAATATGGTAGCCATTATGAATAATCATTCGTTGGATCTTCCTACATTATGGTGAGATTTCTCTCATTTTACCCTCTAACAATTGTTGCTTGGGCTTGTTTTACAAAAATATCTTCTTTTTTTTCATCACCAGTATCTATAATTCTTTTCCTTCTTATCCCATTCTCAATTCTACCCATAGCAAACAATAAATTCGTAAACTCTAATGAAGTATTACTGATCAACTTATCATAATAAGGAGAAGGAAGGGTATCCACAAACAGAAAATTTAACTCCTATTGGTAAGAGGTAGTTGTACTTGCGATGCCATATTCTTCCATTTAACAACATATTCTTTGTAGCTCTCATTGGGGTTTTTTCTCATATTTTGGAGGGTTAATCGGTCCGGAGCCAACTCTAACATATACTGGTATTACTTCAAGAATGCCCGTGATAAATCTTTTCAAGTATGAATTTGACTGCTTTTCAGACTATGATACCAATTAGCTACTGCCCCAGTCAAACTTTCTTGAAAGACATGAATAAGTAGCTTTTCATCACCAGCATACCCAACCATTTTGTGACAGTATTGAACTAAATGTATTTTAGGACATCCAGTTCCGTTATACTTCTCCAAATCTGAGGCTTTGAATCTTGATGAAATAACAAGATCAAGCACTAGAGTAAGTTTATTGGCATCAACATTTTCGTACACATCATGGCCTTCAATTACCTTCAATCTCTCTTTCATCAGATCAAATTTATCTTTCATTATTGTATCTCTTGATGGATCTGGCACACTATTTAATTTTTTTGATTCTTTAGAATCATCCCCATTAGGCATAGCAATGGAGTTGTTAAGAGTGCACTTAAGATCAACATTTTTCTGAATTGATGGCATCTTGGCAAAAAGGCCAATATAAGATTGATTATTTACTAGAGGTGCCTGCAGTATATGAGGGTCTTGAATATATGTGAACCCAGATGGATACAATGGTGTCTCAACAACTGTTTCCTCTCTTGCCCTATGTGTTTCAATAATTCTTCTTTTTGTCAACTCTGCTAATATTTATTTTAATTCTGTTAACTGTCTGTTCATGTTTTGTTGCATTCCTGTAACTGTTTCATTGATCTCTCTTGGGTCTTTTCTACTCTGTCCATTGGACTGACATCATCATTTTCCATGATTTTAGTACTGACTTGAGTGCTATAAGTGTGCAAACTCAACTGACCTCGTTTCCTAGAATAGCTATCCTTGAACATTTTATTAATTGCCAGAAGTTAGAAATGCATGGCATGAAAAAAAAATTACTTCGAAGGTTTGGTGAAATTATATTTACAAATATCATTCCTTGTCCTTAGCTGGCATGAAAAGCAATGAATTCAAGCAAATGATGCATGATATGCAAGTTAAATTTTGTTACTTTGGTGAGGAAAACTTGAATTCCATCCTATATTCAAAATGGGTCATCTAGATATATCCTTTCTGTCTCAAAAGTTTGGTGAAAACATACTTACAACCATTATTCTTTTTTACACTCTTTTAGGCAAGTCAATAAAATAAATAGATGCATCAATTCATAAAAAATCTAGGTTAAAAAAAGTTTTCATTCATTTCTAAAAGCATCAAGTTTACACACCATGAACCATTCTAAGGTTGGGGCCAAAAAGTGTCAAACCTACTCCCACTTCTTTTTTTCTCTCCTAAAAAATAGTTGACTATGATTACTAGGGAGGACAACTCTTTGCTTAAAAAGCTTTTTATTCATCATCATGACCAATCCTACTGTTGCTTGCAGCACTGCCTACCATCCTAGCATGGGTTAAAGAAGAGTTCTCATGAATAACTGGCTTCATCTTGGCATCAAAACTCAGATATCCCGCTTTCATCAGTCCTTGCACCCTATATTTCAAAGCTGTGCAATTTTTCAAAAAATAGCTAATGATGGCAAAATGATATTCACATCAAGCTTTGGAGTCATACCATTTGGGGAAAGGTGGTATGCGAGGTTCAGTAGGGATAGGGGCAATAAGATAATTTTCTAGAAGTAATGGATACAACTCTGTGTAGGACATGGGATTTGATCAACAGAGATTTTTTCTTTGGTGTTGCCAGAGTTTTTCTGTCCTATAGTTGGTTTATTTTGCTGAAAAGACGATGGCTTAGTTAGTCTTGGGGTAGATTGAGAAACTTTGGGTAAAAGATTGGGTTTAAAAAATAGTAACGGGATAACATGCTGAACAGGCGATTGTGAAATATGAGATAGTGGATATGGGTTTAGGTGTGAAATTCTTAGTGGTTGCATGAAAATTGGGGGCCTAATCCTAGGTGCTTGGAAAGGAGGTTGAAAATGGTCATAAGAAGGATTTGGGTGCGAGTTTGGACTCAGGATAGTTTGTGAAGGTTGTTTGAAGCCAGCTGGCTTATTCTTGGAAATCCAACTTTTGAGCTCAGTCATTTATATGGCTAGTTTACCTATTCTTCTCTTGAGTTTGCCCAAACCTTGGTCACTGTTCAAATCACCCAGTACTTTAGCATGCTCTGACAGAGTGTTGGAACTAACAAGAGCCAATTGACCTTGACTTGACGGAAGTGATAACGGTTTTTGAGGAGCAACTAACTCAACCATACCACTACTTTTAACCATTTCTATCAATTGAGCCATTTGTTGTTTCATCTCTCGAAGCTCAAGCCATAATTCCTCTTGATTCAACTCTAAAGCACCAATCCTTGCTTTCAATTGATTTCTCATTTTTCGTGACTCTGATTCCCACCAAGACATAC
Source organism: Durio zibethinus (assembly GCF_002303985.1). The sequence goes on along the minus strand of NW_019167838.1, from coordinate 20,723,362 downwards.
ATTTTATTCCAGGACTTAGAAAAAAAATTCTAGATTACTACCCTTATTGAATGAATATCACAAAAACAATGACACACGAAGTATGAATACATGAATATGATGGCTACAAAATGTCATGAAATGCATATATGCCTATGACAATGAATTTTTATATGTACAAATGACCCAAATAAAAATTTTTATCAACCATGAATGTGTATGTAATGAATGTTATGTTGCAGGGATAGTGGGATATGAAATGTAACTTTTGTTCCATACGACCCTACCATTCATGAATTTATATGCATGAAATGCAATGACATATTTTCATGAATGATGAGATGTATTCCTATGACTAATACAACATACTTGTATGGAATGCATGAACCTATCAAGTGCATGTTACATGGAATGCAATGCTTGTATTATGCCAACCTAGTGAAACTGACACTACCTTTTATGATGTATATGGGATGGGATACATGTATTATTTTTTATGATGTATGAAATACAAAAGATGAAACAAAATATAAAAAAAAATTTTAGAGGGAAAAACAAAATAACTAGGACATGAAAATTGATTTTTTGGTTGGGCCAATAAACAAAGAATTTAAGAAAAATCTTTAATTTTTCTGAAAACCTTTTTTTTTGTTTTTTTTTTTTATCTTTTGGCTTATTGGGTAATGCTTAAAAAAAATAACTTTATTCTAAAATATTTTATGAAATTGTAAAATTTGAACAATTACCAAATGAATGAACTACATGTAAAAAGTAATTTTTTTTTTTTTCAAGAAAATGCTTTTCTTTTATCACACATTTTTGGTTTTTTCTATAAAAAGATTAGCAAGGCTCTACCCTAGGCTAGCTTCATATGGCTCACGATTTGCTAGGTTAAGGTTTATGCATCTAACGATTCCCAGACTATTCCTCACAATATCGTCCGTTATAGACTAGTAAGGTTCATCGATTCTTACCCATTATAGGCTACTAACGGAAAGGGTTCAATTTGAGTGAAAGTGTGTCGCTAGCAAATGCGAAGGTTATCACCTCACGAGAGCGTAGCTACTTCGCTTCCTCTTAAAAGGGAAATAGCCCGGGTCTAGAGCTCATACATGTAAGTAAATATGCAAAGTGTGTGCGAAGTAATGTATTAATCAAAATAACATGAATAAATTATAAACACAAAATCAAAATAAAGTAATAGATAACAAGCAATTTATTTATTTATTACTTGTATGTATATATTTTTAAATAAAAGTAAAGAGATTAAATTAAATATAAGATAAACCAATTAATCCAACGAGCCTATTTAATAACGGCATAACCTAAAATTGGCGTTGACTCTCAAAGCCCCCAGTGGGTCGCAAGCTGTGCGTAACGGTTTGGATCACCATGTAAAAGGTTTTAAAATCGAAGTAAGATGGTTAGGCTGTGATAAACATCCAAAAGTTTATCATTTTAATAAAACTATAAAACGGTTTAAAGTTTTATCAAAGATAAATTTTTCGGTCTACGAAAATCAAGTTTTGTACGGGAGTCGGTTACTGTGAGGAAGGATTAGACCCCCACAACCCCATAGAATTGGTACCATTTAATTACGCGCTATTTTTTATGTTGGATAAAAATAGTTTTAATTTGAAATTTAACACTAATTCCCTTTATTTGGAAAAATAAAATTTTGCTAAAATTTTTATTTAGAAATATCGAGAAAATCTTTAAGTTAAAGAATTATCTTAAAATTCTCCAACATCTAGGCATAATTTAAAATAACTCTTTTCGCTTAAGATTTAACACAACAATCATTAAAATGAAATAACAATCTTTATAGAAAATAATTGTTAGTGACTCTCTAACATCTAGGCAGAGTACCAAAAATTATTTCTTTCGAAATGTTATTTTTTATTTTATTTTATAATATCACAAAATTCTTTTTTTAAGTATTATTTTTTTTATTATAAAATATTTTATCATCGAACAGTAAATTAAAGAGATAATAATGCAGACAATTGTCGATGATAACATACTAACGTATGTATGCTAATGAATGTCATATAAAGTGAAATGCAATTTAAAAGTTGGATTCTTAGGTATAATGAGACCATCTCGACTCTCTAACATCTAGGCAGAGCTTAGGTGCGACTCTTTATATTTAAGATCCCAATTTATTATTATACTTTTTATTTATTAATCTTATTATTAATGCGAATTAAGAACTTGTGTAAAAAAACTTAACGAAGTAAAGTTTCCTAAACACCCCATCACTTAGGCAGCATTCGGGAACAAATTACTTCAAATGAGATTTTCACATGTGTCCTTAGAGTTTTTAGAATGTTTTGAGTAAGGGCTTAAGTAGAGGTTTTAAAGGTTTGGTTTTAAGGCTTAGAGGGTTTTAAGGCTTGGATTTTAGGATATTGAAGGTTTAGGGTTTTGATTTTAGAGTTTGAAGATTTTAGGGTTTCGGTTTTAAAATTTGAGGTTTGGGGTTTCGAATTTTGGGGGATTTTGGATATTAAGGGTTTCGAATTTTAAGGGGTTTGGATTTAAGAGATTTTGGATTTTTAGGAGTTTCGAATTTTAAGATTTTGGATTTTAAGGGTTTTGGACTTTAGGATTTTGGACTTTAAGATTTGGATTTTAGGGGTTTTAGAAACCTAGGATTTTGAAAATTAAGAATTAGTGTTTAAGTTTTCGTTTTTAAGAAAATACAAACATCTCTAAAAATCTCCAACATCTAAGCAGATTTTCGGAGCAAGTTCGATTCTAATGATTTTTGAAAATTAATTAAAAATTTCTTATATACTTCTTTTTATGAAAATTTATTAATAATAATTTTTCAACATCTAGGCGGAATTATTTTTTAGGAATATGTTTTATTCCCTCCAACATCTAGGTAAGAAAAATAATAATAATTATTCTATTATTATTATTATTATCTTAAGCATTTTAATATATTTTTAATTATTATTAAAAACAATTAGATATTTGTCCTAATAAAATTAAACATTTATCATGCATAAATATATATAAAAAAATACTTAAAATAACAAAAATAATAATATATAAAAAAATTCAAAAATTCAAAAAAACAAATTTTTTTTACCTGAACCGACCGGTCAACGGTCCGGTCAATGGCAATTTGGTTGGACCGAAAAGGGGTCGGTTCGACGCACGGTTCGATTGAGCCAGTTGAAGAACGGTTCAAACTGGTTCACTGGCGGTTCGTATGAACCGACTGGAGGTTGGCTGCGACGGGTTGACGGGTCAGTTTACACATATCTCGGGTCGGGTTCGATCCAGGTGTGGATCCTTTTTACGCTTGAAACGGTGTCGTTTTGGGTCTATGCTCAAAACGACATCGTTTTTGCTTTTATATTTTCTATAAAAGTTAGGTTTTTTTTTTCAGCTTAGTTTATTTCATTCACAGAAAAAAAATGTTTGTGGGGTTCTCTGGGTTCATCGGAATACGGTGCCAGGCGCTGCGCTGGTCGTCGTGCGGGTCACCGCCGACGGTGGTTGTCGGATGATCGAAAATGGTCAGAAAGTCACCAAAACTTCCTCTCGACTCCCTCTTTTTAGATCCGACATTTGTTTGGCCTGAAAGTGCCTTGACCGTCGCGAATCTGCCTTCGAAGTTTCTGATCTCTCTTTTTTTCCTTTTTTTTTTTGGACGGCTTAAACTGATGATTTCTCCTTCTTGTTTCAGGCGACTGTGGCATTGAGGTTCCTCGTCGTAGGCAAAGACTGTGGTTTCTGTTTTATGATTTTTTTATGTTGATTTTCGTGGTTCTGTTTGTTTTTTTGTTTAGGTATTTGGGGGGTTGTTTGGATTTTTTTTCGTTTGAGAGGTTGTTGGTAGAGGTGTGTTTTTTTTTTTTTTTTTGGTGTTTTGATGAGGGGATACCCAAGCGTTTTTAGCCAGCTTGAAAGAAGGAAAAATCGAGTGTTTTATATGGTTGAAATGGAGATTACGTGTGCTGATGGAGTGAAGGGACTGGACGAGGGGGTGGTATGATGGCTGGGGTAGTGGCAGGCGTGGGTGGCCAGCAGTGCCGTGCACCAGCCATTTTTTCTTCTATTTGGATTTTCTGTTTGTCTTTTTTCTTTTTTAAAAAATTTTTGTTTTGTATTTTTTTGTTCTGATTTAAAATTTAAAATTTTTTAATTAATTAATTTTTTTAGATTATAAAAATGTAGACATGGAAAAAATTCGGTGTCTACAGTTCCTCTACCATTTGTGATAAATTTAAAGAAATTTCTCACTTAAAGATTTCTCAGAAATTTACCATTTAAAATTTTTAAGATTCTCATCCTTAGAGAATTGTCAAATATTTTTTAAAAGAATTTTTATTAAATTTTCTTATTATTATTTTTGTTTTTTCCTTTTTTTAATTGAAAATAAATATTAATTATTATTATTATTATTGAAACTTTATGAAAATTATTCTACCGTTTGGGGTAAATTTAGAAAAAAATTTCTCACCTAAGAATTTTATAAAAAATTTATCATTTGAAATTTTTAAAAATTTCATCGTTGGATAATTATTATTTATTCTCAAAAAATATTTTATTTTGTTTTATATATTTTTTATTTTTCTAAAATTTAATCATGCAAAAATACTAAATAAATAAATAAATATAAAAAACAGCTTAGTTGAACGGTTAAAAGGCTTAGCTGCAGACACAAAAAGTGGCTGAGACACAGCTTGGAGGCTCGACTTAACTCGACTCGATTCGACTAAAGAGTTTGTTTGGGACATAGGTTTGTAGAACAGGTTAAAGCTTGGGTCGAGTTACCAGAATAAAAACGTGTAGATCTTGGGGGGTGCTTAAGCCGAAAATGGCATCATTTTGGTAAGATATAAATAGGCCAAAAATATTTTTTTCTTCAGATTTTCTTTGCTCAATCTCTCTTTTCTTCTCTTTTCTTTCCATCTCTCTCTAAACCTGAAGAACTCCAGTTGAATCTTCTTCGAATTCTGAAAATTTCATTAAAATTTGGGTTGGTTCACCAAAAGTTTGTTGAAAAATTCAAATTTTGTCAGAATCTTCAACCGAATTTTGGAAAACTTACCAAAAAATTCAAACATTGTAAGAAAATTCACTAAAAACTGAAAAAAGTCATCAAAATCTAGGAATTTTCTAGAAAAAAAATCTTCAAAACTTTTTTTTGATTTTGTTGATCTCTCTGCCTTCTGCCGTATATTTTTTTTGCCTTCTTGTGTGTATTTTTCTCTCTACTTTTTAATGTATACTTTTTTTATCTGTGTTTCTATGATCTCTGTCTTTCTATGTGGGCATGTATTTATAGGGTTTAAATTCAAAGAACCCTAAACAGAAAGGTTTTAATCTTTTCTAAGTTTTAACTCCAAATTCTAATTCAACTTAAACTCTTCATACAATTTCACACAAACTCAATCTACCGGATTTTATTTTTTCATTTTTATTTTTTTATTTTTATTAATAACATTAACTCAAGTAGAACCCCAAACAAATTGAGGTGTCTACAATAAGTATTACAACTTTTTTCTTAAAAGTGTTACGACACATCGTACTATTCTATGCCATATAATACAAATTTTATGATTATTCTCACTTTTTTTGTACTAACACTTATTTTTTAGTTTAGAATTATTAGTTATTTGTAATAATAATTCTTTTACATTGTCAAAAATATTATTTATGTTACAATAATATTTTTTTGCACTTATTTTTATTTTTTATTACATTCAAATTTATTACAACTCTTTGTTAAGGTGTTATAATAATTCTAATCCAATTTATACCAAGTGATACTAATTTTACAACTATTCTTATAATTTTTCATTACAACACTTTTAACATACTTTACACCAAATTATTCCAATTTTGCATTTACTCTTAGTTTTTTACGTTAACATTTTTTTTTGTTTAGAATTATTTTTTATTCATAATAATAATTTTTTTATATTTTCAACTTAATTATTGCTTTATAATAATATCTTTTACACTTGTGTTTATTTTTTAACATGTTTAAAGTTGTTATAACTTTTTATTAAGATATTATGATATTTCTAGCACATTTTACGCTAAAAAAAAAAAATTAATTTTACGATTATTCTTATCTTTTTACATTAGCACCTTCTTTTTGGTGTAAGATTATTTTTTATTTATAATACTAATTTTTTCATTACCAATTTAATTATTTACATTGTAATAATATATTTTTTACACTTGTTATTCTTTTTCATTATGTTTAGAAGTTTTATTAAGGTATAACGATACTTGTAATCATTTTACATTAAATAATACTAATTTTATGATTATTCTCATTTTTTTCCATTAACTTTTATTTTTTTGTTTAAAATTATTTTTTATTTGTAATAATATTTCTTTTACAATACCAACTTAATTATTTTTGTTATAATAATATCTTTTTATGCCTATTGTTATCTTTTATTACATTTATAACTATCACAACTCTTTGCTAGTGTAGACACCCATTTAGTCCGATGTTAATTTATATTTTAAAATTAAGCTTTGAATTTTTTTAATTTACTTTTGCTATTGTATTTAGTTTAGAGTTATTATTATTACTTTAAAAAAAAGAAAAAATTATTTTGCTGAAACTTGAAGAGGATTTAATTTTACTTGGGTTGTTGAATTGAAAGTGTTCTAATTGAAAAAGGATTATAAAAAGGAATTGGTTTAAGAGGTGAATTAGAATTAAAAATCCAAGGTTGAAGTTGATTAGGAGATTCAAACCAAAAAAACTCATTTTCCTATTATGTCATGACGTATAAATTTGTGAACTTACCGCTAGGCATAGATTAAAGGAGTCGCCATTAATATTTTTTGTTAACGTGTTATCATAACCTATAGATCCGTGGACGTACTACTAAACATAAAATAGAGGAGTCGCCACTAATCTTTTTGGTTTAGGTGTGATTGGCCACCTGATTGAATCTGTCCCATTTAAAGATGAATCTTAAGATTTACTTAGGTATCTTTAAATAGTAGATTCTAATCCATGAAATTAGATTTAGGTTCAGAGTATGGTTACGTGTGAAGAAGGTTATAGCATCCCCACAGCGTCCATCCAAAGGATGGTACCTATTTGATTTTAAATTCTCCAGGTCTTAAACATGTTTGTGATTTACCAAAATATTTAATATTGAAAATTAATCTTAAAATTACCCTAATAGTTTGATCTCAATTTAAGATAATTCTCTCGCCTTAAGATTATTCATGAAAACTAGTGCTTCATCTTGAAGAGACTCTATCGATGGATTTATTAATATATTTTATTCAAAAAAATTAATAAAGTCTTCCAATAGTTTGGTAAGATTTATTTTGAGACAGATCTCATAATAATTTGGTGAGATTTCATTTAAAAAAATTCATAAAATTTTATTTTTGTGGGAAAATTCATTAAATTTTTCAATATTTTGGTAGGACTTAATTTAAGAAGCAATCCCCAAATAGTTTGGAAGACAAAAAATTATTTTTTTATCTTTTTGAAATTTATTTATGGAATTTTTCAATAGTTTAGTAGATTTTTGAACATTTAAATCCATGAAAATCCCTCCAATAATTTAGCAAGATTCATGAATTTATTTAAAAAAAATTATTATTTTTTATTATTTTTTTAAATCTTGTTTTTGTTTATACTTTTTTTTTGTTTTCCTAGAAATAAAAATTTAATTTTTTGCAAACATTTAGTAAATAATAAGTTATTCCATAAAAGAAATAAGTAATAAAAATCAGTATGATAATAAAAAAATTTGAAAATAAAATAAATAAAAAATTAAAATTAAAATAGAAAAAGAAAAACATGTGATTGGTTTGGGTTGAACCAAGGGGAACGTGCAGATCCTATTCAGGTCACGCATGGATCCGAACACTTAGAAATGACACTATTTTGGAACCCTGTAAAAGCTAAATCCCACTGTTTTTCTTAAATCTTACCAAACTATTGAAGGATTTAAAGACTTTTATCTTTAAAATTTTCATAAAAAAATTTTCAATATAAATCTCACCAAACTATTGAAAGATATGTATTGATATAAAATCTTACCAAATAATTGGAGGATTTTATTGTTTGATTTCAAAAAACTAATTTCTTAGAAAATATTTTAATGAATCTAATGATGTAGCCTTTTCAGAGTGGGACATGAGTTTTCATATATACTTCTGACGTGATGGAATTGTCTTAAATTTCTACCAAACGGTTGGAGTAATTTAAAAATAATTTTCAATATTAAATTTACTAAATAAATTACAAACACATTTTAAGGTTTTGATAATATGAAATTAAACAGGTACCATTATTTGATGGGTGTTGTGAGAGTGCTATAACCTTTCTTGTACATAATTGTACTCCTGAATTTAGTTTTGATTTTGTAGACATAAAATATACATTTTAAAGATACCTAAGTTAAACTTGAGATTTTTCTTTAAAAAGGAACAGATTCAGTTAAGGGGCCAATCAAACCTTAATAAAAGATTGGTGGTGACTCTTAAGTTGTGTTTAGCTATAAGTCTACGAATCTATATATTATAACAACTAGGAAGTTACGATACTTCTAACACGTTTTACATTAAATGACACTAATTTTATGATTATTCTCACTTTTTTACGTTAACACTTATCTATTGGTTTAGAATTATTCTTTGGGTTTAAGATAATAATTTTTTTACATTGTCAACTTAATTATTTATATTACAATAATACGTTTTTATGCTTGTTCTTACCTTTATTACATTTAGAATCATCATAATTCTCTCTTAAGATATTATGACACTTCTAACACATTTTATACCAAATGATACTAATTTTACAATAATTCTCACCATTTTACGTTTCATCTAACTTTTTTATATTACTAATATATTTTTAAGTTTTAGCTATTTTTCTTATATGTTTAAAAAATAAATAATTGAAATTTTAAATTGACAACTTAATATTTACATTACAATAATTTTTTTTATAATTATTCTTACATTTAATTATGTTTAGAATTATAATAGCTTTTTCTTAATATGGTACAATACTTTTTATCTGTTTCCTACCAATTGATACTCATTTTAGTTTTTTTCTTGCTTTTTTAAATTATCTATTTGTTTTTCAATTTTTAACTATTTTGCTTATATATTTAAAAAATAATAATTAGTTAAAATTTTATGTTACCCACATAATTATTTATGTTACAATAATATATTTTTACAATTATTCTTACCTTTTATTATGTTTAAAATTATTATCTCTTTTTTAGCATGTTACAATACTTTTTATTCTTTTTAAGTCAAATGACATTAATTTTATATTTCTTCTCACTTGTTTATGTTACCAATTTATATTTTAATTTATAACTATTTTCTTTATATATATACAAAATAATAATTAATCAAAATTTTACATTATCATCATAATTATTTATGTTACCAATTTATATTTTAATTTATAACTATTTTTTTTATATATATACAAAATAATAATTAATCAAAATTTTACATTATCATCATAATTATTTACGTTACAATAATATATTTTTACGTTATTACTTTCCAATATGTTTAGAATTATCATAATTTTTTCTTAGTATGTTATGATATTTCTTACATATTTTACGCCAAATGATAAGAATGTTACGTTTCCTCTTACCTACTTACTTTATCTATTTTTTATTTATTAGATATTTTTATATATTTAGAGAAATAATAATTAACTAAAATTATACATTTCTAATTTAATTAATAAATTTTAATAATTTTTTTTTACGATTGTTCGTACATTTTATTATATTTAGAATTATCATAACTTTTTTTAAGTATTACAACACTTCTAATATATTTTACAATAAATGATACAATTTTTACGATTCCTTTCACCTACTTATATTGATAAATTTTTTATTAATTTTTTATTCTAAAATATCATTTCTTTTATATTATTTTTTATCCTTGAAAGTATTTTTAACTATTTTTCTTATATATTTATAAGAAAAATTATTAATTTAAATTTATGTTGTTAACTTAATTATTTATGTTAAATAATTCTTCTAATGCTTTTTTTTATATTTAATTATGCTTAAAATTTTTTATAAGTCATTTTTTAGCATATTATAACACTTCTATCCCATTTTACATAAATTTATATAAATTTTATTATTTCTCTCATCTATTATGTTAATAATTTTTTTATTTTAAATATAAATTCTTTTAGATTAATTTTTTTCTTTGAAAGAATTTTTGTTAATATTTTTAATTTCTTTAGAATTATTTTTTAATTTTATAATACTTTTTAGCTATTTTAGAAGATACTAATTTCATTAAAAAAATTTAAAAAAGAATATTTTTAATTATTATTTTTTATTTTTAAGTAATTTCATAAGCATGTAATAAAGTAGAAATTAAAAAACTTCTACTTAAAATGAAAATTATTTAAATTTTGTATAAGATTTTATAAATTTTGCTTTACAATTTCATTATCTGATAAATAGGTTTTTCCTTCTCTACTATAAAATTTAATCAATGATTGATATTTAACCGTGTGAATCTAATTATTATTTCTTATTGACTTTATTATAAAGCTAAAAAACTTAAACTTATCAAAGAAGTCTCTGAAAAAATTCAAATTGGAAAAGGAGTTAAACACAATGTATTTGCTGAGTACGTAGATGTCAAAATGCCATGCCCTATGAGGCAGAAGGAAGGCATGGCAAATTAAGATATGTATTGTAGATTGAGTTTATAAGAATCAGATTTTTTTTTTTTTGTAAAATTTAAGTTTAATTTTCAAATTGTCAATAATTTTTTTAATGAACAATTTGTAAATTCAACACTAATCATGTGGAGACCTAGCTCCCTCACCTAATCTTAATCAAGAAATTCTTTTTTTTTTTTTGAGGTGGGGGGGGGGGGTTGAGAATCAATTGGTATATGAGTAGAAAAAGTATAAAATTTTAGAAGGAAAACTGCAAACATGGAGTAGAGGATTCTCACGTCTAAGCAAAGATAAGAAAAATCTTGAGGGTTTAGGTTGCAGAAGCCATGGTAGTTGATGGGTGTTAAGGATAACAGCATGTGAAATGTCTGCCTCAGCTACCACAGAGAAAATGTTCCTGCTTATGCTAGGCAGTTTCATTCAATTTAAAAACTTCAAATTCTAGATTTGCACATACGGAATGATATAGGTAGCTAACTGATGACCTTATGAGCCATTAAAGAAATTCAGGCTAACCTCAAGCTGTTAGGCCATGTGCCTTTTTTTTTTTTTTAACAAAAACGGTTGTGACTTGAGATAGAAGAAAATATTGCAAGAACTCGAATTTAAATCAATTAAATTAAATTTCATTGAATTAAATTTTTAGATGTTGGATTATACTTTCGACATTGGTAAAAGGCTACCAAATTTATTTCCATATATGTGTTTTTGAAAGATTTATATTCAAATTAGAACTTTTTCAAGTAGGATTGGGGTCAAATTTGCCATCCATAAAGAAAAGAAAAACACAATCCAAACTTGGAACCTGGAACAAGCAACATAATTAGTTGATGACCTTAAACGTAAATAAAATCTAGACTTAAATGGTAAAATTAATAAATCCCGTATTCAAAAGTTTTATGCTGGACTGTCTACTCAGTCCTGAGTCCCCACTTCCCACTTTCATTTGGAAAACAAAGCTAAGATGTTTTTTTCTTCTTTTTCTTTCTTTTTGTTGGCAAATGGCTAGCTTCACATCCACACTTTCTTTTTTAGCAACATTTTGTCTATAAATTTGAAATTTTGTGTATTTATATTATATTTATTTTATATAAAGTATAAAAATTATTTTATTATAATTTATATTGATACATTATATTTTTTATTAAATTTATATATAATTTTTATCAAAATTTTAAATTATTTTATTTTTATATTTTTTCTATTATTTTTGCATAAAATTTAGATTTAACAATCTTAAATATAATATGGTAACATGATACAAAAACGATACGAATAAATATATAAAAATAACACGATTTAAATTTTTAATAAAAATTATAAATAAATTTAATAAAATAAAAAATATGTATTTTATATTTTCATGTTCAAACGAATTATAACACATAATTTTTATATATGATACGAATATATAAATTATCAATATTTTATATTATACGAATACTCAAATTATCTAATCTAATAAAATCTATCACCGTGAACAAACAACAGTGTCCCTTTCATTTTGAGGCACTTCATATTCATGCCATTGTTACAAAATAGAAACATCAAGTGACGAAACTGATTTTCACCTTTGGTCATGCTTAATGGAACCTCCATTGAATGCCGTAAACTTGTCCCACAAAACCCATAGTTATGGAAAAAATGATTGTGCATTTTGTTGGTTGAAAAAAATAGCCTAATTTTCAATTGGGAATTATTATTGGAAAAGTATTGCCTTTTTTACTTTCTTGCACCCCTAAATGTGCTATTGCTTTTAATTTACCAATGAGGTGGAGTTTTCTAGCCTCTTTCCTGGTTCAACTCCTCCAAATCAGGGGGTCCTTTTTTTTTTATCTGCTTTTGGAGGCTGGATTTTTCTCATTACACAAATTTTGCCTTCGAGTTAGACGGCTGAGATTAGTAGTTTCTGCTTCGAAAATGGGACTAAAGATGAGACAATGCCTTTGGTGAAAAGCAAATGTGCTTTTCACATCATCGCATTGCTTGTGTTTCTCCACTTTCAAGTTTAAACAACATTAAAAAGCACTAGATTAAGAGATAGTGGGAGGTTGAATCTGAGTCCCAATTATTCAAGTTTTACTTTTAAGATTAAAGTCAATATTAAGTAATTTCTCTTATATGTTCATCTCAAAGTGCGCTTACGGGAGATAAAATATTAATTTAATTAGATTTGATAATTCGTTTATTTATATCTCATTTATTTTATGTAAAATTCTTATTACAATTGATGTTGATACGAAAATACGAATTATATTTTTTAATTTTAATCAAATCATATAAAATTTTTGTTAAAATTTTAAACCACCTTGCATTTATTTATTTTTAAATATTTTCGTGTAATATCTAAATTTGTCAGTGTTTTAGCATACAAAAATGAAATTTACCGGTTAAAGTCAGATTACACTCATTAATCTAATTATGTACTAAACAAAACTTATTCAACTTAATGCCATGTTGATTGCATCCATTTTCAACCACTGGGAGAACACGAGCATGAAGACCTTCCAAGGAAAGTAAGTTTGAAATGTGTGGAGTCAGAGGGCTGAACCACGTGATTTGGCTGGTTTTTACGAATCCCCAGCTTGTTACAAAGGTTCCACTTTAGACCTGTTCCATTAGTGGTGAGTCTTTTGCCAAGATTTCAATTTAAGAAATTAGACATGGTTGTTGATGTCATGAGATGTAATCTTACCAAGGCTGCCTGAAAATAAAGGACACGGTGTTGATGGCTTAAATCTGATAGGTTTTCTGCTAGTTGAGGGCTTTCAGCATGTTGGTTTAGGTTCACAAACCTGTTTGTTGTGTGCCTAAGGAATGAAAGTAGCCTTGAATTTAGACTCTTTTCAGCTTTACCTTGCCACGTAAACTCTATATCCAAAACCAACACGACTTCCTGTTCCTTTCATTTCATGACATAACTATTGTTAGGAGTGAGATTTCAGACATTTCAAGCATGAAAAAACATTGTTGTTGTGTTTCACAGCATAGATAATGGAGGGTAGCAATCAGACTACTGTTTTTAACTTTAATTTAATGAAAATAGAATTCTGGAAACGAGTCAGGACAATATATATTCAACCAAGTGGCTAGAAATTGAGGATCAACAGAGTAGCACACCTTGAATAAATTGTTATTAAATTTTTATATTCAACAGAAACTTAAACCAGGCATATATGGATGAAAAGAAATGGGCAATTGCTTTCCTACAAAAAGAAAAGAGCAAGAAGGAAAGAAAGCAAAAGCAGCAGAGAATGCCAAAGGATTCACGGCATAGTGTTGATTTGGATCCCACAACAACTTATCTACTAAACAAGATGTGGCTTGTATTTTGCTGGTTGCAACAAAATATCTAGACTTTTTTTTTCCTACTGATGGACCAGATTTTGATTTAAGTGCTGCCTAGAGAAAATTAGATAAATCCATTTCAAAGGTGGGCATAATTCTTGTATATCCATATCACTCTTATCAGTTGAAAAAGGCGTTCCGTGTTTTTGTCACTGCTTAGAACAACTAATTAGATTTGGCAATTTCCGTGTTTCTTTATTTCATGTCCAATATGTGTAAAGTAAAAAGGTTATTGTATCATAATTCGTGTAAATATACCAAATACAAATACAATTTTTTTTTTGTCAAATTTATAAATAATTTTTATTAAAATTTTAAATTGTCATTATCATATCCTTTTTTGTATTATTTTTATTTCGATTAGGTATCGTATTAGCAGGTAAAGTTTCAAATTGATAAGTTTATAACCAACCAGTCTATTCAACAGTTGTACATCATCATCTACTAATCTTCAATCAGTCTAATTGGAATACCCTTTTCTGCTAATAATATTTTAGGACTTTTCTGATCTTAAAAGTTTACCTATATATCTCATGGGGAATCAGCTTAATGCTAGATTTAAAATGGAGTATAGTGCATTCTGCAAAGCTTTAAGATTCAAGAATGATATAATTCAAGATTTCAAGTTGGTTTTATTATCATTGACGATGCACAAAGTATAAAGGAGGTTTTGAAAAGAAAAGGAAATGGAAGATAATAAAAGCGAATGTGGGAAAAAAATATCAGGGAAATTTATCTAAGCATTCTGCCTTTTGTGCAAGTTGTTTTTGGGTCCATTGGTGAGTGAAAAGGAAAGTTACTTGGCCTGTTTTGAAATAATTCAAGCTTATCTGGAACAAGGGAAGGGAGGGCCTAAAAAAAATTCCATTTTTGCTTGGCACAATATCCATAATAGCCCCCACCAAGGTCCCCTTCAGCACTATTTATTGCATGATTCCTCAGCTTTTGGCACCATAAGACAAAATTCTCTGCATTTTGAATCCTTCCATTACAACAAATTTCCTTGTTTCCCTCTTTACTGTCTATTATATCACTAGATGCCCTTTTCAGCAGTTCCAATAGAGAATAGGAATACCAATAGACTCAAACCATAGAAAGCAGCATAGATAATGAGGAAAAAGATTTCCATTCTTCAGTTTCAGTATGAAAATTTAGTTCAGTACATCTAAATGTTTTTCTCCAAATCTGTCACAGTATTTTACATTTAAAAAGATATGTACATGAATACAAACTGAGCAACCTAAGTAAAAACAAAAGGCACCTGTTTCCTGTTTATACTGTTACAAGAAGAGAATTTGTTTCCCTGAGTTCTTCTCATCCTACTGAGAAGAAAAAAAGATTAAACCCTCCTCTGTCTTCATCTCAGTTAGCTGTCTAACTCTTGTCTTTAGCAACTTCTGGGCTATATCAAACACCCAGCACGCCACCAGTTCAAGAGCTCTCATGGAAGTTGAGGGATCTAGACAAGGCTGCAGGGTTTGCTATCAATACTGGTGATGCTTCAGCTATATGATTCTTTTCATCACTCTTTGGATGGAAGGCCTTGAAAAGCCCTCCCCTACTAAGTGATTCATTCTTGATCCCAAGTGTCGCCCAAATGGAACTCTTTGCCGCTTCACTTGGATCATCAATCCTCAAAGTTTTGGGAACCAAAACACATCCATTCTTCCGTTTAGATGGCTTTTGTTTTTCAGAATCATCTAGTTTAACCATGTCCCCTTCCCTTGAATGTTTCCCTAGTGTTGTGGAATTTGGACCAGCCTTCTGGTTCAAAGAAGTACAAGACTGAGGAGACAACCAAGGAACGTTCCACGTGCCTGGAATACCACAGTTCCAGTAAGCTGCAGCAGGATAGAATGACATAGGAAATCCGGATGGACAAAAAGCCGGTGGAGGCACTGCAGAATTCCATGGATAAGGCCAAGGAACACCGGGTAAACAAGGAATTGGGGAAGGGAAGCCATTAATATTTCCGATCAGTGTTTCTTGAATGCAACTTCTACCTCCTTCCTCCATTGAGTTTGAAACCGAGGTAGAAGATCCACTTGAGCAATCATCACCGTTTTCCCCTCTGCATGGAACTGAAATTTTTTGTTCTTCAAGACCATGAAATCCATTTCGGGTACCATTCAAAACCTTTTTCTCCCCAAGATTTAAGACAGAAGCCATGGAATCACAAATGGGTGCATCTAGGCCAAAGCTAAGGACTCTGCCATTGCTTTTTAATGCTGGGTGATTTGCTCCATTAGGAGCATCAATTCGAGCTGCTTGAAGAGCCTCAGAGATGGAGATGTGACGATAATGAGAGGCAGAGTTCTTATTCTTGCGCCGCCCAGCTCCCACCGGCACATTCCTCATGGTACCACCTTCAGTCCAGTATCTTTGACAGGCTTTGCAGAAATGACGAGGTTGATTGATGTTGTAATTATTGTAGTAGCAGAACTTAGTATCCATGCTATTGCAGCGGGGGCAGGGAAGTATTTTATCTGGTTTTTTAAGTGTTTTCTCTTGTGAATTGGTAGCATCACTTTGTTCTTTACCAGTCTTTCCTGTCTTTGATTTTCCAGTTTCTTCATCAATAGACGGAGTTTTGGGGTTTACATTAGGCTCCGGCAAGGTTTCAGGATTTGTCGACTCCTCTCTATTCGAAGGGAGAATGTCATCTTCATGTCCTGTCTCAGTGGTCTTTTCTGCTAAAGAATCCTGAAATTTTAATATGGCTTCCTAATAAGAAATTTGAACAATCCTACTAAACCAAAAATTACACATATGATCCTATCTCAGTAAGAACCCAGAAAAAAAAAAAAAAAAACTTGATGGTTATGCTTTACAATGATTTAATTTTAAAGTTATTTTTAACATAAAAAATACACATTTTTAGACAAAAGATTTTGGTTCTAACTCATCATTTTTCTATCTTTCGTTGGCTAAGGAAAAGAACAAAGAATTTCATTGAAGCCTGTAAAAATGAAGCATATGAAAAGTCAATTAGTCAATTAAGATTAGTTATGACTTTTGATGATGTTATGAACAAAGAAAAACTTGTGTGTGAAAATTTTGCTCTGATTGGCCATCAAAAAGAACAGTAATTGAGACAATCCTGAAATTTTAATGGTGTCAAACATTGCCCTAAATAACAAGTGGACATATTTCTTCTAAAACAGTAAAATTTTGAAAAGCCAACAAATTTGACATTAAGATTTCTTCTTTTTTCTCTTTCAACTTCCAAACAGCAAAAACCAAATCTTAACTAGAAAATCTGAACTTTTCATATCTATTTATCTTGAAGGAGGAAAAAAAAAGTCCCAGAATCTCAGTTCAACTACCCAGTACTCAACAACAACAAGAATTTCAAAAACTCCAAATAGTTTTTTTTTTTTTTTAAAGAAAACTCCAAAAGGTTAAAAAGAAAGAAAGAAACAGAAAAAAAGCTAGTTCTAGCAAAACAAGTACGACGCAAAAATGCCAAGTTCAAGAAAAAAAAGTTAAAAAAAAAAAGTAAATTGACCCAGTAATATTTTCACCATTTCAAGAAATGATAATCCTTAAAATCTCCAAAAACCTTAAAATCTTATTGAATTCACCTACCAGCTCTGTTTTCAATTTTTGCTCCTGTTCTTCCTCTTCTTCTTCGACTACACTGTTCCCGCTCTTTGCCTTGTCAAAGTCATCCAGAGACATAGTTGAAATCTCTCCAGGTAAATGAATCTTCTTACCAAACAACTTGATCGCTGGGTCTTTACTTTCTTGCATTTTCTCAACAGCCAAACAAAACCAAACGGAAATTGAAAAAACGCGCGAGACAATTCGTAGGTTTAAGAAAATCAGAGAGCGAGAGGTGTTTTCTTTCTTTGTTGGCAGTGGAAGCTAAGCATTGAATGGTTAATGTTTTTGATCCCTTTAAATGAGATGTGGATGCCACGTCAGCATCTTGGTTTGATTCTCAGCCACAAGTTCTTGTGGCCTTGAGATTTTCGTTTCCTTTGGCTTTTTCTTTTGATTCCGTTCTAGGGTAGGACGCAAAGTTTGTGCACCTAGGGCTGTTTTGGCTGCTTTTGAAGTGGAAGCAAGTGATTGGTTGGAAGAAGGAAAAAAAGTGTCATTGTGTGATTTGTTGCTACTATTGGACTAATTTCTTCCTACGCGTTGTAATCATTCCAACTCAGCATCACAAATCGCAATTTAAGTTTTGATTAATTAAGCGTGTCCATTGCCACATCAGCAACATACAACTTTCAAAGTGAGCCCCCACATCACCTATTGGCTACATAAAAAGTCTTGCCTTGGACTAAGTTGAAGCAACGGGTTTGCGACACGTGTAAAACCGTTGTGAAGATCAAGACACGTTTCTCTTAGTGGAGGAATTCTTCTTTTCTTTCGAATTTTTTTTCATTTTTTTTGTTATAAATTTTATAAATTGGTACACGTAAGAGATAAAAAGGTACCTAACGCAGTTTTGTATCTTTCGGTGTAAAAAAGAGTCAACTGATTAATATTGTTAGATACTTTAGTTAGGGTTTTGAAAATTTGATTAACATTTCTAATTTAATTCAGAAAGTAACTTTGTTGATTAAAGTTATATTAGATTAATTAGGGACGGCGGCTTGGGCGGTTTGTTACACTGATGACCGTGTCTTTTAAAATATTTTAATAAAAAAATCATAATTTAAAAAATGAGAAATAGAGTATGTATTACAATTTAAATTTTAAATTTGTTTAATATAATTTTTTAGGAGTGTTTACGTGAAACAGTTTGATTAAAATTTAAATTTTTAATATATTTTAAAATTAAGATTATGATAAGCTTTAGATTTGGGCATATTAATGGAGTTGGGATGGTTGAAATAGTTTGGCTAAGATAATAATTAAGAATATATTTTATCATCACTTTTTTGGGAAGTTTGGATTGAGGAATTTAATATGTGAGAATTAAGGTTTCCGGCATCTAAATATTTAAATTAAGGATAAGTATGCATGTATCCTTATTAAAAAATCAAGTTTAAGTTTTTTATTTATCAAATAAAAATAAATAAATCAAGAATAAATGCATGAAGAGATACATATTATATGATGGCTGCTCGTGGCATGTATTCTTGATCAAGAGGAAGAAAGTATGAGATTCTGAAGTCAAATCTCGCCACTTACTTTCCACTTCCACTTAAAAAGAAAAAGATCAACACCTTAACTTGGAATTTTAGGTAGATATCACCCCTATTTAAAAGAAATAATTTAGAATTTAATTCGATTTATTTATAAATTTATGTTTAATAAGTTATTTATAATAAATTTAAATTTAATATTTATAATTTATTTTATTATATTTGAATTATGATAAATTTTATAAAAAATATTTATCATAAAAGTGAAAGGAAGAAAAGGAAAATGATATGGTACAAAAAATGTTTCATAATAATTTTTTTAATTACAATTATAATAATATTTTTTATTATTTTAATCTTACTAAAATCAATTTTATTGGTCATTCAAATAAAATCTTAATATTTTTGAATTGAGATCCAAATCTATGATAAGTGGTTATTATAAAAATTATTTCATGTTGTTTCAGGATACCACGGTTCTAATTAATTAAACACCAGATGGCAGAATTCGCTTTAGATATTGGTGAAAAAATTATCATATGGTGCATATGTTATGTTAAGTCCCACATCAAATGTGTATTATCCATTAATCAAAGCCCAAGTTGTGCTTGGATCGAAACTCAAAAAGCTGCTGGTTCCGGCGGAAGAACTAGGTCTCACTTAACCATGTCACTTTTTCTGGCCGGTAAGATGATTTGCATGTATGGCATAGGATTTCAGCTGTAACATTCCACTTAATCAATCAGAACAATAAATAAGATTTCTTTAGGTAATGTCCAGCTTTTATCCGTACAACATTCAGATTTTTTTCGTACGTTTTTTGAGTGAATGTACTTGTTCATAGTTCACAAGTCGACAATTCAATTTATTTTCGATGAATTTTGATTCGATCCGATATTATGACGTCGATTTTTTTTTTTAAAATTCAAATTTCAAGTCGAGTCGACGCGAATAAGATTAAAAAATAATAAGATCGGATCAGATTAAAATTTTATACAAACATGATCCGATCTAATATTATATAAAACATTATTTTTTAATTAATTATTTAATTTTTTATTTATATATATTTATATAATGATATTTTTAAATATTTATATTTAAAAAATAATATTTTATATTTAAAAAATAATATTTTATTAATTTCGGATCGAATCGAATTAAGTACGATTTATATAGTATCGAATCGAATTCGGATATAAAAAAACAAAAAAAATTTCGAATAAGATCAAATTCAAATTTAATAACATATAAAATAAAATCTGATTTGAGAGAAACAAAACTTACCCGAACCCGACTCAATGCCTACCCTACTCACAAGCTTAATAGCATTTTAAAGTTTTTAAAATTTTTTAATAAATATGCACAAGGGGTTTTTTTTTTCTTCTCAGAATTTATTTTCCCCAAAAAACACAACAAACCAAGCACCAAGAGATTAGCTATATACCGTAGGTAAAAAGGAATAATTAATACATGCTACTAAGGAGGCTATGCTAAGACAAAGGACTTGGTAGTTTTTTTTTTTTAATAAAAAGATTTAGATTAAGTAAGTCCATCAAGATATATCACAGATCTTAATAGTATTTACATTGTATTTACACATTTTTCATCAAAAAAAAAAAAAAAACTATTGATAGTGAGAATCGAACATAAATTTTATTATTAAAATATTTAATTTTTATCAACTCAATTAATTCTATTTATGGCTATATAGACTTTTTAAATATCTTTTATGCTGCAATTCATTATGAATAAGGACCATAAGGCTTGACTACTAGAGAAATCGGCATCTTAAGTCTTAGTTAGTATATAGCTGATCCAAACCTTCCCTTTGCCAAAAGAATGATGACATGAGCAAATCAATTTTTGACAAAAAAAAAACATGTATAAACGTTAGCAGCTTAATATGACTAAATACAAAATAATCCTACTTTTTTCTTCTTTCCAAAAATCAAATGTAAAGATGAGGCAATTCAATTTTCAACATTTTTTGCCCCAACAACCACGTAATCTGCCACTAATTTCCATGAGTTGACTATCTGTTCTTCAAAGATATGATCATAAAGAAGAGAAAGTTGTAAAGTGGCTTTTTATAAAGGCTAAAGGTGTCATTCTTTTATGTATTTTAAACTTTTTAAACTTCTATTTAAACATTTGTGTTTTTTCAAGATCAAAGCTTTTGCTCTTGTTTGTTCACAAGTCAACCTCTTCACCGATGGCTTTAGAAAGTTGTTTGCAAGCACTATCAAATATTGAAAGTTGGAAATAGAGCTATAGCTATGGTTTTTTCCAAGAAACATCAAGAAAAATTCATGAACAGGACGTCAACATGCTCCGCGGGTAATTTTTAGATGAAAAGTTATCGTTACTGATTGACCAAGAAAAACAGGAACAAATTTTGGTCAATCGCATCGCAGGTTCCTAGCATTCTTGAATATTTCTCAAACTACTAAGATATTTAGAGATTTTGCAGAACATGTGCTGTCAAAACTGAATTATAGACTATTCGGCATATTTGATAGTACTCAATAGGCTGTCTGATTCTGGCTGTATGGTTTAACTCAAGTAGATACTACTGTGAATGTAAGTTTATGTCAAAACTGGAATATTTGGAATTCTTTAGTATAGCTTGTTTTCATTCATCTTGATGTATAGTCTTTTAAACTTGATTACTTTAGCTGCTCAAAATATACGAATATCATGGATCATTAAGTCCATTTAGTTAGTGTATAAGTTTGTTGTTGTGATCATCCTTTTATGGTAATCAAAGTCCTTGTTTTAAATATGGTGTAAATCATGTTAATAATGATATATAAAGTAGACCATTATATGAGCTTGGATCTCATCTAATAGAAGTTCCTCCGCCTGTAATAACCTAAAGCTCCATATGCCACATGTCTATCTTAATTAGCATCTCTAGTCTTTTCTGCTTCCTTTTTCTAATCCAGGTTTCTCTGGAGATTAAGCCAAAACATTTTGAACTGTTCTAGCTGTTAGGGATTTCCTGCATCTTTCATCATATTAACCTTTCATGCCTGTGCAGGACTGCCATTTCAATTCATTGAATACCCTTAAATGCTAAAGATAATTCCCACTGTATACCTTAGGCTTAAATAAATGCAGACCTGATCAGGTGCTGCAACACCATCATTCTTTGGTCACCTTCCACTTGCACAATGTGCTCCATCTTTACTCACCTTGTGGCTTGAATATAATTTTCATGATATCTCCCTCCACTTAGCCACAGTACGCATTTTTCAATTCTTGTCAACTTTTTGACTTTGGAATATGTTTGTTACCCTCCATTATCATCATAAACGTCTAGAAAAGTCTGATGCAAATCTATTTATCGAATAGATTCTTTATAAGTATATGCCAAAGTTGTCGAAAAGGAAGACTGCTATAGCAAGTCAGCAATGGAAAGCACTTTCTTTCGCCTGCTTGTTGTTCTATTGGGGTTATCTCCCATTATATGCTTGAATGCTGTCCCAGTTACAAGTAAATATTATTCTGTAAATCATAACCTAACATCTATCTCTTACCTTTCTTATTCTTATTCTTCTGCATGCTTTGCTTGCAGGAATCGGAAGCCTAATGCATGGACCTCGAGTTCATCAAGTTCCAGAGAACACTCATCTGGTACTTTATTAACAAAGAAGTTGAAATACATCTTTCCTTTTTTTGCTAAAAGAACGAAACTTGCCAATAGTCATTTGTTCTATTGGAAGAGTGTTAGACTCTTAGCTCTAGTGACTAGGGCTTTAAATCCTGAGTTAAAAAAGAATGAAACTCATGATTCAACACATATCTTCATTTCCACAGGTAACTACAAAGAAAAGTTCTGAGGCACAAATCATCCAAGGGAGGATGGTGGTGGAGCTGAATGATTATCCAGGGCCAGGAGCTAATAACCGTCACACACCAAGGCCACAATTTGGTAGATGTGCCGATTGTTAGTTTCTCTGAGTAGTAGGCGTATGTTCTTCATAGTATAATATAATGTTAAGATATCTGTAAACATGATTTTGATCTATAATCTCTCAATTTGTTTAGCTTCTTGAATTTGTTTTTCTTGTCTCTTTTTCTGTATTTGTATCGAGAGAAATTCTAAGAGGCTGTAATGGCACTGAAGAGAAAGGGGAAGAGAGCAAGGACTGAGAATTAATTGTAGTAGATTCTAGTAATATGAATGTTAGATACTTTAAGCCAGTTGATAATCTCCTGACCTAGTTTTTTGAGATAGATTTTCTTTTTGTTACTTGAAGCCATTAGGATATAAATGCTGGTCACTGAAACTAAGAGTCTAGCATTCTACCAACGGGCAACGTGGTTGTTGGTATTTTATGAGATCAATTATTAACGGTACAAGATAATGATTGTTTAATTCTTTTGTGCTGTAAAATGTCTCATCTTTGTAGTCCAGTCTCCAGCTGCACCTTCATTGTATGTTCCTGCTTAAGATGTGGAAGCTATTGTGGTTTCAATAAAAGAAATCTAAGACAGTGGCTTGGATTGATCAATAAAAGGCTTTCCATTTTGAAACTGTTAAGCCTTTTTGCTTCGTGTTGCTTGGAATACAACTGAGTTCTTGGCAGCTTGGATTAGCTTCAGCAGTCCACATCCTTTGTGCCGGATTTCCTCTTTTTGATGTAGTTTGGGATTAAAACTTGACTCCCTCTCCACTGTCAGTATATCTTACTTTTCAAGTCCAATCAGCAAGTATGTTCTTACAGCGAACTGATCTCACTTCAAAATCAATAAGAAAATTTGCAGTGCTGAAGAGATGTATCTTAGTTGGATGCAGAGGGGGTTTACCTTTAGAACCAGGGTGTCCATG
Organism: Durio zibethinus; assembly: GCF_002303985.1. Next base: position 20,699,397 of record NW_019167838.1, on the reverse strand, counting down.
GCCACCTCAAAAATTGAAACATAAAAAAATTTGAAGAAAAACTTTTCCTTAACACTCCTAAAATTTTCTCATAAACCCCCCAAAATTGAAAAATAAGAAAATTTGAAAAAAAAATTTTGGTTGGACACTTCAAAATTTTCCCATGAACGCTCTTTCAGTCTCCAATTAGTAAATCCATCACAAATTTTTTAATATTATAAGTGAAAATCTAAAAAAAATGGTGAACACTCTCCATCCTCTGTCTTGCAGGATTTACTCAAAAGTGAAAAAAAGCAAGGAATGCTTGCGTGATAAGTTACATGATAAACAAACAATTGGAGCAATGATGCTGGCCAACCCAAATTTCTGCAAACCTTTCCAAATTTCAAGGCAGTTTTTACAAGTGCTTTGTCTTTTTAGTGGAGGAAGTGGAGTATGATGTGTTAAGCATTCAATTTCTTGATTACCACTTCCTTTTTCCATTCTATTTGGTCCTTTTTATATATCCCTTGGAGATGGCCAATATCATATTATTTTGTAGAAATGGATGGCAAGAAATACAAATGTATCTATGACTATAACGAAAAGTAGCAATCTGGATTCGTTGACATAAACTAACCAAATCAAATGCAGAAGCCACGAAAAGATCAATTTCATGCAGTTCAAAATAAATGGTAGCAGCAACTGGGAAGAAAATTTGGGAGGCATTAAGATTATTTGGATACCTGTATTTGTTCAGGCTCAAAACTTGAGCCTGCTGAATCATTAGTACAAAGTCTGGAGCAGCCAATTATACATCAATACAATTTCGCAATTGAAGGAAAACAATTTCTCTACCTCAAAGCTGTTGCTTTAGATTAGAAAATGATTTTAAATTTATGAAGTGTTTAAAGGTTGAGAAAGTTGCTCTAAACAGGAAGCACTTCACGTAAAATTCACAAAAAACTTCAGCTACTTGGTTCTTCCATTTTTTCTCACTAATTCGAAGAAAAGAACAGTACTAAAGGGCATCTAATATGGTGTCGTTTGGCACTTCTTTGCCCAGGATGCTGCTGCCTGGGATCTTGAGCTTCTAACTTCTCATAATACTACTTTTAGCCACTGAATTATCTTTGGAATATTTCTTATTTCAAGGGATCAATTTCTACTTCATGAAAAGAAGCAAGGAGACAGCAAAGATGATATTTCTACTTCATTATGTTTTTCATCTTGTGCTTTTGAGACATTGTTTGTCACGTTCCGAGACGCAACACAGTTATATTATCTTTAAAAAAAATTCAAAGTAATACAAAACTTTCTTTCTTAATTATTATGAAATTCTTTAATAAAATAATTTTAATTTTCACCTAAAATTCATGTCTTTAATCCAACTACTGATACATCACTATATATCCAAATATAAATTAAAAGAAATACAAAACCATTTGATAAGATCCTATTGACCAACAATATCTTCAATGCTCAAGTAATATTTTCAATTTGATCTTCTAGCCTCTCACATGATTAAGCAAACTTATCATTTACTTATCTGAAAAAAATAAAAGAGAAATGAGCAAATCATTGCTCAATAAGTATAGGCTTAATTCATAATTCATTGTATAAAAATCAAGAGAAATTTTGTAATTCCTCTCTACTGCTACTGTTAGGTAACTTGTACATCCTTAAGTAAAAATTAGACAACTCTTCATTGAAAACTTGGAATCAACTTCTGTTTCTTTCATTGAAAAATAGATTCAAAAAACTTTCCAACGATATATTTTAATCATAATAATATTTTATCTCTTAATCCAGAATATTATTTTAATCCATCACTGCAAATATCATGATTCATATGAAACAGAATTTTTCCTTTCTAATCCTTTCTAATTTCTAATTTCTATTTTTACAGCCAAAAAATCATACTACTAAACCTTCTCAACACTTCATTAGATGCTAATCAAAGTCTAAATGATTTGTCCAAACCAATCTTGAAGAGGATAATAGATTTCCCAAGATTTTAGGGTTTTTCGATTATAAGTTAAACTTCAAGATTTATCAATCAAAATTATTTCTCCAAAATTGAAGTTATTTACTCACCTTTGAGAGACAACTCTCTTTGTAGATTTTGTTCTTGACCTTCAACTGAAATCCTTCAACTTGTTTGCTTAAGGAAAAGAGAAGAAATAAGTGCTTCTTTTCTTTTGATTAATTGTGGGTCAAATAAGTAATTTAAGTTAACCCTATTAAAAAAATGGGTTAGTTATTAATAAGTCATTTGCCTTTCTAACTCTTTATTAAAAAGCCCCTCATTTATAAAATACTTAAAAATAGTCCTTTTCTTATAAGTAGTATATTCTTCCTAACTTATAAAAAGTTTCGTCCTTAAAACTTGATTTAACTTCATTTTCAAACAACTGAGGATGTCGTTTCTTTATATTATCTTTCATTTCTCAAGTTGCTTCTCTTAGTATAAGATTGCTCCAATTAAACTTTTTACAAAAGGGAATAGTTTTATGCCTCAAAATTGCTTTTTTCGATCAACTATTCAGATAGGATATTTCGAGTATGTTAAATCCTCTTAAACTTCTAAAGGTTCATACTCTAGCACATGGCTTGGGTTAGAGACATAATACATCAACATGACACATGAAATACTTGTGCACACCAGATAGCTTAGGTGGCAAGATTTCTACCAATAACTTCCAATGTCCTTACATAACGTAAACTTAACCTTCCTTGCTTTATAATCCTCGTAACACTTTTAATGATAACATATTTGAGTATTAATGATTAATCACTTGAAGTTACAAATCTTATCTCTGAATTTTGGTATAATTCTTTTGCTTACTTATATTATATAATTTTAATTCTAACAATGTACACTATTAGTCCAATCTTAGTCCATGATTAAAGGTTCATCTAACACTTAACAAATAACTTCAAAATCTCGTTAAATCAAATGTCTTTTCTCAAACCCATAGAACCTCCGATGATCAAATCATTCTCTTTAATAATCTTTTAACTCATAAAATATGTCTCATTATAAGTTATACCTAAAATCTCTCTAACTTATAACATTACACTATATCAAAGTAATTAGACTTTCTCTTAACTACAATATCTCAAAAGCAATATGTAATTATTAACTAAAATAATTACTCCAAAAATCCATTAAATCATTTATTCTTCAAAATTCATTGAAATTTTAACTACTCCAAAATTTATCGAATCATTTATTTATACTTACCATCATAGTCTATGGATTAAACTTAAGTCCTTAGAAAATCATCACATAATTTAAAAGGCATTATCTAAGTTCTTAAAAATCTTCATATAGTATATGGATCATAACCATGTTCGTAAAATACCTATTTCAACCTAAGGATCATAAGCTATGTTCTTAGAAAATAATCGTTAATCAAATTATCATAATTTAAACCTTTTAGAAAATCTCCAAAGATCATAACCTGAGTTCTTAGAAAATCTCCAAAATCATAATATAAACTCTTAAACATTCCACATAGTTTAAAGATCATAACTTGAACTCTTAAAAAATCTTCAAGAATCATAACTTAGGTTTTTAAAAAAAATCTCATCAAAATCTAAAAATCATAATCTAAGTTTTACAAACTCTCCAAAATTACAACTTAAGCTCGAATACCCCTTTATATCACATCCTAAGACTAAGATGTAGCACGGTTATATTATCTTAAAGAAACCTCAAAGTAATACGAAGTTTTTTTTCTTAATCATTATGAAATTCTACAATAAAATAATCTTTCCAACTAAAATTCATATTTTAAATCCAACTAATGATACATCTTTATATATTCAAATACAAACTAAAAAAAATACAAAACTGTTTCATAAGATCTTATTGACCAATTGTAAGAACCATATTTAGTACGGAACACAAACCAATTGGGTTCAAAAGCAATTAGGCCCAAACTCTAACTAAGTCCAATTGTTAAATTTTGTTTTTTATATATGTATATTTCAATTTTTATTTTTAATTTTATTGTTATTTGTATATATTTTTTAAATTTAATTTGTTTATCTTTTTAGGTTAATTTAATCATTTAAGTTTTGTTTATCTTGTTTTTTATTGTTGAATTATCAAATTATAAAAAAAAAAAAGAAGAAAGGAAAACCAAATTTAAAATTTTATTGGCTAGGATTTTGATAATTTCATGATATGAAGATAAAATTCGTAGAAGATAATTAATGAATTTTGAGGTTTGATCCAATCTTAACTCATATATTTGAAAGACTTCTGATTCTATACATAGATTGAAATATGACAATCAAGAAAACACGCAACAAAAATATAAAAAACACCCAGTGATCAAAGAGAAATCACACAGAGAAAATGCAAAACTAATAAAAAGGGAGCTAGATCAATTACAATGGAGGCAATTGAGTGTGATCCAATAACCAATGGTTAATCTTAAATTCACCAACTCTTTATACCATCGCAAGTCCGCCTTCACTTAATTGCCAACACCACTACTGCCACCATTAACTAGCTAATCTCTCATACTCCATAAAAATCACCCATCCCTAATAACTCACAAATAGAAACTAAGCTAGCAATAGTAGTCTTACAACCCACAAAAGCTGTACGTAATCACCTAAACACCCCAACTACCCAAATTCAACAACAATCAATAATCAACCATAAGATTCATTCACAAGAGAAAAGAGCAAAACCATAAAAAAATAACAAAAATCAAAAAACTCAGATGGTGGCAAAATTCTATAAGGTTTTTAGATTTAATTGTTCTTCGACTAAGGGACCAGAATAGCAGCAATGACAGTGGCTTGTTACAGCAAAAGAAAGGTTTAACGATTATTTGCTGGGCTACAGATTTTCTAGTCTTGGTTGGAGACTAAAGAGAGGTAACAAACAACCACACAGAAAAGTGTGATAAGGAAATTCTTTGAGTGTTTTGGTGGTGAAAAACAAGGAAATCAACAGTAATTTTCAATGGCTTTATGATACTCTATTTGGGCTTAATTTTCTATTTTGTTTGGGCTTAATTTGCTTGAAGTTTTTTTTTTTTAATCTTTCAGTATGTAGAAGAGAAACAGTTTATGGTGGTTTTTTTATGTTCAATAAGCAATGGCTAAGCAAAAAAAATAACACCGACGATAGGAATAACTGTAACAACGACTGTCGATTCATTGGTCATAGCTACGTTTTGAAGTTGACATTGACAAACATTTGGTTTGTAGATCTTGAAATTTTGCCATACGTTTGAGATTGAAGGGAGGAGTAAAACAAAAAAAAAAAAGTGAGATGAAGCTATAAAGGTCTGTCAATTTTGAGGGGGGTTCTATTTGGGTTTTTGTTTGAAAAAAATGGTTAAAAGTCATGAGGTTTTGAAAAAAAAGGAAATAAAGAAAGAAGGAAGATAGGTGGATCCATCAACCACTAGCCTACGACCCGTTAGGCTATTAATCCAACTCGGTTCACAAGCCCATTTCATATTTGGATAGCCCATCTTTTCCTTTGTGGGTTGAAATTCAAGGCCCAAGGTACATTTCTATTTTGTCTTTATTTATCCTGTTACATGTATATTTGTATTTCTTTAAATTAGATATGTGTTTAACTATTTTTTAATTAGTGTTTAATATTGTGAAATAAATCAATTAAGTTAAAATGTAATTTAATTTTCTTTGTATAACCATAGGTATTTTTTTGTATTACTTAAAAAATTCAAAAATGTAAATTATTTCAATAATGAATGTCTAAAAATCAAGAATGATTAAAATTTTAAAAACTCTTAGGTGAAGTTTTTCTTTAAATTTTTCAGAACAACGAAATTTTTTTTATGTAAAAATTTCAATAACAAAGATATTAAAAATAAAATAACTAAATTGAGAATTTTTAGAAATAATAGAGCAAATTTTGGAATTAAAAACATTTCATAAACCCAATGATGAAATTCTAAAATCACGAATGGGTAATTTTTCTTAGAAATTTTTAATTGGGAAATTTATCCTAAATATTTTTAGAAATGTGAAAATTTTAAATAAAATTTTCAAATATAAAAAATAATTTATGAAAATCAAGAATAAAAAATTAATAATAACAAGAAATGAAAATTAACCAAATGGTGAAATTCTAGAAGTAAAAAATGGTTGAATTTCTAGTATTTTTTAAATAAAAACTTTCTATTTAATATCTCCAAAATGTTAGAGATTTAGATAAAATGTTCAACAACAACGTTGATATATGCTTTCAAACAATAATAAAATTAAAAGTACAAAAGTTTAGAAAATTTTAGAGAAAACAAAAATGAATCCTAATAAAAAATAATAATAAAATAAAATTTGATAAGGATTCTAAAAGGTCAAGAATGGCTGATCCTCAAAAAATATTTTTTAGATGAAAAACTCTAGATGATAAACTTATTTCTAAATTTTATCAGAATGGTGATAAAATTAGATAAAATTTTAACAATTATATTTTAAACGTAGTAAATAAAAAAATAAATGAGAAGTTTTAAAAATGATAAAAATAAATTTCAATGATGAAATTCTAAGAAATCAAAAGTGGTTAATTTTCTAAAAAATCTTTAGGTAATAAAATATTTCTAAATGTTTCCAGAATTGTGAAAATTTTAGATATATCTCAATACAATGAAAATTTAGACTCATAAATGAAATTTAAAATAAAGTAAATCTTATGATGAAATTCTTAATAATTATGAATGGATGACTATATAAGAAATTTCTAAATAAGAAAATATTTCTAGTTTTGGCTCAAATGGAAAAGGAATTAGATATATTTTCGATAAAACTTAATAAAAATTGATTAAATCTTTTTTCTGAGAACAGAATCTCTTTAAAAAAATAAATGAGATTCTTAAATACTCTTAAGATGAGAAAATATTTTTTAAGAATTCTACTATATTGATGAAAAAATCTTAAAAGTTATTTCTAATATTTAAATATTAAAATTTAATAAAAGATCATTAGAACCAAGATGATTGTTAAGATAATTTAAAATTAACTGGTATCATCTTAGAGTGGGCATATGAGGGTGTTATAACTTTCACCATATGTAACTAAACTCCCGAATCTTGTTTTGAAACACAACTAAAAACTTGTTCTTTTAGAAGTCTAAGTCAAGCTTTGGATGACCTACCATAAAAGAATAGATTAATTTGGTGGCCAATCATATCTTAATAAAAGGATTCATGATGGCTTTTTAGGTTGTATCTAATTATGGGTCCATGGATCTATACGTTATGATACAATCAATATCTTCAATGCCTAAGTAATCTTTCTAATTTAATTTTTTAGTCTTTCACATGACTAAGCAAACTTATTACTTTAGTCTTTCACATGACTAAGTAAATTTATCACTTACTCATATATAAAAAAGGAAAAAAAAAATAAACAAATCACAGCTCAGTAAATATAGGCTTAATTCATAAGTCATTGTATAAAAATTAAAAGGAATTTCATAATTCCTCCCTATAGCTGTTGCTAGGTTACCTGCATATTCTTAAGTAAAAATTATACAACTTCTCATAAAAAACTTGGAATCAACTTCTGTTTATTTTATTGAAAAGTAGATTCGGTAAATTTTTTAATATTATATAATAATCATAACAATATTTTATCTCTTAATGTAAAATATTATTTTAATACACCACTGCAAACATCATGATTCATATGAAACAAAAATCTTTCTTCGTAACCCTATCCAATTTCTATTTTCTATTTCTATAGCTATAAAATCACATTATTAAATCTTCTCAACACTTCATTAGACACTAATCAAAGTCTATATGATTTGCCCAAACAATCTTGAAGCAAATAATTATTTCCTAAGATTTTAGGGTTCTCGATTACAAGTTAAACTTCAAGACTTAACAATTAAAATTATTTCTCTAAAATTGAAAAAAGTTATTTACTCACTTTTGAAAGACAACTCTCTTTGTTGATTTTGTTTTTGACCTTCAACTAAAATCTTTCAACTTGTCTACTCTTTAAAGAGAGGAGAAATATGCCTTTCTTTTCTTTCAATCAATTGTCGGTCAAACGATCCTATTAAAAATTTGAGTTATTTATTAATAAGTCATTTGCCTTTCTAACTCTTTATTAAAGAATCCCTTCTTTTATAAATACTTAAAAATACTCCTTTTTTTTTTTACGGGTATTACATCGTTGCTTTATTTTTGCCCCATCAAAGGCATTCTTCTTGTTTTCCCTAGCCAAAAAGATAGAACAATAGAACGTTACTCAATTCAAACACAGGAAGTTAGAAACAGAAGTTTAAGTCATGTTCTCCAGAATACAGGAACCTGGCTAGAATCCTGTTCTGAGAATGAGGAAGGCAATTCAATTGGGAGACGAGAATAATAGCTAATGACATCCATATGTTTGTCACATAGGTTTCATTTACTTTTAGTATGGGCCAAGCAGATTGCATCAAAAGCAATCCAGTTTAATGAATTTTGGCTGCAAGATACTTTGTTGATCCTGTAGTAAATAACAGCCCCCCTTCCCCCGGAAAAAAAAAAAAAAAAATAAAGAGTTCGCAACCTACAGTAACAAAGGGTTTTGATTTTGCAGAGACTGAAGATACTAAGGCTCCATGCAAATAGCAAAATGGAAGCAAGCAAATCAGAGAAAAGATGAATTATCTTCCAACTTTTGTCAATGCCAACCTCATCCAAAGCAGCTGATTGTTTTAGAACAGATGTATGCTTAATATCACCACCAATGTTACAAAATGAAGTCATAAATAGCACAAAGGATCAGATGCTTCCACAATCAGAAGAAACAGACATGTCATCGTCTTCGTTGTGAAATTGAGTTCATAAATTTCCCAGTGCTAGTTATACTCGTATGGACTGACAGAAGCCTAATTTGAACTGTCATCACGTAGGAAAGATAAAATCCATGGCCGGTTGTACTCAAACGCGAATAAAGTTGTACAATTGCCTGAAAGCCTGAATTGATCCTCGAATATGGATGTCAGAATTCCAATTTATACAATGTAAAAAGGCTAACAGAGGCCTGAATTTCTAATTTGAGGGAGAAACCATAGAGTTAGAAAGAAAAAAAAGAAAGGTGGCAATGGGAAGTTTTTACTTTTCAATAGGAATAACATTGTGAATTGTCTGAATTATAGTGAAATATTTAATATTATTTTAAATTTTAAAAATCTTTAATATGATACTTAAACTATAAATATATTAATTGATGTAATAATTGGAGTGTCATTTGTCCGTTACATATTATTATTTGGATTTAACTAAATTAGAGATAAGTATTATATTAATTAATAAATTTATAATTCAAATATCACATTAAAAATTTTTAAAATTTTAATATTACATTGAAACTCTAATTTAAAAATTGTTCATAATATTAATCCTTTTTAATACTATACTTTAAAAAGGATTATTTATACTAAACATTTGAAAATTGTCAAACAATTAAAATACTTAGGTCAAATTATATGATTAGTCCCTATACTTATATGAAATTTGAACTTTAGTCCCTATAAAACAATTCATCGAAATTAGATCCCCATACTAATCTAATTTAATAATATTGATTCAATTAATAACATCGTTATTTCATCTCTGTTAAATAGCTTATATGATAGTTGACCATGCTGGCATGGTTGTTGATTATGTTGACATGGTCGTTGATCATGTTGACATGACATTGACTTGTTGACGTGATAATTAAAATTGATGAAATCAGTTATTAAATTATACAAATAATCCTTATACTATTTGCATGAAATTTGAAATTTAATCCTTATAATTGCACGAAATTTAAAATTTAATCCCTCTAATATAAAAAATATTTAGAATTTTTTTATTTTTTCAAAATATTAAATTTTAAAAATATTTTAGTTCTTCTAATATATTTGTTTTTATTATATATAATTAATTATTAATAATATCATATTAATAATATTATTATTGTCATTTATATTAATCAATTATAATATTAATAATTTAAATTAATATATCAAAGTTAATATTAATTTAATTAGTATAAATATATCATAATAAGAACTTTTAATTTTTTTTATCTTGATAAAAAAAAATTTTAAATAATTAAATTTGACTCTAACTTAATAGTCTTTCAACAAGATTAACAACATAAAATTAAAATACTAAAAATATATTAAAATAAGTAAAAATTTATTAAAAATAATATAACTAAAATTATATAATTTATAACTAAACACATTAAATATTTGCTGAAATTAATTTTAAAAATTATTAAAAAAATTTTCTTAATTATGAAATTTTCTTATTCTGTGAGTATTTAACTTATTTTGAGCCACAAAATCTCTAACATTTCATAATTTTTAATAACAAAGGAAAGCATGAATTTAAAGTAGAAATGTAATATTACAACTTAGAATTTTATTTTAGCAAAAATAATTTTCAAAAACCTAAGTTTCATAAAAAAAACAGCACATATTGGTTTTACTTTTTTTGTGATAATTTGAAAAGTTTTGGCCATAAGTATCGAGACACTTCTTTTGCTCTCTTATATTTAAGTAACTTAAGAGTTTCCAAATTGCTCCCTTAAAAATCGAGATAATACTTCACATAAATAATAACTGTTGAGAGTCCTTCTATATTTAGGTCAAATCTTAAAGGTTATATTTATTAGGGATATTATTTTATTTTTAAAATATTTTTTCTTTAAAACCTCATTTATAAAACGTATGCATGATATGCATGACATAATAATAATAATAATAATAATAATAATAATAATAATAATAATAATAATATGAAGGCATGATAATTAAACATGAATAATAAAATATGAATGCATGACAATTCAAGAATGCATAGAGTAACAAAGTAAAATGAGATGCAAATGCATGAATGGGATCAAGGGTCTATGTTAGTGTTTAAGGTTAAGGCTTGTGGTTAGTTTAGGTTTTGGGATTAGTTTAGGGTCTAGGTTGGGGCTTAGGGTTAGATTTAGAGTTTTCGTTTAGGGTTAAGATTTGGTTTACGATTTTTGGGGTTAGGTGTAAGGTTTTGGTTTGGGCTTTAAGTTTGGGGTTTAGAGTTTGGTTTAGGGTTTGGTTCAAGGTTTATGGTTTAGAGTTTAGTTTAGGGTTTAAGGTTTAGGCTTAGGGTTTAAGGGTTGGTTTAGCGTTTAGATTTTAGGTTTAAAGTTTAGGTTTAGAGCTGGAGTTTTGGTTTGAGGTTAGGTTTTGAATTTAAGGCTTAGGGTTTAGGTTTTATGTTTAGAGTTTGGTTTAGGGTTTAAGGTTAAGTTTTGGAGTTTGGATTTGAGGTTTCAGTTTGAGGTTTGGATAAAAAGTGCATATGACAAAAATAATAAGAATGCCATTAATAAAAATGCAATCTTTGATGTATGAAAAATGCAAACCAATAATATGAAATTAATATAGTAAAAATTTGTTAAAAATAATATAACTAAAATTTATATAATTTATAACTAAACACATCAAATAATTGCTAAAAATAATTTTTAAAATAATTTAAATTTTTTCTTATTTTAAAATTTTCACATTTTATGAGCATTTGACTTATTTTAAACCATAAAATCTCTAACTTAACATAATTTCTATTGACAAAAGAAAGCACGAATTTAAAGTAAAAATATAATACTACAATTTAGAATTTTATTTTGAGAAAAATAATTTTCAAAAATTTAAGTTTTGGAGATCAAAATTTTGTAAAACATCACAAACATCATAAATGATAATAATATTATTAATATGATATTATTAATAATTAATTATATATAATAAAAACTAATATATTAGAGAAAATAAAATATTTTTAAAATTTAATATTTTGAAAAAACTAAAAAAAGTCAATATATTTTTTATATTAAAGGAATTAAATTTCAAATTTCATGTAAATATTGAGATTAAATTTCAAATTTTATGTAAATATAGAGACTAAATTTCAAATTTTATATGAGTATAAAGATTATTTGTATAATTTAACAACTGATTTCATTGATCATAATTGCCACATTAACAAGTTAATATCACATTAGCATAGTCAACAACCATGTTATCTATTTAACGGAGATGAAGTAAGGATGCTATCAATTGGATAAATATTATTAAATTAGATTATTACGAAAATCTAATTTCAATAAATTATTATGTAAGAACTAAAATTCAAATTTCATATAAATACAAAGACTAATAGTATAATTTGACCCAATGCTTATTAGATGACACCAACTCCCAATTAAATGAACCATTGATAGAACGCTGGACTCGTAACTGTGACCAAATGACAAAATTTTAAACCTGAAAACTTGTTACATTACACCAGCTCATACATTAAAGGAAGGGAGCAACTTTCATAGACATTTATAGTGATCCAATCGCCATCAAGCTTGGATCAAGCCCAGCCCATTTTTTACTTGGCTATTTAATCTGTAATTAAATGCATTATTTAAAATTGATGAATTGTTTTTTTTTTTTTAAATAAAAGAGGTAAGGATAAAATAATTAAAACATAATGAAATTATTAATTGAATAAATTAGATATTAAAATTAGTAATTATTTAAAAAAAAAAAAGGGTTACTAAGAAAAAATAGTATGCTAATGGGATAAAGGGTTTCTAATTAAAGTCATACCACCACGTTGAAGGCTCAAGTTTAAAGCATGTTGGGTTGGTCAGTAGCCTTTATTCAAATGGCAGTAGCCCCTGATTGAAGTGCCAATCGCCAAGTGTTCTTCCCAACTTGAAAAGTCTAAACAACATTTACAATAACATAAATTTCATTTATGTTCTCTAAAATTTAACTTTATTCAACTTTAATTTTTAATTTTTGAATTGTTTCATTTGAATTCTTAAACTTTAAAGCGATTATATGTTGATTATTTTATTATATTTTTTCATTAATAATTAAAAAAAATTCAAATGACTAGTCATATGAACGACAAAATGAGTGAAGGACGAAAATTGAAAAAAAAAAAAAAAAAAAGGCTTGAAACAATTTATAGATTAAATATTAAAATAAAACGAAAATAAAAACCTCTAGAGTAATGAAAAGCAAAAAGAAATTGAATCTTAAATTTTACAATAAAAAAATTAAATTAAACTTTAGTTTTAATTTTAATTTTAATTGATGAAAATTATGAATTATGAATATTTTGTATGAAAAATTGACCACATTTTTCATTTTTATTCAACATATTTAGTTTACTCCTTTTTTATGTTTTTGGTTTTATAAGAAAAATGGAATAAAAAAATCCACTTGGTGTCACTCACGTGCAAAAGTACATGACGTGGCATAAAATTAGCCACAAAAAATCATTCAATTCGAGAGAAAAATCAAAATCTATCCCATATTATCCAGAATAAAATCCTCACCGTCCACTCTCCTAATCCAATTTGCCACTCATATCCCTAACCATATCCGCCATTTTATTACAAAATCACTCCAAAGTTCTTCGCACGTTGCTGACACTTTCGAAACTCTGCCATTCACTTTCTCAAACATGAGCTCCATTGCTTTCAGACATTTCACAGGCCTCCGCCGTAGCTCCGCCGTGCCTGCAACCACTACCACCTCCACGACCCTCTCCAAACCTGTAATCAAATTCCATGTGTCAGCTGCCAAAACCTCTCCAAGACTAAGCAACCGCAACCTCAGGGTAGCGTCATAGGCGGTGGTCCGGCGGGAGGATCAGCCGCTGAAACTCTCGCAAAGTGTGGCATCGAAACGTTCCTCGTAGAGCGTAAACTCGACAACTGCAAACCTTGCAGGCGAGCCATCCCACTTTGCATGGTGGGTGAATTTGACCTGCCATTGGATATCATCGACCGGTGAGTCACCAAAATGACGATGATTTCTCCATCCAACGTAGCTGTTGACATTGGTCAAACGCTGAAGCCGCACGAGTACATTGGGATGGTGAGAAGGGAAGTGTTGGATGCTTACTTGAGGGAGAGAGCGAGGGAGAATGGGGCAAATGTCATAAATGGGTTGTTCTTCAAGATGGATATGCCCAAGCCCAAGATTTGGATGAGCCTTACATTTTGCATTATACCTGCATTATACCGAGTATGATGGGAAGAAGGGTGCTATGGGTGAGAAAGTTACTTTGAAAGTTGATGCTGTGATTGGAGCTGATGGGGCTAATTCTCGTATTGCTAAAGCCATTAATGCTGGCGATTATGATTATGCTATTGCATTTCAGGTATATATTTTCACACATAGGTTTTCTTTTTAATACAATTTTCCCTTTTTTTTTTTGGGTTATTGGTTGTGTTTATTTTTGCAGAGAATATATTGGTGGATGGACGAGTAGAAATTACCATCATAATCAAACATCCTTTAACACATAGCACTAATTGAGAAATTGGAAAATAATTGAATTTAGTAATCTGCATTACACGATAACGATTGACAAAAAAAAAATGAAAGCATCACTATTTAAATTTTTAGCAAAAACTGTATATGAATTTAATAAAAACTAAAAACAAATATGTTTCATGTTTAACTTGTAAACACAAATTTGATATGATAATTGTCTTGTATTTGATATGAAATGACATAGATTGTCGTGCTGCATATAATTAAACAAAATCATGTAAGGTGGGGGTTTGAACAAAAAATCTAACAAGGTTTTCCCCTAACCATTGGAATGTTAAAGTATATTTTATTAGGGGTAATATTATTTGATTTTTTTTTTTTAATTTTGAAAGGATATGATAGATCTCATCAAATAATTTATGTTCTTGGTCAAGGACTGAAAGAGTTGTTGGCAAAGGGAACAAGGGGTTTTACTTGAAATATTACTATTCCACAGAATTACACTACAACATCGACTGATTCATAAAATCTCATTGTAATCGCAGGAGAGAACTAAAATCCCTGATGACAAAATGGTGTACTACGAGAATCTTGCTGAAATGTATGTGGGAGATGATGTCTCACCAGATTTCTATTGTTGGGTCTTCCCCAAATGTGATCATGTTGCAGTTGGAACTGGCACAGTGACTCACAAGGGTGACATCAAGAAGTTCCAGCTAGCCACTAGAAACAGAGCAAAGGACAAGATCCTTGGAGGTAAGATTATACTAGTGGAGGCACACCCAATTCCTGAGCACCCTCGTCCACGCAGGTTATCAGGAAGAGTACCCTTAGTTGGGGATGCAGCTGGATATGTGACCAAATGCTCAGGTGAAGGTATCTATTTTGCAGCTAAGAGTGGGAGAATGTGTGCTGAGGCCATAACTGAGGGGTCACAGCGTGGGAAGAAGATGGTGGATGAAGGAGACTTGAGGAAGTACTTGGAGAAGTGGGACAAGACATACTGGCCTACTTACAAGGTACTGGATGTCCTGCAGAAGGTTTTCTACAGATCAAATCCTGCAAGGGAAGCTTTCGTGGGGATGTGAGCGGATGAGTATGTGCAGAAGATGACATTCGACAGTTACTTGTACATGACAGTGGCACCTGGGAATCCATTGGAGGATCTGAAGTTGGGTGTGAATACCATCGGGAGTTTGGTGTAGCCAATGCACTTAGGAAGGAAATGGAAAAGCTAAACGTATAAGATAAACATCATTAGTTTTCGATAACTGGTCTTCCATTCTGTTAAAAATCATGGTTTGTTCTTACTTTGAACTAGTAAAACAAATCACTAAATATTCCTTGGTAAAAACGAAAATACTTTATCTTTAACAAGATTTTCTGTAGCAAACAATACTAAAGATTTTCTGCAGCAAACAATACTAAAAAAAATTTGCTTTTAATTGAGAAAGGATTGGGAGGAAGAATGGAGTTATTATGAATTGAATTGCATTGTATTGTCCAAATGAATTCACATCAATTTTTATTTATAAAGATTAAATTTTAAGGTTGTGATCTTTTGATTATATTGTTTCAATCAAAGATTACTTTTTTTTTTATTAAAAATATGTCTTTTTGAAATATTATAAATATATTTATTCATTTGAATTTAACATAAAGAAAAATTATTACTC
Organism: Durio zibethinus; assembly: GCF_002303985.1. Next base: position 20,683,443 of record NW_019167838.1, on the reverse strand, counting down.
CTTTCAATTTCTATAAAGATTCTAATGCATTTGACACATATGTAGTCAATTGCTTTATGAAGCCATTACTCCTTTCAATTTCCAAAAAGGTTCTAAATCCAACCCCCCGTAGAGTAATGGATTCCTCTTCAATGACAGTCGATTATTATGGTATAAATCAATTTCCAAAAGATTCTATAAATATTAGCAGTCGATTTCATTAGTGTTTGAAATTGGTTCTACTTACTTTCAGCTCTAACAATTGATTGTTTTAGGTTGGCAGTCGACAGTTATTTATATAAAATTTATATTTAGTTTATATTTGTCAAAACAGTTGATTCAATGTCTCTAGCAATCGACTGCTTTCCTTGAAAACTTAAAGCAACATACTCTTCTAAATATGACAATCTGACTTTTTACATATATAATTTTCTTAATATAATTCTTTTAAATCTAGAATCATATCATTAATCTTTGAAATTTTATCTTAAATCATCGTATAGTTTAATTAGATTTTTCTTTGATTAAATTTATTATTTAATCATAGTTTCATATTTTAAAAATATTTTTTAACAAAAAGTGACTAAATAAATCAATCTAAATTTGTTTAAACTTTGGATTCATTCAAGCTTTGTATCAATTGAAGCGAAGATATTGCTACATTATAATTATATATTAAGTTTCTTTTAGAAAGTGACTTGAAAGTTGAAAATGGTTAAATAACATAATTAAATAGAGGAAAGAACAACCACACCAATTATGTGGTAAATCTTGGTGTCACCCATGTATGCAAATGTCATCTATTACGATGGCTTAAGTGTGGGGTGAACTTAGCATTGTCCTCTCAAATTCATTTTTATGTTAGTAATTGAAAGAAAGTACCAATTGGTGATCTCATCCTTTTCCTTTCAAACTTTTATTAATGTTAGTAATTCAAAGAATATTCCATTATACCATTAGGATACTATAATAAAATCTTAATTTAATTTTAAGATATTAAATTGCATGAATCCAAATTATATTTTGATTGCTTATACGTAAACATATATATATATATACACTTTATATTTGATATATTAATGTAAATTATAATATGATAATTTTATATTTTAATATAAAATAAACAATATATAAATTTCAAAAGCTGCACCAAATAAAATCTGATTTTCTGATGTTAAGTAACCTAATTACCGGACAAGGGACAAGAAAACAAAACAAACTACCAAACGAAAGATCAATTAAAAAGCGTCGGAAAAGGCAAGCAAAAGCGAAAGAAGCGAACTTTAATCTAAGCCGTAGAAATCATCGTTTCAACTATCGGCCACGATTTCTGCTTGGCAAACAGAACGTGAAAAAAAAAAAAAAAAAAAAAAGAAGAAGAGAACAAAAACAAAAACGACGCTTTTTGTAGGTTCTTTCCACACAGTGGCGGCGTACTCGGAACACAGAAAGAAAAAAAATCGGGAAACAGAAAATATTGAAGCAAAAGGAGTAGGTGAGGTTGAAAATTTTGGTGAGTTGTTCAAAGCTCATTGGTGGAGTTTCCTATAAATAAAAAAGCGGAAAAAAAGACCAATTTTCTTATCTATTGCTTGTTTCCTTCAAGCTAGCTCTCTCTCTCTATTCAGATCTCAAAGGTTTTTTTTTTTTTTAATTTTATTTTTGATCTTCATTTGGAGTTATAATTCTTCAAATCAAAACTATGAGTTTTGTTTCTTTGTGCAAAATAAAATGTGGGTTTTGTTTATTTATCTGAAGTATGATCTGGTTTGGTTTTTTTTGTTGTTTCTGATTGTTATTGTATTATTTTCTTCTTTTTAAGATGTTCATTTTCCTTGTAATCTTTTCATAGTAGAGGACTAAGATGCAATATTGATTAGATCTGTTGCTTTCGATTCTCTATATGATTTGTGTTTCTTTCATTTTCAGCATGGAACTTTGGATTCTTGTTTCTCTTTTTTGCTCATTTATGATTAGTTTATGCTATAATTTTTTTATAGATATGTATGCCTTGAGGGTATCTCGTGAAAAATATGCTATGTTTTTGGGGAAAGTGTTTGTTGATTTTTCTTCGGTTGCCTGAGTAAATGTTTGGGAGCAAAGAGGAACTTGTTTCTTAATGCTACCCGGCTATTATTTTCAATGATTTGTAAAAGTGGAAAGATGGTCTTGAATAGTGAAATTCCAGGATTCAACATTCGAGATTTGTGAATTATAGATAAGGGATATTTGATCCCATTTTCATTATTGTTTATTTCAAGTTTGTGAAAATGATATTTGGAATATGATTAAAAGAAATAATATGTTAACTAAAACCAAGTTAATGGGAAATGGCATCAAATCTTATATAGTGAAGAAGCATGGTTGTCTTTTTTAATAGCTTTGTTGTCCACTAGACGTGCTGCAAAAGCAATGGAATCTCATATTTTTCTCTATGGTTTCTAGGATCTAATTTTCTCGAGTGCAGAAGGATTTTGCGTAGGATTAGGATGGCTCATTTTTCTTTGAAATGAAAGTGAATACGAGTTGATACCTTTGGTTGCATGGAAGCCCCCTGCTATTGCTTTCAGTCTTTGATTTAAAGGCATAATGGATCTATTAGTTCCTTTTGCTTTTAGTTCTCTTTAAATACTCGTTCTCAATTATTAAGATAGAAGTAGATGCTTACTTTTCTGGTTTTTATTTTAGAATGCAAGCTTGACTTATATATGCATTTCATGTTTATTTCTTTGGCATCTATTTGTTTTTCTGTCACGTCTGCTTCTCTTTACTTTGAAAATGAGAACATGCATTTTGGATACGAGTCATTCAGCTTGATGATTATTTTCCTTGATTTCTGGATTTACCAGTAGGCTAGGCCTTGACAATTTTTCCTCTTTTATAGTGTGAGATGGCAACAACATCAACAACTATCTTCTCAATTGGATCAACTGTCCCCTTTGGAAGCAGGGGGAGCCCTCTTTCACAAACAAAACCTTTTTCTGTAAGGTTCACCTCCCAGAATTCATTTGCAAGTTTCAGTGGCCTCAAGGCAGCAACATCTGTGAACTGTGAATCAGGATCTTCCTTCCTAGGCAAGGAAAGCTGCTCAGCTCTTAAAGGCTCTTTTACACCAAAAGCACAGAAAGCAAACCACAGGTCTCAGTATGGCCTACAGCCCATGGCATCTTACAAAGTGGCTATACTTGGAGCTGCTGGAGGGATTGGTCAGCCATTGGCACTTCTAATCAAGATGTCCCCGCTGGTTTCAGCCCTGAATCTCTATGATATAGCAAATGTCAAGGGAGTTGCTGCTGATCTCAGTCACTGCAATACTCCTTCTCAAGTTCTGGATTTCACTGGTGCTTCTGAATTAGGAAATTGTTTGAAAGGTGTGAATGTAGTGGTTATTCCTGCTGGAGTTCCAAGAAAGCCCGGTATGACTCGTGATGACCTCTTCAACATCAATGCCAACATTGTGAAGACCTTGGTTGAGGCTGTTGCTGATAACTGTCCTGATGCCTTCATCCATATTATTAGCAATCCAGTTAACTCCACGGTACCAATTGCTGCTGAAGTTCTGAAGCAAAAGGGTGTTTATAATCCAAAGAAGCTTTTTGGTGTTACCACATTGGATGTTGTCAGAGCCAACACATTTGTTGCTCAGAAGAAAAACCTTAAGCTCATTGATGTGGATGTTCCAGTTGTAGGGGGACATGCTGGTATCACCATTTTACCCTTGCTGTCAAAGACAAAACCCTCTGTTAGCTTTACTGATGAAGAAGTGAAGCAACTAACTGTCAGGATTCAAAATGCTGGGACAGAGGTTGTGGAGGCAAAGGCAGGTGCAGGGTCTGCCACCCTGTCCATGGCCTATGCAGCAGCAAGATTTGTTGAATCATCCCTTCGTGCTTTGGATGGAGATGGGGACGTCTACGAGTGCTCTTTTGTGCAGTCAGATCTGACTGATCTTCCATTCTTTGCATCTAGGATCAAGCTTGGAAGGAAAGGGATTGAAGCTTTGATTCCATCAGACCTTACAGGGTTATCTGAGTATGAAGAGAAGGCTTTGGAAGCTCTGAAGCCAGAATTGAAGGCCAGCATTGAGAAGGGAATAGCATTTGTGCAGAAGCAACCGGTTACTGCTTAAAACTCAAGTTTTTGAAGCACTAACCTTGTTGACACCATGCTTAACAGAGAGATAACTAAGTATGGTAATTTTGTTGTGGATTTATCCTTGCATCAGCACATTCAGTTTTGTAGAATGGAAGTTTTTTAGTTTCATTTTCCAATGATATCACAGAGTACCAAACTTAAAAGGGCATTTTAGTGTTGTAGTAGTTGGACAGTTTTTGAATAACACGGCCAGTGCACTACGTTACTTTTTATTACTGTGTCAAATGAGTGCTAAATTCAACTTTCTTTTTAATTTTTGCCAAGATGATCCCTGTTATTGTGCTTTCTCCAAAAACTTTATACTATATGATAAGATTTTTGTTGTTAACTGCCGAAGATTATTGGTTACCATTTTCATATTATGAAGAAAATGATTTGTGCACAAATATGTATGATTCCAGGGACCAAAATTCAAAGACTGATATAATCCAAAAATATCTGGCACCAACACAACAAGAAGAACTTGAAGAACTTGAATACAAGTTGAGAGTACGTATAACATGAGTAGGTCCTAGGACAAAAGAAAGCACGTAGATATAATCCAAAAATAAGAACTCAACAAACAATTCATGCATGTAGGCAGCAACACAGGTAAACCAAGAAAAAATTCCATCATGCCTATAACACACTCCCATTATATTGAAGGACAGAGGTTCAAGACAGACTTCCAAGTTGCAGTTGGAAAAATAATAAAAATTCATGTCCCTGAAGGAACCAAAGAACAATTTCCTTTCAGCCAGATTTCAGAAAGATCTAACAAGAACGCACCAATCTCCTACACAGCCAGAGGCAAATCAACCCTCAAAATTCAGAAGAGTTTTGACATTAGGAAAGCACGATCTGAGCTGAAAGAACAATATTAACCACTTTCCTCAATTTTAGCCAAAAAGATTAAGACGCTAGAGCCCAGTACACAAGCAAAGCAAGAATGGCAATCTGCACCCGAAAGAGCAATATAAAATAGACTCATGGAATGAATAACAACAGTTGCTGAACTCATCAAATAGCTTCCAAACAACCTGCCATGTGTTTTAGAGGAAATGGAACTCTTCCATCAGTGCACCATGACGAACATGGGGTGTGCTTATATTCAGTTAGTATGCAGATCCCTTGTTGCGCTCACAAAAACTTGCAATTTTAAAGTTTATAAAACCATGTCCAATTAGCAAAACAGAAACCCAATCAAGTATCCATAAAGGCCACAAATGGCCGAGCATCCTGCCAAAAGGTTAACAGCATTAATACTGAAAAAACTATTAATTAACAAAACTAGCACAGAGCAAAGCAATATGTAAGAAAAATAAATTACCCACTTGACACTTGTTTATTTAGTAAGATAATGAAAACAAGGCAGCCAAACTGGCCATTTACTTCTAGAGAAAGATTTTACTCAAGTGAGAAGATGTAAAACCTAAATAGTGGACTCCTTCCCATCATTCTTCGACCAAACTATCTTTCCATAATTGGGCATTTAAAAAAGTCAAAAAGAAGTCAGACAGAAGTAATGCCAATTGTTGTTGACAATGCATGAGTCACAAAAAATGGAGCATTCAGTTCATGTCAAGAAAGCACAGGACTATATCGGACCAAAACGTGGAACACGACATTTTAAGAACACAAAAATAGTTAAATATTTTTGCCAAGTTTCACGCTTCAAAGGCTATGCACCTAGACAACAACAAAGATAGCACATCCCATTAAAGAGAAACTTCATGATTCGCAGAGAATAATCGCAGCAACCTTACTTCATCAACTGCAATGAAAGTGTGCTTCCATCAATACAACGATAATCACAGATTTGATTTCAAAAGAGAAAAGAATATAAGAAATTAGAAAGCAAAAAGAAAAAAGGAAAGTAAATATGCATACCACAAGCAGTCATCTTACCTGGACCAAGGACCTCCAGTTCCACGACGCTCATAAGGTCCAGAACGATCACGATTGTATCCATCACTTCCCAACCCCACGTGACTGCCCACATCCCTGCTGCGCCCACCAAATCGATCTCCATTCCGATCAGGACCATAACGGCCACCGCCACCACCACCTCCACCATAACGATCTCCCCAACCACCATACTTATCCCCGCTAGCCCCATCACTAGGACACTCCCTAGCAAAGTGTCCAGGTTTCCCACACTTAAAACATTCCCCACCATTAGATCCACGGCTGCCATCATAGCCCCGGTTACGATCGTGGTCACGATCATGTCCACGTCCGCGATCACGGTTATGGTCACCATCATAATCTCTCCCTGTTCCTTGTTGAGGCTTAGCTCTATCAACAGTTATATTCCGCCCATCCA
>NW_019167838.1:20647449-20676004 GCF_002303985.1 Durio zibethinus | reverse complement strand
TGCTACTGTTAGGTAACTTGTACATCCTTAAGTAAAAATTAGACAACTCTTCATTGAAAAACTTGGAATCAACTTCTTGTTTCTTTCATGAAAAATAGATTTCAAAAAACTTTCCAACGATATATTTTAATCATAATAATATTTATCTTCTTAATCCAGAATATTATTTTAATCCATCACTGCAAATATCATGATTCATATGAAACAGAATTTTTCCTTTCTAATCCTTTCTAATTTCTAATTTCTATTTTACAGCCAAAAATCATACTACTAACCTTCTCAACACTTCATTAGATGCTAATTCAAAGTCTAAAGTATTGTCCAAACCAATCTTGAAGAGGATAATAGATTTCCTAAGATTTTAAGATTTTTCGATTATAAGTTAAACTTCAAGATTTATCAATCAAAATTATTTCTCCAAAATTGAAGTTATTTACTCACATTTGAGAGACAACTCTCTTTGTAGATTTTGTTCTTGACCTTCAACTGAAATCCTTCAACTTGTTTGCTTAAGGAAAAGAGAAGAAATAAACGCTTCTTTTCTTTTGATTAATTGTGGGTCAAATAAGTAATATAAACCCTATTAAAAAAATGGGTTAGTTATTAATAAGTCCTTTGCCTTTCTAACTCTTTATTAAAAAGCCCCTTCATTTATAAAATACTTAAAAATAGTCCTTTTCTTATGAGTAGTATATTCTTCCCAACTTATAAAAAGTTTCGTCCTTAAAACTTGATTTAACTTCATTTTCAAACAACTGAGGATGTCGTTTCTTCATATTATCTTTCATTTTCAAGTTGCTTCTCTTGGTATAAGATTGCCCCATTAAACTTTTACAAAGATGATAGTTCTATGCCTCAAAACTTACTTTTTTCGATCACTCCATTAAACTTTTACAAAGGGAATAGTTCTATGCCTCAAAACTTGCTTTTTTCGATCAGTTATTCAAATAGGATATTTCGAGTATGTTAAATCCTCTAAACTTCTAAAGGTTCATACTCTAGCACATGGCTTGGGTTAGAGACATATTACATCAACATGGACACATGAAATACATTGTGCACACCTGATAGCTTAGGTGGCAAGATTTCTACCAATAACTTTCAAGGTCCTTACGTAACGTAAACTTAACCTTCCTTGCTTTATAATCCTCGTAACACTTTTAATGATGACACATTTGAGTACAAATGATTAATCACTTGAAGTTACAAATCTTATCTTTGAATTTTGGTATAATTCTTTTGGTTACTTAAACCATTCTTTAATGAACTAAAATTTATCAACCATTTGTTCCATAAATTCAGCAAATAAAAGTTTTTCTTCATTGCATGTATCCAAATAAGTTTGAAACTTAAATCTACTTTCATACTAAACTTCAAAATGAATCATTAAATGTTTGTCTTATGACTATTGTTATAACAAAAAAAAAATTTCTCTTCAAGATACAACACAAGCACTTCTTAAAAAAAGTCAAACAATGATAAAGCTTCCCAAAAATAGAAGGAACACAAAATATTCTTATCCAAAATCTATTAGTCTTTATTTATTAAAGATTCATCACTTTCTTAACTAACAATAGCATAAAAATTTAAAACTTAAATCAAATCAGGCTTTCATTGCACACTTTGATATTCCCTTATAATAAAACTCTAAAATATCAAATTAACTTTCATAGCATTGTTTTATAACAAGAAAAGCATATGTCCACCAAATTTTATTTAATTTGCTTCACACCATATGTTAATAACCATAACAACCATAAAGTTGAATAACAATATCAACAAATCATTTAGTCACCAAAAAAATATCACATAGTATTTTTATTTTCTTTTCTTCTTCACCAACAATATAAAATTTTCTATCAATTAACTATTAGAATACATATGAAATCAATGCAACAAATTATACCCATACATTTTCACTATGCAAATTCAAACATAAATCTCTAGTTGTCCAAGTTGTCTCCAATTTCAAATATTGTTCTTTTTAATTTAATAAACCAATTATTATGTAATAACTGATTCTCCACAATCCTCACCAGTATCATAATGTCTCAAATTCTCTTTTTACCGAATATATTGCTATCAACTTTGAGTCAAAGTCAAAGCTTGTGTATCATAACTCATGAATAAAATTCTCTTATAGAATTTAAACAATAAAAACTTCAAATATTTGAATTCGTGACGAAAGTATAATTATGAACAACAACTAAATGCAATACATTATTTTAGAAAATTTCTCAAATTTTCTAAAATCAAGTACATGTTTAGCATCATTAAGTACACAAAATCACCACTAATTATTAAGATCTGATTATGTCACGCCCCGAGATCAAGACGTAACATGACCGTATTACCTTGAAGAAAATCTCAAAGTAATACGAAGCCTTCTTTCTTAAACATTCTAAATTCTTCAATAAAATAATCTACCACCTAAAATCTATATCTTTAATCCAACTGATAATACATCTTTATATATCCAAATACAAACCATATAAAATACAAAACTACCTTTTAAAATCTCATTGGCCAACATATTCTCCGATGATTAAGTAATCTTACCCATTTCATCTTCTAACTTCACACAAGACTAACCAAACTTACCACTTAGTCATCTATAAAGAAAAAGTAAATGGGGAATGAGCAAACTACAGCTCAGCAAGTATAGGCTCACATACCTTACCAGATCAAGCATCATTTTCTTACACATCATATAGATCATTCAAAACATTCATCAAATCATAATATCAAAATATTTTAAGATCATCGTTTTGTCAAATATTTCATAAATTCATAAATCAATGTCAAAATATGTCACTTCATAAATCATTGCAAAATATATTATAATTCAAATATCATAATCAAACCAAATCATGGATCAATCATTAAAAATCATCGTAAATCATCATCATCATCAATTATCATTATCATTGATTTATCGTTAGCTACGGTCACTGCTATAATCTATGACATTGGTCGTATCGATAATTTCATCCTCATGATCATTGCTAACTATTATAACCCATTAGCCAGGGCCTTATGTCACGGGTCGAGACTTAAGCTCCGAACCCGCGCGACTTCGGAACCCAAGCATTCACCTTTCCGGCATCCCAGATCAGCCTTCTTACCACGGTTCACACCCTTGTGAGGTATTGTCTGCTCTAGCCCCCCCTGACCTCACGGTTTTGTCCTACAAAAGGTGCCTCACAAGACGGAGATGGTGTGAACACTTTTATACCCCAGTGACCTTCCTATTATGTTCGATGTGGGATTCAGGACTCCCCTTTAGGTCCGTGACATTTAAGCTAACTACTATTACCCATTAGCCAGGGTCATATGATCATGTCTTTGCTAACTACTGTTACCATTAGTCAAGGTCGTAAAACTAGTTCTGGTGTCGATGATCCCACTTCCTAGGGATGTAAAAATGTAGTCATCACAAAATCATTCTTTAAACATAAATTATTTTCTCATTTCATTCATAAGCATGATCCATCATTTATCTAGAGGAAACACAAAATAATCATATGCTTGATCCTATTTTCATACATCGAAAATAATGAAACAAAATATTCATTCATTTAGAAACATATATATATATATAATTTCGAAAACAAGCAAAGTGTGTGAGATTCTACTTACCTCCATTCGATTCCACCACTTAGTTTTTCCTTCAAAATAATTAATGACCTATCTAAGATCATTTCAACAGATCAGAATTTAATCAACCCTTTTTGAGACCATTTATACAAAAATCAACTAAGTTACACAAAGGGTTAACTTAACTAATTAATACTGGCAGCCTGACCTCTTTTCATTAAAACAGTCATATCTCAATATATCCAAATCGAATTATGATCTCTTTAATGCTTAGAAACTAGACTTGATAAGCTTTCTAACCATATATGGCACACTCGTAATTCCTTGTAGATTAATTATAACAATTTTTGAAATCCACGTCATATACTGCTGCCAAACACTGTATACCTTCTAATAAAAATTATATATTTATTCACAGGAAACTCCAAATTCAATTTCGCTTTTCATTGGAAAGTAGACTCAATAAGCTTTCCAAACATATATGGCTTAATCTGTAAATCCTTGTATACAAATTAAGAAGAATTTCGTAATTCAACCCTGATGCTGTTGTCTTACAGCCTATATCCTTAAGTTAAAATTAGACAACTCTTCATAGAAAACTCGGATTTGACTTTCGTTTTTTCATTAGAAACTAGATTCAACATGCTTTCCAATGATATATAATAATCACAGCAATAATCTATCCATTAATACAAAATTCTATTTTAATTCATTATTATAGATCACAACATCTCATCCAAAAATAGAATTTCTCCTTCAATCTTTAAAAACTCAAATCCTTACTTTCAGCCTTCAAACTCCATTCAATAATCATCAATAAATCTTAAGAACATGAAATAAACAAAGCCCAGTAATTTACCCAAATAGATCATCAAGATTAATGAAGATTTCATGATTTTTCTTGGTTTTCTCTCAAAACTTTAACTCTAAATAATAGTAATCAACTTGATATTTCTTTTTAAATAAAAAGAGGGCATGTATTCACCTTTAAGGGATTAACTTGATTGTAGCCTCTGATTGTGAATCTTCAACTTGATTTTTCATATTCTCTAACCCTAAAGAAGATGAGGAAGAAGAACTTTATTTCCTTTTTATTTCACGATAGTTAGGTTTTCTTTCATCTAATACTTCAGCCCTTTTTTTTTACTAAAGAATATCTTAATAAATTGATGGGCTTTAGTATTAGTCTAGCCCAATTATTATTTGGGCTGGGGTATTACATTCTCCCCTCCTTATAAGAAGTTTCGTCCTCGAAACTTGATTTACATCCACATCTCATTCCTCTAGTTTTGCAATCATATCTCTTACCGTATGATTGTTTCATTGAACTTTGAAAAAAGTAATCATCTTGCCTCAAAACTTGTTCTTTCTAATCAACCATTCGAAAAAAAAATATTTCAATATGTTAAAACTCATATCATCTTGAATTTTTAAATACTCATATCCAATCACATAGCTTTTACTAAGATATTCTCTTAACATAGATTTATCATATACACTAAACATCAGAGGTGACAATATTCTATATTTTAAACTTTTTTTCAAACTTTTCCAAAGAACTTTAAATGTCTTTACAATGCAACTTAAACCTTTTTTACTTTATAATCTCGTAATTGAAGTACAAATGATTGACCACTTGAAGCCAATAGATTCATAATCTCCAAATTTTGTAAATTCTCATCTTAACTTTAAAACCATTACTTATCAACTAAAATTTATTAGTCATTTTTCCATAAATTCAAGAAATAAAAGTTTTTCTTCTTTATCCTTATGCCAATAAGTTTAAGACTTGGATCTACTTCCATACAAAACCTCAAAATAATGAATCATTGAATGTTTATCTTGTGACTATCGTTATAAAATACTTCTCTTCAAGTCATGATATAAGCATTTCTTAAAAGAATGTCAATCAACAATAAAGCCTCAAAAATGAAGGGAACACAAAATATTCTTGTCCAAAATCCATTAGTCCTTATTTATTAAAGATTCATCACTTTCTCAACTAATAATGGCACAATAATTTAAAACTTAAAATCAATTCAGGCTTCCACTGCATACTCTGATATTTCTTTCCAATAAAGTTCAAACAAATTAACTTTCATAACATCGTTTTGTAACAAGAAAAGCATGTGTCCACAAAATTCCTTGTAATATGCTTCACACCATGTGTTCATAACCATAACAACCTTGAATAACAATATCAACAAATCATTTTGTCACCAAAAAGATATCACATAATACTTTAATTTTCTTTTCTTTTCCACCGACAACATAAAATTTTCTATCAATTAACCACTAGAATACATATGACATCAATGCAATAGATCATATCCATAAATTTATATCATATAAATTCAAACATAAATCTTTGGTTACCTAAGTTGTCTCCAATTTTGAATATTGTTCTTTCTAATATACCAATTATTATATAACAATTTATTCTTCATAATCCCCACAAACATCATAATGTCTCAAATTCTCTTTTTACCAAATATATTGCTATCATCTTCATGTCAAAGTTAAAAACTATGCATCATAATCCATAAAAAAAAATTCTTTTATAAAGTTTGAACCAATAAGAACTCTAAACACTTGAATTCACACCAAAAGTATAATTATGAACAATAGCCAAATGCATCACATTATTTCAGAAGTTCTATCAAACTTCTCTAAAATTGAATAAATGCTCAGCATCATCAAGAACACAAAATCATCACTTATAAGATTTCAACCAATCTTTTACCCTTGTAAAATTCAAACAATCATTTGCACTTGTAAGATTTCAAATAATCATTCTTAACCAAAACATATATATATTTTTCTGTAAATTGATTACTCCTTTAAAACCAATTTCTTTACTAAATCATTTGGATAACCACAATTTTAATTTCTTGCTAAGTACACAACCTTATACCACAATAGGCCATGTTCTCCATAAATATAAAATTCGAAGGAATCCAATAATATACTTCAATTAAAAACTATAATCACAAATTAATCACTTTAGTCATTAAAAATATCAGTACACCTCAAATAGGAATTTAATGATCAAACTTTAAATTAACTATACAAACATCGAATTCGCATGATCAAACCTTAAATATTTTCTTAATAAAAATGTAGAACCAAATCAAGTGAACATCTTTCTTTACGTGTACAAAGCTATTTACCACAATTATAACATTTTGGACTAAATCCATCAAAATAGATTCTCCAACATTATAATCTATAAATAATTGCATCAAAATTTCTACATATCATTTCATTCCAACTCCAATATTCTATACTTTTAATTCTAACAATGTACACTCTTATTCTGATATTCATCCTTGATCAAGGATTCACTTAACACTTATCAAATAATTTCAAAACCTCGTTAAGTCAAAAGTCTTTTCTCAAACCCACAGGATCTCCAACGACCAAATTGTTCTCTTAAATAATCATTTAACTTATAAAATATATCTCATTATAAGTGGCGTCAAAAATCTCTTCAACTTATAAAATCGCACTATATCAAAGTAATTACACTTTCTCTTAACTACAAGATCCAAAAGTAATATATAAATATTAACAAAATAACTACACCAAGAATCCATTGAATCATTGATTCTTCAAAATTCATTGAAACTTTAACTACTCCAAAATTCATCGAATCATTTACTTGTACTCACCACTATAGTCTATGGATCAAATTTATGTCCTTGAAAAATTATCACATTATCCAGAGGTCATCATCTAATTCTTAAAAATCTTCACATAATATATAGATTGTAACCATACTCATAAAATATCTCTTTCAATCCAAGGATCATAAACTATATTCTTTGAAAATCATCGTTAATCTACTTATCATAAATTAACTTCTTAAAAATCTCCAAAGATTATAATCATAGTTCTTAGAAAATCCTTAAAATCATATTATAAGCTCTTTAACATCTCACATAGTTTATGGATCATAACCTGAACTCTTAAAAAATCTTCAAGAAACATAACTTAAGTTTTTAAAGAAAATCTCAACACAATCTATAAATCATAATCTATCTCTTAAAATTCTTCAAAGATCGTAACTTAAGCTCTGATACCACTTTTGTCACGTTCCGAGATCAAGACGTAATATAGTCGTATTACCTTGAAGAAAATCCAAAGTAATACGAAGCCTTATTTCTTAAACATTCTAAAATTTTTCAATAAAATAATCTACCAACTAAAATCTATATCTTTAACCAATTGATAATACATCTTTATATATCTAAATACAAACCATATAAAATATAAAACTGCCTCTTAAAATCTCATTGGCCAACATATTCTCTAACGATTAAGTAATCTTATCCATTTCATCTTCTAACTTCACACAAGACTAACCAAACTTATCACTTAATCATCTGTAAAGAAAAAGTAAAAGAGGAATGAGCAAACTACAGCTCAGTAAGTATAGACTCACATACCTTACCAGATCAAGCATTGTTTTTTTACACATCATATAAATCATTTAAAACATTCATCAAATCATAATATCAAAATATTTCAAGATCATTATTTTGTCAAATATTTCATAAATTCATAAATCAATGTCAAAATATGTCACTTCATAAATCATTGTAAAATATGCTATCATTTCAATATCATAATCAAACCAAATCATGAATCAATCATTAAAAATCATCGCAAATCATCATCATTATAAATCATCATTATCATTGGTTTATCGTTAGCTACGATCACTGCTATAACCTGTGACATTGACCGTATCGATAATTTCATCCTTATGATTATTGCTAACTATTATAACCTGCTAGCTACGGCCTTATGCTAACTACTATTACCCGTTAGCTAGGGTCATATGATCATGTCTTTGCTAACTACTATTACCTGTTAGCCAGGATCGTAGAACTAATTCTGGTGTCGATGATCCCACTTTTCAGGGATGTAAAAACGTAGCCATCACAAAATCATTCTTTAAACATAAATTATTTTCTCATTTCACTCATAAGCATGATCCATCATTTATATAGAGAAACACAAAATAATCATATGCTTGATCCTATTTTCATACATCAAAAATAATGAAACAAAATATTCATTTATTTAGAAACATATATATATGTAATTTCATAAACAAGCAAAGTGTGTGAGATTCTACATACCTCCATTCGATTCCACCTACCTCCATTCGATTCCACCACTTAGTTTTTCTTTTAAAATAATTAATGGCCTATCCAAGATCATTTCAATATATCAGAATTTAATCAACCCTTTTTGAGACCATTTATACAAAAATCAACTAAGTTACACAAAGGGTTAACTTAACTAATTAATACTAGTAGTCTGACCTCTTTTTATTAAAATAGTGATATCTCAATATATCGAAATCAAAATTATGATCTCTTTAATGCGTTAGAAACTAGACTTAATAAGCTTTCTAACCATGTATGGCACACATCGTAATTCCTTGTAGATTAATTATAACAAATTTTAAAATCCACGTCATATACTGCTGCCAAACAACCTGTATACCTTCTAATAAAAATTATATATTTATTCACAGGAAACTCCAAATTCAATTTCGCTTATTTGATTAGAAAGTAGACTTAATAACTTTCCAAGCATATATGGCATAATTTGTAAATCCTTGTATACAAATTAAGAAGAATTTCATAATTCAACCCTGATGCTGCTATCTTAAAGCCTGTATATCCTTAAGTTAAAATTAGACAACTCTTCATAGAAAACTCATATTTGACTTTCGTTTCTTTCATTAGAAACTAGATTCAAAATGCTTTCCAATGATATAAAATAATCATAGCAATAATCTATCCATTAATACAAAATTCTATTTTAATTCATTATTACAGATCACAACATCTCATTAAAAATAAAATTTCTCATTCAATCTTTAAAAACTCAAATCCTTACTTTCAACCTTCAAACTCCATTCAATAATCATCAATAAATCTTAAGAACATGAAATAAACAAAGCCCAATAATTTATCCAAATAGATCATGAAGATTAATGAAAGATTTCATGATTTTTCTTGGTTTTGCTCTCAAAACTTCAACTTTAAATAATAGCAATCAACTTGATATTTCTTTTTAAATAAAAAAAGGGCATGTACTCACCTTTAAGGGATTAACTTGATTGTAGCCTCTGATTGTGAATCTTTAACTTGATTTTTCATATTCTCTAACCCTAAGGAAGATAAGGAAGAAGAATTCTATTTTCTTTCTATTTCACGATAGTTAGGTTTTCTTTCATCTAATACTTCAGCCATTTTTCTTTTACTAAATAATGTCTTAATAAACTGATGGGCTTTAGTATTAGTCTAGCCTAATTATTATTTGGGCTGGGGTATTACAGATTATAAAATGAACAATCTTTTACACTTGTAAGATTTTAAACAATCATTCTTAACCAAAACATATAAATTTTTCTATAAATCGATTACTCCTTCAAAACTAACTTCTTTATTAAATCATCTAGATAACCACAGCTTTAATTTTTATCCACAAATTTAATTCCTTACTAAGTACAAACACCTTGTACCATAATAGACAATATTTTCCATAAGTATATAATTTTAAAAAATCCAACATTGTGCTACAAACTTAATCACAAATAATTACTTTGGTTATTGAGAAAATTCTTGACACTCAAAATAGAAATACAATGATCAAACTTTAAATTAACTATACAAACATCCAACTCATGGGATAAAACCTTAAATACTTTCTCAATAAAAATGTATTATTTACCACAATTACATTATATTTTGAACTACATCCATCAAGAAAAATTCTTAAACATTATAACCCATTAATTATTACTTCAAAATTTCAAAATGTCATTCAATTCCATCTCCAATATTATATACTTTTAATTCTAACAATGTACACTCTTAGTCCCATCTTAGTCCATGATTAAAGGTTCATCTAACACTTAACAAATAACTTCAAAATCTCGTTAAATCAAATATATTTTCTCAAACCCATAGAACCTCCAATGATCAAATCATTCTCTTTAATAATCTTTTAACTCATAAAATATGTCTCATTATAAGTTATACCTAAAATCTCTCTAACTTATAACATTGCACTATATCAAAGTAATTAAACTTTCTCTTAACTACAATATCTCAAAAGCAATATGTAATTATTAACCAAAATAATTACTCAAAAAATCCATTAAATCATTGATTCTTTAAAATTCATTGAAATTTTAACTACTCCAAAATTTATCGAATTATTTATTTATACTTACCATTATAGTCTATGGATTAAACTTAAGTCCTTAAAAAATCATCACATAATCTAAAAGGCATTATCTAAGTTCTTAAAAATCTTTATATAGTATATGGATCATAACCATGTTCGTAAAATACCTGTTTCAACCCAAGGATCATAAGTTACGTTCTTAGAAAATAATCGTTAATCAAATTATCATAATTTAACCTTTTAGAAAATATCTAAAGATCATAACTTGAGTTCTTAGAAAATCTCCAAAATCATAATATAAACTCTTAAACATTCCACATAATTTAAAGATTATAACTTGAACTCTTAAAAAATCTCCAAGAATCATAACTTAAGTTTTTTTAAAAAAATCTCATCAAAATCTAAAAATCATAATCTAACTTTTACAAATTCTCCAAAATTACAACTTAAGCTTGAATACCACTTTATATCACATCCTAAGACTAAGATACAGCACGGTTATATTACCTTAAAGAAAATCCCAAAGTAATACGAAATTTTTTTTCTTAATCATTATGAAATTCTTCAATAAAATAATCTTCTCAACTAAAATTCATATTTTAAATCCAACTAATGATACATCTTTATATATTCAAATACAAACTAAAAAAAATATAAAACTATTTCATAAGATCTTATTGATCAATTGTAAGAATCCTATTTAGTCCGGAGCATAAACCAATTGGGTTTGAAATCAATTAGGTCCAAACTCTATCTAAGTCCAATTGTTAAATTTTGTTTTTTATATATGTATATTTCAATTTTTATTTTTAATTTTATTGTTATTTGTATATATTTTTTAAACTTAATTTGTTTATCTTTTTAGGTTAATTTAATCATTTAAGTTTTGTTTATCTTGTTTTTTATTGTTGAATTACAAATTATAAATAAAAAAAGAAGAAGAAAGGAAAACCAAACTTAAAATTTTATTGGCTAGGATTTTGATAATTTCATGATATGAAGATAAAATTCTTAGAAGATAATTCATGAATTTTGAAGTTTGATCCAATCTTTAACTCATATATTTGAAGGACTTTTGATTCTATAAATAGATTGAAATACGACAATCAAGAAAACACACAACAAAAATACAAAAACACCTAGTGATCACAGAGAAATCACATAGAGAAAATGCAAAACTGATAAAAAGAGAGCTAGATCAATTACAATGGAGGCAATTGAGTGTGATCCAATAACCAATGGTCAATCTTAAATTCACCAGCTCCTTATACCATCGCAAGTCCGCCTTTACTTAATTGCCAACACCACTATTGCCACCATTAGCCAACTAATCTCCCATACTCCATAAAAATCACCCATCCCTAATAACTCATAAACAAAAACTAAGCCAGCAATAATAGTCCTACAACCCACAAAAGCTGTACATAATCACCCAAACACCCCAACTACCCAATTCAACAACAATCAATAATCAACCATAAGATTCATTCACAAGAGAAAAGAGCAAAACCATAAAAAAATAATAAAAATCACAAAACCCAAATAGTGGCAGAATTCTGTAAGGTTTTTAGATTTAATTATTCTTCGACTAGGGGACCAGAGTAGCAACAATGACAGTGGCTTGTTACAGCAAAAGGAAGGTTTAACGATTGTTTTCTGGGCTACAGATTTTTTAGTCTTGGTTGAAGACTGAAGGGAGGTAACAAACAACCACACAGAAGAGTGCGATGAGAAAATTCTTTGGGTGTTTTGGTGGTGAAAAACAAAGAAATCAACAGTATTTTTCAATGGCTTTATGATACTCTATTTGGGCTTAATTTTTTACTCTGTTTGGGCTTAATTTGGTTGAAGTTTTTTTTTTAATCTTTCAGTTCGTAGAAGAGAAATGATTTATGGTGGTTTTTTTAGGTTCAATAAGCAATGGCTGAGCAAAAAAAAATGACACCGATGATAGGAATAACTGTAACAATGGCTGTCGATTCATTGGTCACAGTCTACGTCATGAAGTTGGCAATGACAGACATTTGGTTTGTAGATGCTGAAATCTTGCCACAGGTTTGAGATTGAAGGGAAGAGTAAAGCAAAAAAAAAAAAAAAAAGTGAGATGAAGTTATAAAGGTCTGTCAATTTTGAGGGGGGTTCTATTTGGGCTTTTGTTTGAAAAAAAAAAGGTTAAAAGTCATGGGGTTTGGAAAAGAAAGGAAATAAAGAAAGAAGGAAGATAGGTGGATTCATCAACCACTAACCCACGACCCATTAGGCTATTAATCCAACCCGGTTCACAGGCCAATTTCATATTTGGATAGCCCAACTTTTCCTTTGTAGGTTGAAATTCAAGGCCCAATGTACATTTCTATTTTATCTTTATTTGTCCTGTTACATGTATATTTGTATTTCTTTAAATTAGATATGTGTTTAACTATTTTTTAATTAGTGTTTAATATTGTGAAATAAATCAATTAAGTTAAAATGTAATTTAATTTTCTTTGTATAACCATAGGTATTTTTTTGTATTACTTAAAAAATTCAAAAATGTAAATTATTTCAATAATGAATGTCTAAAAATCAAGAATGATTAAAATTTTAAAAATTATTAGATGAAGTTTTTCTTTAAATTTTTTAGAACAGTGGAATTTTTTTTATGTAAAAATTTCAATAACAAAGATATTAAAAATAAAATAACTAAATTGATAATTTTTAGAAATAATAGAGTAAATTTTGGAATTAAAAACATTTCATAAATCCAATGATGAAATTCTAAAATCACGAATGGATAATTTTCTTAGAAATTTTTAATTGCGAAATTTATCCTAAATATTTTTAGAAAGGTGAAAATTTTAAATAAAATTTTCAAATATAAAAAAATAATTTATGAAAATCAAGAATAAAAAATTAATAATAACAAGAAATGAAAATTAACCAAATGGTGAAATTCTAGAAGTAAAAAATGGTTGAATTTCTAGTATTTTTTAAATAAAAACTTTCTATTTAATATCTCCACAATGGTAGAGATTTAGATAAAATGTTCCACAACAACGTTGATATATGTTTTCAAACAATAATAAAATTAAAACTATAAAAATTTAGAAAATTTTAGAGAAAACAAAAATGAATCCTAACAAATAAAAATAATAAAATAAAATTTGATAAGGATTTTAAAAGGTCAAGAATGGATGATCCTCAAAAATTATTTTTTAGATGAAAAGCTCTAGATGATAAATTATTTCTAAATTTTATCAGAATGGTGATAAAATTAGATAAAATTTTAACAATTATACTTTAAACGTAGTAAATAAAAAAAGAAATGATAAGTTTTAGAAATGATAAAAACAAATTTCAATGATGAAATTCTAAGAAATCAAGAGTGGTTGATTTTCTTAGAAATCTTTAGGTGATAAAATATTTCTAAATGTTTCCAGAATTGTGAAAATTTTAGATATATCTTAATACAATGAAAATTTAGACTCATAAATGAAATTTAAAATAAAGTAAATCTTATGATGAAATTCTTAATAATTATGAATGGATGACTATATAAGAAATTTCTAAATAAGAAAATATTTCTAGTTTTGGCCCAAATGGAAAAAGAATTAGATATATTTTTGATGAAACTTAATAAAAATTGATTAAATCTTTTTTTGAGAATAGAGTCTCTTTAAAAAAATAAATGAGATTCTTAAATACTCTTAAGATGAGAAAATATTTTTTAAGAATTCTACCATATTGATGACAAAATCTTAGAAGTTATTTCTAATATTTAAAAATTAAAATTTAATGAAAGATCATTAGAACCAAGATGATTGTTAAGATAATTTAAAATTAACTGATATCATCTTAGAATGGGCATATAAGGGTGTTATAATTTTCACTATATGTAACTGAACTTTCGAATCATGTTTTGAAACACAGACTAAAAACCTATTCTTTTAGAAGTCTAGGTTAAGCTTTGGATGACCATAAAAGAATAGATTAATTGGGTAGCCAATCATACCTTAATAAAAGGATTCATGACGGCTTTTTAGGTTGTATCTAACTATGGATCCATGGATCTATACGTTATGATACAATCAATATTTCCAATGCCTAAGTAATCTTTCCAATTTAATTTTTTAGTCTTTCACATAACTAAGCAAACTTATCACTTTAGTCTTTCACATGACTAAGCAAATTTATCATTTACTCATCTGTTAAAAAAAAAAATAAAAATGAACAAACCACAGCTCAACAAATATGAGCTCAATTCATAATTCATTGTATAAAAATTAAGAGGAATTTCATAATTCCTCCCTATAGTTGTTACTAGGTTGCCTGCATATTCTTAAATAAAAATTAGACAACTTCTCATAAAAAACTTGGAATCAACTTCTGTTTATTTCATTGAAAAGTAGATTCAATAAGCTTTCCAATAGTATATAATAATCATAGCAACATTTTATCTCTTAATGTAAAATATTATTTTAATACACCACTGCAAACATCATGATTCATATGAAACAAAAATCTTTCTTTGTAACCCTATCCAATTTCTATTTTCTATTTCTACAGCAATAAAATTACATTACTAAATCTTCTTAACACTTCATTAGACACTAATAAAAGTCTATATGATTTGTCCAAACCAATTTTGAAGAAAATAATGATTTCCTAAGATTTTAGAGCTCTCAATTGCAAGTTAAACTTCAAGACTTAACAATTAAAACTATTTCTCCAAAATTAAAAAAAGTTATTTACTCACTTTTGAAAAACAACTCTCTTTGTTGATTTTGTTCTTGATCTTCAACTAAAGTCTTTCAACTTGTCTGCTCTATGTATTGAAGAGAGGAAAAATATGCCTTTCTTTTCTGTTAATCAACTGTCGGTCAAACGATAAGTCTAAGTTAACCCAATTAAAAATTTGAGTTATTTATTAATAAGTCATTTGCCTTTCTAACTCTTTATTAAAGAATCCCTTCTTTTATAAAATACTTAAAAATACTCTTTTTTTTTTTACGGGTATTACATCGTTGCTTTATTTTTGCCCCATCAAGGGCATTCTTCTTGTTTTCCCTAGCCAAAAAGATAGAACAATAGAACGTTACTCAATTCAAACACAGGAAGTTAGAAACAGAAGTTTAAGTCATGTTCTCCAGAATACAGGAACCTGGCTAGAATCCTGTTCAGAGAATGAGGAAGGCAATTCAATTGGGAGACGAGAACAATAGCTAATGACATCCATATGTTTATCACATAGGTTTCATTTACTTTTAGTATGGGCCAAGCAGATTGCATCAAAAGCAATCCAGTTTAATGAATTTTGGCTGCAAGATACTTTGTTGATCCTGTAGTAAATAACAGCCCCCCTTCCCCCGGACCAAAAAAAAAAAAAGAGTTCGGAACCTGCAGTAACAAAGGGTTTTGATTTTGCAGAGGCTGAAGATACTAAGGCTCCATGCAAATAGCAAAATGGAAGCAAGCAAATCATAGAAAAGATGAATTATCTTCCAACTTTTGTCAATGCCAACCTCATCCAAAGCAGCTGATTGTTTTAGGACAGATGCATGCTTAATATCACCACCAATGTTACAAAATGAAGTCATAAATAGCACAAAGGATCAGATGCTTCCACAATCAGAAGAAACAGACATGTCATTGTCTTCGTTGTGAAATTGAGTTCATAATTTCCCACTGCTAGTTATACACGTATGGACTGACAGAAGCCTAATTTGAACTGTCATCACGTAGAAAGATAAATCCATGGCCGATTGTACTCAAACGGAATAAAGTTGTACAATTGCCTGAAAGCCTGAATTGATCCTCGAATATGGATGTCAGAATTCCAATTTATACAATGTAAAAAGGCTAACAGAGGCCTGAATTTCTAATTAGAGGGAGAAACTATAGAGTTAGAAAGAAAAAAAAGAAAGGTGGCAATGGGAAGTTTTTACTTTTCAGTAGGAATAACATTGTGAATGGTCTGAATTATAATGAAATATTTAATATTATTTTAAATTTTAAAAATTTTTAATATGATATTTAAAATATAAATCTATTAATTGATGTAATAATTACAGTGTCATTTGTCTGCTACATATTATTATTTGAATTTAACTAAATTAGAGGTAAGTATTATATTAATTAATAAATTTATAATTCAAATATCACATTTAAAATTTTTAAAATTTTAATATTACATTGAAACTCTAATTTAAAAATTGTTCATAATATTAATCCTTTTTAATACTATACTTTAAAAAGGATTATTTATACTAAACATTTGAAAATTGTCAAATAATTAAAATACTTAGGTCAAATTATATGATTAGTCCCTATACTTATATGGAATTTGAACTTTAGTCCCTATGAAACAATTCATCAAAATTAGATCCCCATACTAATCTAATTTAATAATATTGATCCAATTAATGACATCATTACTTCATCTCCGTTAAATAGCTTATACGATAGTTGACCATGCTAACATGGTTGTTGATCATGTTGACGTAGCCGTTGATCATGTTGACATGACATTGACTTGTTGACGTGACAATTAAAATTGATGAAATCAGTAATTAAATTATACAAACGGTCATTATATTATTTGCATGAAATTTGAAATTTAGTCATTACACTTGGACAAAATTTAAAATTTAATCCCTTTAATATAAAAAATATTTAAAATTTTTTTATTTTTTGAAAATATTAAATTTTAAAAATATTTTAGTTCTTCTAATATGTTTGTTTTTATTATATATAATTAATTATTAATAATATCATATTAATAATATTATTGTTATCATTTATATTAATCAATTATAATATTAATAATTTAAATTAATATTTCAAAGTTAATACTATTTTAATTAGTATAAATATATCATAATAAGAACTTTTAATTTTTTTTTATCTTCACAAAAAAAAAAATTTTAAATAATTAAGTTTGAATCTAACTTAATAGTCTTTTAACAAAATTAACAACATAAAATTAAAATAGTAAAAATATATTAAAATAAGTAAAAATTTATTAAAAATAATATAACTAAAATTATATAATTTATAACTAAAGACATTAAATATTTGCTGAAATTAATTTTAAAAATAATTAAAAATTTTTTTCTTAATTATGAATTTTCTTATTCTGTGAGTATTTAACTTATTTTGAGCAACAAAATCTCTAACATTTTACAATTTTTAATGACAAAGGAAAGCACGAATTTAAAGTAGAAATGTAATATTACAACTCAAAATTTTGTTTTAGCAAAAATAATTTCCAAAAACCTAAGTTTCATAAAAAACAGCACATATTGGTTTAAATTTTTTTGTGATAATTTGAAAATTTTTGGCCATAAGTATCGAGATACTTCTTTTGCTCTCTTATATTTAAGTAACTTAAAAGTTTTCAAATTGCTCCCCAAAAAATCGAGATAATACTTCGCATAAATAATAATTATTAAGAGTTTTTTTATATTTAGGTCAGATCTTTAAAGCTATATTTATTAGGGATATTATTTTAATTTTAAAATATTTTTTCTTTAAAACCTCATTTATAAAACGTATGCATGATATGCATGACATAATAATAATAATAATATGAAGGCATGATAATTAAACATGAATAATAAAATATGAATGCATGACAATTCAATAATGCATAGAGTAACAAAGTAAAATGAGATGCAAATGCATGAATGGGATCAAGGGTCTATGTTAGTGTTTAAGGTTAAGGCTTATGGTTAGTTTAGGTTTTGGGATTAGTTTAAGGTCTAGGTTGGGGCTTAGGGTTAGATTTAGAGTTTTCGTTTAGGGTTAAAATTTGGTTTAGGGTTTTGGAAGTTAGGTGTAAGGTTTTGGTTTGGGGTTTAAGTTTAGGGTTTAGAGTTTGGTTTAGGGTTTGGTTCAAAGTTTATGGTTTAGAGTTTGGTTTAGGGTTTAAAGTTTAGGTATAGGGTTTAAGGGTTGGTTTAGGGTTTAGATTTTAGATTTAAAGTTTAGGTTTCGAGCTGGAGTTTTTGTTTGAGATTTAGGGATTTGAATTTAGGGCTTAGGGTTTAAGTTTTAGGTTTTACGTTTAGGGTTTGGTTTAGGGTTTAAAGTTAGGTTTGGAGTTTGGATTTGAGGTTTGGATAGGAAGTGCATTCGACAAAAATAATAAGAATGTCATTAATAAAAATGCAATCTTTGATGTATGAAAAATGCAAACCAATAATATGAAATTAATATAGTAAAAATTTGTTAAAAATAATATAACTAAAATTTATATAATTTATAACTAAACATATCAAATATTTGCTAAAAATAATTTTTAAAATAATTTAAATTTTTTCTTATTTTGAAATTTTAACATTTTATGAGCATTTGGCTTATTTTAAACCATAAAATCTCTAACTTAACATAATTTCTAGTGACAAAAGAAAGCACGAATTTAAAGTAAAAATATAATACTACAATTTAGAATTTTATTTTGACAAAAATAATTTTCAAAAATTTAAGTTTTGGAGATCAAAATTTTGTAAAACATCACAAACATCATAAATGATAATAAATATTATTAATATGATATTATTAATAATTAATTATATATAATAAAAACTAATATATCAGAGAAAATAAAATATTTTTAAAATTTAATATTTTGAAAAAACTAAAAAAAGTCAATATATTTTTTATATTAGAGGAATTAAATTTCAAATTTCATGTAAATATTGGGATTAAATTTCAAATTTTATGTAAATATAGAGACTAAATTTCAAATTTTATATGAATATAAAGACTATTTGTATAATTTAACAACTGATTTCATTGATCATAATTGTCACATTAGCAAGTTAATATCACATTAGCATAGTCAACAACCATGTTATCTATTTAACGGAGATGAAGTAATGATGCTATCAATTGGACAAATATTATTAAATTAGATTATTACGAAAATCTAATTTCAACGAATTGTTATGTAGGAATTAAAATTCAAATTTCATATAAATACAAAGACTAATAGTATAATTTGACCCAATGCTTATTAGATGACACCAACTCCCAATTAAATGAACCATTGATAGAACGCTGGACTCGTAACTGTGACCAAATGACAAAATTTTAAACCTGAAAACTTGTTACATTACACCAGCTCATACATTAAAGGAAGGGAGCAACTTTCATAGACATTTATAGTGATCCTAGCGCCATCAAGCTTGGATCAAGCCCAGCCCATTTTTTACTTGGCTATTTAATCTGTAATTAAATGCATTATTTAAAAGTGATGAATTGTTTTTTTTTTTTAAAATAAAAGAGGTAAGGATAAAATAATTAAAATATAATGAAATTATTAATTGAATAAATTAGATATTAAAATTAGTAATTATTTTTAAAAAAAGGGTTACTAAGAAAAAATAGTATGCTAATGGGATAAAGGGTTTCTAATTAAAGTCATACCACCACGTTGAAGGCTCAAGTTTAAAGCGTGTTGGGTTGGTCAGTAGCGTTTAATTCAAATGGCAGTAGCCCCTGATTGAAGTGCCGATCGCCAAGTGTTCTTCCCAACTTGAAAAGTCTAAACAACATTTACAATAACATAAATTTCATTTATGTTCTCTAAAATTTAACTTTATTCAACTTTAATTTTTAATTTTTGAATTGTTTCATTTGAATTCTTAAACTTTAAAGCGATTATATGTTGATTATTTATTATATTTTTCATTAATAATTAAAAAAATTCAAATGACTAGTCATGATGAACAACAACATGAGTGAAGGACGAAAATTGAAAAAAAAAAAAAAAGAAAGGCTTGAAAAACAATTTATAGATTAAATATTAAAATAAAACGAAAATAAAAACCTCTAGAGTAATGAAAAGCAAAAAGAAATTGAATCTTAAATTTTACAATAAAAAATTAAATTAAACTTTAGTTTTAATTTTAATTTTAAATTGATGAAAATTATGAATTATGAATATTTTGTATGAAAAATTGACCACATTTTTCATTTTTATTCAACATATTTAGTTTACTCCTTTTTTATGTTTTTGGTTTTATAAGAAAAATGGAATAAAAAAATCCACTTGGTGTCACTCACGTGCAAAAGTACATGACGTGGCATAAAATTAGCCACAAAAAATCATTCAATTCGAGAGAAAAATCAAAATCTATCCCATATTATCCAGAATAAAATCCTCACCGTCCACTCTCCTAATCCAATTTGCCACTCATATCCCTAACCATATCCGCCATTTTATTACAAAATCACTCCAAAGTTCTTCGCACGTTGCTGACACTTTCGCAACTCTGCCATTCACTTTCTCAAACATGAGCTCCATTGCTTTCAGACATTTCACAGGCCTCCGCCGTAGCTCCGCCGTGCCTGCAACCACTACCACCTCCACGACCCTCTCCAAACCTGTAATCAAATTCCATGTGTCAGCTGCCAAAACCTCTCCAAGACTAAGCAACCGCAACCTCAGGGTAGCGTCATAGGCGGTGGTCCGGCGGGAGGATCAGCCGCTGAAACTCTCGCAAAGTGTGGCATCGAAACGTTCCTCGTAGAGCGTAAACTCGACAACTGCAAACCTTGCAGGCGAGCCATCCCACTTTGCATGGTGGGTGAATTTGACCTGCCATTGGATATCATCGACCGGTGAGTCACCAAAATGACGATGATTTCTCCATCCAACGTAGCTGTTGACATTGGTCAAACGCTGAAGCCGCACGAGTACATTGGGATGGTGAGAAGGGAAGTGTTGGATGCTTACTTGAGGGAGAGAGCGAGGGAGAATGGGGCAAATGTCATAAATGGGTTGTTCTTCAAGATGGATATGCCCAAGCCCAAGATTTGGATGAGCCTTACATTTTGCATTATACCTGCATTATACCGAGTATGATGGGAAGAAGGGTGCTATGGGTGAGAAAGTTACTTTGAAAGTTGATGCTGTGATTGGAGCTGATGGGGCTAATTCTCGTATTGCTAAAGCCATTAATGCTGGCGATTATGATTATGCTATTGCATTTCAGGTATATATTTTCACACATAGGTTTTCTTTTTAATACAATTTTCCCTTTTTTTTTTTGGGTTATTGGTTGTGTTTATTTTTGCAGAGAATATATTGGTGGATGGACGAGTAGAAATTACCATCATAATCAAACATCCTTTAACACATAGCACTAATTGAGAAATTGGAAAATAATTGAATTTAGTAATCTGCATTACACGATAACGATTGACAAAAAAAAAAATGAAAGCATCACTATTTAAATTTTTAGCAAAAACTGTATATGAATTTAATAAAAACTAAAAACAAATATGTTTCATGTTTAACTTGTAAACACAAATTTGATATGATAATTGTCTTGTATTTGATATGAAATGACATAGATTGTCGTGCTGCATATAATTAAACAAAATCATGTAAGGTGGGGGTTTGAACAAAAAATCTAACAAGGTTTTCCCCTAACCATTGGAATGTTAAAGTATATTTTATTAGGGGTAATATTATTTGATTTTTTTTTTAATTTTGAAAGGATATGATAGATCTCATCAAATAATTTATGTTCTTGGTCAAGGACTGAAAGAGTTGTTGGCAAAGGGAACAAGGGGTTTTTACTTGAAATATTACTATTCCACAGAATTACACTACAACATCGACTGATTCATAAAATCTCATTGTAATCGCAGGAGAGAACTAAAATCCCTGATGACAAAATGGTGTACTACGAGAATCTTGCTGAAATGTATGTGGGAGATGATGTCTCACCAGATTTCTATTGTTGGGTCTTCCCCAAATGTGATCATGTTGCAGTTGGAACTGGCACAGTGACTCACAAGGGTGACATCAAGAAGTTCCTGCTAGCCACTAGAAACAGAGCAAAGGACAAGATCCTTGGAGGTAAGATTATACTAGTGGAGGCACACCCAATTCCTGAGCACCCTCGTCCACGCAGGTTATTAGGAAGAGTACCCTTAGTTGGGGATGCAGCTGGATATGTGACCAAATGCTCAGGTGAAGGTATCTATTTTGCAGCTAAAAGTGGGAGAATGTGTGCCGAGGCCATAACTGAGGGGTCACAGCGTGGGAAGAAGATGGTGGATGAAGGAGACTTGAGGAAGTACTTGGAGAAGTGGGACAAGACATACTGGCCTACTTAAAGGTACCGGATGTCCTGCAGAAGGTTTTCTACAGATCAAATCCTGCAAGGGAAGCTTTCGTGGGATGTGAGCGGATGAGTATGTGCAGAAGATGACATTCGACAGTTACTTGTACATGACAGTGGCACCTGGGGATCCATTGGAGAATCTGAAGTTGGGTGTGAATACCATCGGGAGTTTGGTGTAGCCAATGCACTTACGAAGGCAATGGAAAAGCTAAACGTATAAGATAAACATCATTAGTTTTCGATAACTGGTCTTCCATTCTGTTAAAAATCATGGTTTGTTCTTACTTTGAACTAGTAAAACAAATTACTAAATATTCCTTGGTAAAAACGAAAATACTTTATCTTTAACAAGATTTTCTGTAGCAAACAATACTAAAGATTTTCTGCAGCAAACAATACTAAAAAAATTTGCTTTTAATTGAGAAAGGATTGGGAGGAAGAATGGAGTTATTATGAATTGAGTTGCATTGTATTGTCCAAATGAATTCACATCAATTTTTATTTATAAAGATTAAATTTTAAGGTTGTGATCTTTTGATTATATTGTTTCAATCAAAGATTACTTTTTTTTTATTAAAAATGTCTTTTTGAAATATTATAAATATATTTATTCATTTGAATTTAACATAAAGAAAATTATTACTCCTTGCAATTTCTATAAAGATTCTAATGCATTTGACACATATGTAGTCAATTGCTTTATGAAGCCATTACTCCTTTCAATTTCCAAAAAGGTTCTAAATCCAACCCCCTGTAGAGTAATGGATTCCTCTTCAATGACAGTCGATTATTATGGTATAAATCAATTTCCAAAAGATTCTAT
This sequence comes from Durio zibethinus, assembly GCF_002303985.1. The sequence goes on along the minus strand of NW_019167838.1, from coordinate 20,652,253 downwards.
AAATATTAGCAGTCGATTTCATTAGTGTTTGAAATTGGTTCTACTTACTTTCAGCTATAACAATTGATTGTTTTAGGTTGGCAGTCGACAGTTATTTATATAAAATATATATTTAGTTTATATTTGTCAAAACAGTTGATTCAATGTCTCTAGCAATCGACTGCTTTCCTTGAAAACTTAAAGCAACATACTCTTCTAAATATGACAATCTGACTTTTTACATATATAATTTTCTTAATATAATTCTTTTAAATCTAGAATCATATCATTAATCTTTGAAATTTTATCTTAAATCATCTTATAGTTTAATTAGATTTTTCTTTGATTAAATTTATTATTTAATCATAGTTTCATATTTTAAAAATATTTTTTAACAAAAAGTGACTTAATAAATCAATCTAAATTTGTTTAAACTTTGGATTCATTCAAGCTTTGTATCAATTGAAGGGAAGCTATTGCTACATTATAATTATATATTAAGTTTCTTTTAGAAAATGACTTGAAAGTTGAAAATGGTTAAATAACATAATTAAATAGAGGAAAGAACAACCACACCAATTATGTGGTAAATCTTGGTGTCACCCATGTATGCAAATGTCATCTATTACGATGGCTTAAGTGTGGGGTGAACTTAGCATTGTCCTCTCAAATTCATTTTTATGTTAGTAATAATTGAAAGAAAGTACCAATTGGTGATCTCATCCTTTTCCTTTCAAACTTTTATTAATGTTAGTAATTCAAAGAATATTCCATTATACCATTAGGATACTATAATAAAATCTTAATTTGATTTTAAGATATTAAATTGCATGAATCCAAATTATATTTTGATTGCTTATACGTAAATATATATATTATATTTGATATATTAATATAAATTATAATATGATAATTTTATATTTTAATATAAAATAAACAATATATAAATTTCAAAAGCTGCACCAAATAAAATCTGATTTTCTGATGTTAAGTAACCTAATTACCGGACAAGGGACAAGAAAACAAAACAAACTACCAAACGAAAGATCAATTAAAAAGCGTCGGAAAAGGCAAGCAAAAGCGAAAGAAGCGAACTTTAATCTAAGCCGTAGAAATCATCGTTTCAACTATCGGCCACGATTTCTGCTTGGCAAACAGAACGTGAAAAAAAAAAAAAAAAAAAGAAGAAGAGAACAAAAACAAAAACGACGCTTTTTGTAGGTTCTTTCCACACAGTGGCGGCGTACTCGGAACACAGAAAGAAAAAAAATCGGGAAACAGAAAATATTGAAGCAAAAGGAGTAGGTGAGGTTGAAAATTTTGGTGAGTTGTTCAAAGCTCATTGGTGGAGTTTCCTATAAATAAAAAAGCGGAAAAAAAGACCAATTTTCTTATGTATTGCTTGTTTCCTTTAAGCTAGCTCTCTCTCTCTATTCAGATCTCAAAGGTTTTTTTTTATTTTATTTTATTTTTATCTTCATTTGGAGTTATAATTCTTCAAATCAAAACTATGAGTTTTGTTTCTTTGTGCAAAATAAAATGTGGGTTTTGTTTATTTATCTGAAGTATGATCTGGTTTGGTTTTTTTTGTTGTTTCTGATTGTTATTGTATTATTTTCTTCTTTTTAAGATGTTCATTTTCCTTGTAATCTTTTCATAGTAGAGGACTAAGATGCAATATTGATTAGATTTGTTGCTTTCGATTCTCTATATGATTTGTGTTTCTTTCATTTTCAGCTTGGAACTTTGGATTCTTGTTTCTCTTTTTTGCTCATTTATGATTAGTTTATGCTATAATTTTTTTATAGATATGTATGCCTTGAGGGTATCTCGTGAAAAATATGCTATGTTTTTGGGGAAAGTGTTTGTTGATTTTTCTTCGGTTGCCTGAGTAAATGTTTGGGAGCAAAGAGGAACTTGTTTCTTAATGCTACCCGGCTATTATTTTCAATGATTTGTAAAAGTGGAAAGATGGTCTTGAATAGTGAAATTCCAGGATTCAACATTCGAGATTTGTGAATTATAGATAAGGGATATTTGATCCCATTTACATTATTGTTTATTTCAAGTTTGTGAAAATGATATTTGGAATATGATTAAAAGAAATAATATGTTAACTAAAACCAAGTTAATGGGAAATGGCATCAAATTTATATAGTGAAGAAGCATGGTTGTCTTTTTTAATAGCTTTGTTGTCCACTAGACGTGCTGCAAAAGCAATGGAATCTCATATTTTTCTCTATGGTTTCTAGGATCTAATTTTCTCGAGTGCAGAAGGATTTTGCGTAGGATTAGGATGGCTCATTTTTCTTTGAAATGAAAGTGAATACGAGTTGATACCTTTGGTTGCATGGAAGGCCCCTGCTATTGCTTTCAGTCTTTGATTTAAAGCATAATGGATCTATTAGTTCCTTTTGCTTTTAGTTCTCTTTAAATACTCGTTCTCAATTATTAAGATAGAAGTAGATGCTTACTTTTTCTGGTTTTTATTTTAGAATGCAAGCTTGACTTATATATGCATTTCATGTTTATTTCTTTGGCATCTATTTGTTTTTCTGTCACGTCTGCTTCTCTTTACTTTGAAAATGAGAACATGCATTTTGGATACGAGTCATTCAGCTTGTTGATTATTTTCCTTGATTTCTGGATTTACCAGTAGGCTAGGCCTTGACAATTTTTCCTCTTTTATAGTGTGAGATGGCAACAACATCAACAACTATCTTCTCAATTGGATCAACTGTCCCCTTTGGAAGCAGGGGGAGCCCTCTTTCACAAACAAAACCTTTTTCTGTGAGGTTCACCTCCCAGAATTCATTTGCAAGTTTCAGTGGCCTCAAAGCAGCAACATCTGTGAACTGTGAATCAGGATCTTCCTTCCTAGGCAAGGAAAGCTGCTCAGCTCTTAAAGGCTCTTTTACACCAAAAGCACAGAAAGCAAACCACAGGTCTCAGTATGGCCTACAGCCTATGGCATCTTACAAAGTGGCTATACTTGGAGCTGCTGGAGGGATTGGTCAGCCATTGGCACTTCTAATCAAGATGTCCCGCTGGTTTCAGCCCTGAATCTCTATGATATAGCAAATGTCAAGGGAGTTGCTGCTGATCTCAGTCACTGGCAATACCTCCTTCTCAAGTTCTGGATTTCACTGGTGCTTCTGAATTAGGAAATTGTTTGAAAGGTGTGAATGTAGTGGTTATTCCTGCTGGAGTTCCAAGAAAGCCCGGTATGACTCGTGATGACCTCTTCAACATCAATGCCAACATTGTGAAAGACCTTGGTTGAGGCTGTTGCTGATAAACTGTCCTGATGCCTTCATCCATATTATTAGCAATCCAGTTAACTCCACGGTACCAATTGCTGCTGAAGTTCTGAAGCAAAAGGGTGTTTATAATCCAAAGAAGCTTTTTGGTGTTACCACATTGGATGTTGTCAGAGCCAACACATTTGTTGCTCAGAAGAAAAACCTTAAGCTCATTGATGTGGATTTCCAGTTGTAGGGGGACATGCTGGTATCACCATTTTACCCTTGCTGTCAAAGAACAAAACCCTCTGTTAGCTTTACTGATGAAGAAGTGGAGCAACTAACTGTCAGGATTCAAAATGCTGGGACAGAGGTTGTGGAGGCAAAGGCAGGTGCAGGGTCTGCCACCCTGTCCATGGCCTATGCAGCAGCAAGATTTGTTGAATCATCCCTTCGTGCTTTGGGATGGAGATGGGGACGTCTACGAGTGCTCTTTTGTGCAGTCAGATCTGACTGTTATCTTCCATTCTTTGCATCTAGGATCAAGCTTGGAAGGAAAGGGATTGAAGCTTTTGTTCCATCAGACCTTACAGGGTTATCTGAGTATGAAGAGAAGGCTTTGGAAGCTCTGAAAGCCAGAATGAAGGCCAGCATTGAGAAGGGAATAGCATTTGTGCAGAAGCAACCGGTTACTGCTTAAAACTCAAGTTTTTGAAGCACTAACCTTGTTGACACCATGCTTAACAGAGAGATAACTAAGTATGGTAATTTTGTTGTGGATTTATCCTTGCATCAGCACATTCAGTTTTGTAGAATGGAAGTTTTTTAGTTTCATTTTCCAATGATATCACAGAGTACCAAACTTAAAAGGGCATTTTAGTGTTGTAGTAGTTGGACAGTTTTTGAATAACACGGCCAGTGCACTACGTTACTTTTTATTACTGTGTCAAATGAGTGCTAAATTCAACTTTTTTTTTAATTTTTGCCAAGATGATCCCTGTTATTGTGCTTTCTCCAAAAACTTTATACTATATGATAAGATTTTTGTTGTTAACTGCCGAAGATTATTGGTTACCATTTTCATATTATGAAGAAAATGATTTGTGCACAAATATGTATGATTCCAGGGACCAAAATTCAAAGACTGATATAATCCAAAAATCTGGCACAACACAACAAGAAGAACTTGAATACAAGTTGAGAGTACGTATAACATGAGTAGGTCCTAGGACAAAGAAAGCACGTAGATATAATCCAAAAATAAGAACTCAACAAACAATTCATGCATGTAGGCAGCAACACAGGTAAACCAAGAAAAAATTCCATCATGCCTATAACACACTCCCATTATATTGAAGGACAGAGGTTTCAAGACAGACTTCCAAGTTGCAGTTGGAAAAATAATAAAAATTCATGTCCTGAAGGAACCAAAGAACAATTTCCTTTCAGCCAGATTTCAGAAAGATCTAACAAGAACGCACCAATCTCCTACACAGCCAGAGGCAAATCAACCCTCAAAATTCAGAAGAGTTTTGACATAGGAAAGCACGATCTGAGCTGAAGAACAATATTAAACCACTTTC
>NW_019167838.1:20407476-20646449 GCF_002303985.1 Durio zibethinus | reverse complement strand
AAGAATAGATTAATCGTAAACATTAATTTTTATCTAATCAAAAACTCAATTAAGGTGAAAATAAATATTTAAGAATTTAATTTGGTTAAATAAATGTTTAAGATTTAATTAATCTAAAATAAAAAATAAAAAATTTAATTAATTATAAAAAATATCAAATATTTAAATAATTATTAAATTTTTATTTGAGAATTTTTTTTACCCTTTTATGCTTACTTTAAACTATAAAATTTTCACATAATATTTTTTAATGTGCTTTGTACCGTTTAAATCATTCCCCTCCGTCAACCATTCCCAACAATAAAAATTGTAAGTTCTCAATAATACCAAATAATACATATATAAGTTGTCAATATTTAAGATCAATCCACATATAAAAAAAATAAAATAGTGTCACATTATTTTTATCAATGAGATTTCAATTTAAAAATTTACTGTGCATGAATTTATTTTAACTTCATGTTAAATTTATTTAATAATGTTCAAATTTATTAATTGATTAATATATTTATTTAATTATCTAAATACTTAATTATAATTATAATTTATACTTATAATTTCATCCATTAGTTCAAGAACAATCACATATGCTTTTATTTATATTGTAAGATTATTATCCTATAAATTTTGATATATCATTTAGCTTGAATCATCATCATCATCATCACAAATTCTACAAAATTTCCATCACTTGGGGCCTCTTAAATATCACGTTTGTAATGATAATGTTTGTTCAAAAGAACAATCCATAAAGTTCATACATATGTCTCTTTAAATTATTGCTTAGGGCCATTACCCAATTAATATCAATTGCAAGAGCTTAGCGACCCACCACAAAACAATATCTAACATTACCTTCTTTATCTTATTTCAAATTTTCAAGAATTATTATTTCTTGATGAAAGTTTCTTAGATGGATTTTTTGTTCCATTTATTTTTGTTCTTGATGAAAGTTTCTTAGATGGATAATTGAATTTAATATGGATGTGGTGGGTGGATAGGCACAAAAATTTTATAGTTTCAAAAAAAAAATAATAATAAAAGAAGAAAGGCTGGTCAAAGTTAAGAAAATGGAAAATGTCTTAATCCTAATTCCCAAAAGAAACTAGTATTAGAAAAATCTAACAAAACCTTGGTGAGTTGGTGGGTTTCAATGAAGCTTGTAGGAATGAGTCAATGTTCATGGCAAAAATTTAATTGTGTTTGACGTAGTCAAGTTTGATAATTTTAAATATGATATGATTATATGAGATAAAAATATAAACATAATAAATTTAAAATTTTAGTAAAAATTATATATGTATTTAATAAAAATCAAAATATATGTTTTATGTTTAATATATCGACATGAATTATAATACAATAATTTTAATATTTTACATATATTTAATATGAAATAAATATAATATAAATTATTAAATTATTAAATTTAATTAAAAATAAAAATATAATATTTTATCAATAAATCATACTATTATTAATGTATTAAACCGTTATTAATATATCCACATCTTTATGGTATTTTATATTTATATTAAAAAAGTTTTAGATTTAATTCAATCATAAAAAGTAATGTTTTTATTTTGCAATGGAAAATACTTTTAAAATATATTCTCGACACCATGTAAAACACAATTTGCATTTTAGTAGACAATTGTCTATGCTTTGGGTTTTTAAAATATTTGTATTATTTTTTCCTTTAATATAAAATTATATAATGAACATATCATAATAATCCTTATAAATTAGTATATTAATTTACAAATTATTATTTTATATACTAATGTTAGAATTTATAAATTTCAAAAATAAAATGAGATGAATTTTTTATGTGTATTTAATAATTAATTAATATTTATAACTATATTTGAATGGAATATGCATAAAATTTTTAACCCATTTGTGAATTTAAAAATTTTACTTTGATGTATAAAATAATTTTTCTGAATTTATTTCATTAGAATTTTTTTCTTAATTTATAACATTTTAAAATCCATACAACAAATTATAAAATTATGAGTGAATAAATGTTATATAATGCTCTAAAAAGGATTTTATATAGTGATATTAATGGGTTTTCTAATTCAAATTTTATTTGCTTTAATCTTGACAAAAAAAATAAATTTTTTTAGAATTTTAGAATTTTATTTAAATAAAATTTTATATTTTTATTATATCTAAATGAAATTTTATTTTTTATTTTGTATTCAAATAAAATTTTTAACTGTAGTTTGTATCAAAATAAATTTTTATCATTTAATTTGTATATAAATAAGCTTTTAACATAAATAATTTTTTATTTGATATAAAAGTATGCTTGGATACAAATAAAAAAATCATTTAGATATAATAAAAATATAATATAAAAAAATTTATGAATTTTTTTAATATTTTAACCTCCAATTGTCAATCAAATTTATTTAAAACATGCCTAAAGGGTCTTAAGAAAAAAAGTTTTAAACCTGGATCGGAATTTTTTATACAAAATTTATATCTTAAATTAAAAAAAAAAACAAATCGAAAAAAAGCTGTGTTTCGATTGAGTCTCAGCCAAAGTCAAGCTTGATATAATTGACTCACCATTTCATTGTTTCTATCTCCAAGTCACCCTTAAATTCAATCATATTTTTTAGAAACAAACAAAAGAAAAAAAATTTCATCTTGTTGCCCACCATAGCTTTATCCGAAATTTAGTGAATGGGGTCTAATATGGAATTTCCAACCCTAACCTTTGACTTTTTATTTATTATCAAAAAATAAAATCTAATAACTTATCTAATAATTAGTATATTTGTATTATATTTATTTTATATTAAATATATTTAAAATATAAAAATTATTATATTATAATTTATATTAATATATTAAATATTAAATATAAAATTCATATTTTAATTTATATTAAATTTACATATAATATTTACTAATTTTAAATTATATTATCTGTATATATATATATTTATATTATATAATCGTATTATATCTAAAATTATTGGTTTATCGTAACAGGTCTAGAAATCAAAAAGCGACAAACAGTGAAAATTTACATAAGAATCCTTATCTTGGGACGGACGTTAAACTACATGGCTTCGTTTAAACCGAGCCACAATGTCATTATCGAAATAAAATTCTTATCTTTTTTATATTTTCTTGGTTTGAAATTAATAAATTATAGTTTATATAAGAAAGGGAAAAAGTAACAAAAAATTATATATATAAAAAAGGAAAAGCAAAGCTCTTCTTTTGTCAATTTGTTTCATTTCCAAGCAAAGGAAAAGAAAGACCTTAGACTTTTAATTAAATCTTTATAAAGAGAAGCAAAAAAAAAAAAAATAAAAATTCAGACTCCAAAATACAAGCGCCATTGTCAGGTAATTTTTTTATACTATTATGTTTTGGTTTTTAATTATTGGGTTTGTTCAATCTGATCATGATTTTGGCTTTTTCTTTCTTCTTCTTTCTTTTTTTTTTTTGGGTTTTGCATTGATTCTCTTTTAAGTTTGGAATTTTGGTTGGGTTGGATTGGGTTGCTTGGATGCTGAGAAAATGAAAGAAATAATTTTTTCTTCTTTTTTATTTTCGGTGGAAAATTAAAGAAAGCTGAAGATTTGGAGTAAAAGCTGAATCTTATGATAACTGAAGCTGAAAATTTTGTGGTACTTGGTTTATTTATTTTTATTTTTATTTTTTAAATTTCATTTTGATATATTTTTGTGGGTATAGCCCATATGAAGAAAAGTTTAAAAATTAAATAAAAGAGAAGATTTTGAATTCTATATGCAAATAAATAATAATAAAGAAAGATAGTTACAGAGAAAGAGAATTTTTACAGCATGTGATGTTCATATGCGGTGGTTTCAGCAATGACACCAAAAAAATAAAAAAAAAAGATTTTGATTTTTTATATCTTTCTAATTTATTTATGTTGCAGTTAGTTGAATCTAGTATTAGGTTTTATAGTCAAAGACCTGTATTTTAGTTTTGCAAGTACATTTTGCAGTTACAGCCTCACATATTATTCTGACTTTAATGAGAATTTTTGCTGTATTGTTGTGTTATAAGAACCATTTTAGATAAAAATGGGTGATCATCTGGTTTTAAGCGTTGACCGTCTCATAACACCTGAAAGTTTGCAATCAATACAACAAGCTGAGGCTGCAGGATCTTCTGGTGAAGGTTCTTCTCAAGTTGCTGAGCCACATGCTTGTGCTATTGTTGTTAAGGAAGTGGAAGAACACGAGGAAGTGGAAGAACATGGCTCGTGTGATGAAGAAGAACCACTTATCCAGACAGTTGAATGCCGAATCTGCCAGGAGGAGGACAGCATTAAAAATTTGGAGACACCTTGTTCATGCAGTGGCAGTTTGAAGGTATTAACTGTTTGGAGCATTTTGAGACTTACTCCCTGAAGCTTTCTCTTTCACTTTATTCTATAAAACTGTCTTGTCTGCCCCAATTATGGCATGCTATTAGCTCTAATAGTTTCAATTAACATTTGCTCTAAGTACTGTAGAAGTTCCTTTTTTTGTGAAAAAGATATATGTGAGCCATGCTTGAGTGCCACCATGATGTGGAGAAAGGGTTTGATGACTTTTTCTTTCTTTTTTTATGTCAGGTTGCCTCTAATTACTTCTGTCTTAATCTTTATATGGTTTCATTGGCTCGTCTTCATATTTTTGTAGTGTAATAGCTTTAACCGACAAATTTTTATCATCCAGTTTGCCCACAGGAAATGTGTTCAGCATTGGTGCAATGAGAAGGGAGATGTAACTTGTGAGATATGTCATCAGGTAAACCTCTGCTCTGGAAATGGTGCTCTCTTCATCAGTTCGTTTAGGAGGGAGAAATCTGCTGCTCTTTATATTTGCATTTCACCCACATCATTTTGCATATCTATGAATATAAACGAGTGTCTGATTTTAGAGGGTAACAATTTTAATTTCCTTTCTTTTTGTTGATGAGTCACTTATTAAGTTGTTGATTAACAAAAATGGTGTAAAGTTGCACATTTACCTGGTGGCATGATGTTTTTTATCATGTCCTTAAAAAAGGGGAAAAAACCTTAATATTGTGGCAGTTTTCAATTTCAGAGGAGGAAAGACTGAACGCTGGTCATATGGTAGCTTTAGCTTTATTTTTCCTTGATTTTCCCTAATCTTGAAGGGAGCTTTTCAACTTCACCTTTTTTTTTACTGTTTGTTATGTTGACTTGTCATTGCGTTTCATCTGATGGTTTTGAATTGTTTGTTGTAATCGTTAGCCTAACAACATCTTAAATGCTCAAGGATACTTTTCTTTGCTCTTTGTTATCCTAGGGGAATACTTTTAGTGGATTTTTTTTCCATAAGAAAATTTTGGTCCTTTATCCTGGTTGCATTTTTTCCTTTCTTTGAGTGATTCTATGCTTCATCTTTTAACCCCAAATGTAAAATAAGTTATGTCACTGAAGAATTTTAAGTGTAAAAGCTTTACCTTTGATGTTTGGAACATGGATAATCTTTCTGTTTCAAGGTGTTGGGATGAAACCATTTAAGTACATGCAGCAGTAGTTCAGTTGTTTTCTTCTAGTAAAATAACAATAATATTAATCAAAGGTTGCTCTAAGTACCCTGGTCCTTAATTCCATAAGTGAAGCTGGTATAGTCTAAGAATCAGTTATCATATTATGTTGTTTACTTGTTCTTTCTCATATAACTTCATCTACTTAGTTTTTGTCAATGGCTAATTTATACCCTCTCTGTGAGTCAAGTCTTCCTGCCTCATAGGCAGTGAATTTATTGAATACGATGTGGCAATATTAATGACCTATATGTTATTTAAAGTAATTTTTTTTCTCAAGTGGAAATGAGATGTACTTCAGCAGCCACCTTTTGAGCACCAAGCTTGTGAAAACCATGATTTGATCTGAAATGGCTTGAGTAACAGATTGCAAGCTACCTTGATGCAAGAATCGATTGTTATAAACATCTTGTTTAGCACTGTTTTTCTGCGTACTTTGTGCTCAATGTTGGATGTTGGTGATCTACTTCTTCTAAGTTCAAGTTCAACATGACATAGGTTTGGCTTTATGTGTTGGGAACTGTGTGTCAGGTTTAAAGTGGAGTTTTGCCTGCTAATTGATATGGGCTTATGCATCAAGCTTTTGATAAAATTGCCTATTTCGATGTCGCATGTTTTCAAATGACAGAGGAATGTTTTCATAAATATTTGAGCCATAATGCTTTGTGATAAAGGTTGGATGTCGCTGATCTACCTCTTCTATTTTCAGCATGATGTAGGTTTGGCTTTATGTGATGGGGACTTAAAAATGTGTGTCTGGTTCAAAGTGAAGTTTTGCCTGCTAATAAATATGGGCTTATGGATCAAGCTTTTGCTACAATTGTTTATTTTGATTTTGCAAGTTTTCAAATGACAGAAAAGTGCATTCATAAATATTTGACCCACAGTTCTCTTGTGCATGTTATCAGATGCATTTGATAGTACTTTGCTACTAGCTCCTACTTGGTGATTTTTGCTGTCCATATGATATACCAAAATATGTGTGATTATGTGTGTAATTGTTGGAAGGTTCATATGATAACCATTATGCGTGTATTTGTTGGAAGGTTCATATGATAACTATATTTTACTTAACTTTTTTTTTGCGCAACAAACACTGTCGTTAAATATTTCATTAACTGAAATAGATTTAGTTTTGAGTTGAATTATCGGGCCAATTTACTAACTTTTCCTGCTAAAAATATTTGATTTACAGCCTTACCAACCGGGATATACTGCGCCGCCACGTCCCCCGCAGTCGGAGGATGCTACAATTGATATCAGGCAAGTCTCAAGAGTGTGCACTTACTTAACTAGAAGATAGACATGACAAAGATTAGTGCTGCTCTAACTTTGCTCTCTTTTTCTTTCTTGGTTTTGTTTCAAAGATGCTCTTGTAACCTCAGTTGAAGTTTTGATATGTCTAAGACCCTTTCCTGTTTTATTTATGCCCAAAGCTGTTTGGTAATCTGTAGGATGGGTTGCTATTGTATGCTCATCACCTTTGACCTCTTGTCTTCCCTTTTTTTTTTTTTCATATTGATACAGTGAGGGTTGGACAATCTCTGGTGCTCCCTTGGATTTGCGTGATCCTCGAATTTTAGCAATGGCAGCTGCAGAACGCCATCTTTTGGAGGCAGATTATGATGAATATGCTGATACCAATGCTAGTGGAGCTGCATTTTGCCGCTCTGCTGCCCTAATTGTAAGCTTTTATTCCTCCATAAAACTATAACAGTTCATTAGCTGTCCTAACTTTTTGGCATTAAGTTAAGAAAAAAATCTTGGTGGTTCCTTACTTCCTTTTATTTACTTTATGAATTTGCTGCTTACTATAGATTTGAGTATCAATGTTCAAGGCTTCTTGTGTGCTATGCAATGCATTATTCTTTTATCTGGTTTGCCCATGTCTTTTTGAGCTGGCAGTGTACTAGTCATCAGCCTCACCTAAACTTGTAGTTTAGGTTATTGAGTTGCATCCTAAGTCCTGAATTACTAGTTTTTGTTTTAAAGGGAAAATATAGTCACACTTTTGGTTCTCAGTTCAATGAAACATGTTTTCTGTCCTTATTCTCCCTCCCAACCAATAACAGGAATTGCTGTTAATTTTCTTCTTCTAGTTCTGTTTAGATCTTATTTTCTCTGTTTATTTGCAGCTAATGGCTCTTCTACTCTTGAGGCATGCTCTATACCTAACCAATGGAGATGGGGACGATGATGCATCTACAATTTTCTCTGTAAGCACAGCATGATTTGCATTAATCTTTTAGTAGTTTACATTGTTTTGTTGTTTGATTCAAATTTTTTATGCTTTGTAGCTTTTCCTGCTTCGTGCTGCCGGCTTTCTTCTCCCATGTTACATCATGGCCTGGGGCATCAGCATATTGCAACGCCGAAGGGAGAGACAGGTAAGGGCTCTGGTGTTCTTAATCAATGGCCTGCACTATTTCACTTAATCATGTTGAGGTTAATCTAGATAACAGAAGAAGAATACTGAAAATATATTTTGAGATGTGTACTCCATATACTTGAAAAGGTTTGAGTCTTATGAAGAAACTATTGCATCAAAACTGTTTGGCTGTTGGTAGTTTTATTCATTAGAGGCCAAAATTCATTTAAGAACTTAAAACTTAAAGTTTTCCATGTTTGATATCTGCTGTCACTCCTAGTAGTAATTGTATGCATGCTGTTTCCATAAACAAAAGCTAAATTGGCTTACGCTGTTTTAGCTGGTTCAAGTTATTTATATTACTTAAAAAGTTTGTTTTAGTAATTAGTTCTATGTATTTTTTCCCTATTGAAACAGGAAGCGGCAGCTCTTGCAGCAACTGAAGTTGCATTTATGATACAGGCAGGGCAACGTCGGGGTGTACAGTTCAGTATAGCACCAGAACCTGCAGAGACTCCTCATCAGGAGCCACTTCAATAATGTGACAGTCCTTTTCTCTGGTAAGAGGCAATGGTGGTGAAGAGGGTAGGTTAGTAATGAAGCTATGGGTAAATTGTTTTACTCAATCTACTAGCAGTGAAAGAACGATGTGGTTGTGTTCCTTGCAGTTATTTTGTTGTATTGTTTTTCAGAAAACCCTGAAGGCCTTCTCTGTTTTCCTCCTTATTTGAAGGCATTAATTTCACTGTTTATGTTTGTACTCACATCTTGAATCTCATTGCCTCATATTCTCTGCATGAGGAACTTGGATTACTGGAGTTGTTGTCGGAGAAATATAAATCCAAACTTTCTTGGATACTCCAGGTTTTCTATTTAATATGTACTCACTTCTACCATTTCATATTTAACTTATCTAATCTTGTCATAATGCAAAATGTTTTCCTTAATATATCATGATTATGGAGTTGAATGCACCAGTTGATTGCTCTTGTTACTACCTTCTGCTGGTCAGTAGTTGGAACTGTTCGAAGTCAAACATTTTATCCAGGTCTTATTATTATTATAGGATTTCCCAGACACATCAGTTACCCAGGTCTTATTGTTCTAACTCTGCTGGTTGGTTGATGATGTCTTCCAGGAATCATGAGGGCTTTAGGTTTTGATATTCTGTCACATGCCAAATTTTATAAGTGCTTTAACCTGAATATTTGAAGATGGATAGACCATATATGATGCATGCATGAGCATGCAGATGGGAGTGAGATCCTGTAAGATGGGTTTTAAAGAGAATATGAGTGATGGTGAATATGATGATTTGGGAAAGCAACAACTCATTCAAAATTAGTTTTGTTTCTTCTTTTGCTTTATAAATGGAACTAAAGAAAAAGGTCCACTCTACTAGTTTTTATGTTAAAATAGTGTGTATTAGGTTTGGACCATCACCTGTCCCCATCCTTCCAACGAACAGTACGAGTATATTCTTCTTCCTTTTTCTGTCTTTAAAATCACAATGCCAAAGACACGTTGGAAAAAACTGTATAATTTGCCAATAACCCGGTATTTTGTTGTTCTTTGTGCTCCCCTCTAAAGAAGGTAACGATGGTTTAAACCTGGGATCCAAAATAACATGGATAAAGAGCAAAGACCAGATAAATTTATTATTATTATGTAACTCTAAGCAGTTATGTTCTCTCAAGTTTTTTTTGTTTTAAAATTTTTTAATGCGAGATTTAATTTTGTTGATTCATGTAATAAATTTAATAAGTTGGATATTCAAATTATAATATCTATAATTTTTTTTTATTCTCAGAGTGATTATTTTGAAAAAAAATTGTCTAAACTTCCACAACCAACAAAGGATTAATGTAATTTTTTATTAAAGAAGGGTCCCTTATATACAGTATTAATTTAAATTTGAAGGGAGTGAGGGCTCTTCATGGATACACGAGAAAAAAAAAAAAAAGAAAAGCAACTTGGAGACAAGAGAGGAGGTCAAATAAGGGAGAGAAGCCCTGACTTGGGTATATTCTTTGGAACTTTGAACGGAAGGCAAGAGTAGGGCAAACCAAAGAAAAGAAAGAAAAGGAAAGAAAAGCATAAAGGAAACCCATTAAGCACAAGGAACCAAGACTACGATTTTTGTTGCATGGAGAGAAGAGCTTGGAATTCTAAAGTTGGGTTTAGGATAAAGCAAGTGATTGTTTTTTGTTGAGATGTTACTGTTCCCCATTCCTCACCCTTCCCCCAACATCTCTACTTTTGATGGCTTTCTTGTTACTGTACATATCTGAATTCTGGCTGGCTCTTGGCTTGCTTTGGCCACCCAAACTCACTTTAGTTTTCATGGCTAATAAAGCAATTAACTCGATATATTTCCTCGCATATCAGACCAAAAGAAAATGATCCTTCTTAATGGTTCAATAATTTTGTTATCCTGGAGAGAAGCAAAGGAGCACAAGGAAAAAAAATGAACATATTGAATAATATGATGTCAATTTTGTTATCTATTAGTAAAGTGTTAGACTCTTAATTTTGGTGATCAAAATTTAAATCCTGGCAGCTCAATTATAAAAAAAAGGAAAAAAATTGTCCAGACCTGGTTGTTTTTTATACTGTCATGCATTCAAGGGATTGATTTATTAAGACTTGTAAATTGTGCAATATGAACACATCAGAGCACTTACCAAAGTATTTATTAGAATGGAAGCTATTAGCCAAGCATAGTTGAAGACATGGAGCAAGAACATGTCAGCATGGTCGGATGATGTGGCAAGTCGGCTGAGAGTTCAAAGTGGTTTGGTCTTTGTTTGGTAAAAAAGAGCAAGGCAAATGATAGGGAGATGTAGGGAAACGAAAATGAAAAGATACTTGTCTTCCCAAGGATAGTGTTCCAACTATAACTTTTTGTTCAAACCTGTCAGAGTCTTCTAATACAGCCTTTATATTGCTTCTGTGGCAGGCTTATGATTGAGGTGAATCTAAAACTTCCCTACATGTTCTGGACGCCCTTCCTGCTTTATGCTTTTAGTCTACAAAATCCCATAAAAGATAAACTCCAGGCTAATTCCTGCAGATATAAGCCATAGGATGTAGGCTGGTGCTGTCTCAGACAACATAGTTAATTTTCTCATCATTGTCTCCAGCAAGAGATACCTCTTGTCTTCTGTCTCCCTTGTTTTTCCTCTTTGGTATAAACATGGTTTTTGCAGTTAATAGCGGGTTCATTTTTATTGCTTGTATTGGTCTCTTGGTTCTTCAACCAGAGATGGTTTCTGGCCTGAGAGGCATTGATATTGCTCTCAGATGGGACAAAGGTTTGTTACCAATTGTTCAAAATTCACGCATTCTCAAGGCTGTTGCTGTGGACTCTTTGCAAACCAGACAAAATTTGGCACCTGCACCTTCTATTATGTTTGATCCCAATCAGTCAAACAAAAGAAGAGTTAAAAAAGGATCCGACCCCATTCACAACAAATGTTGACGTCTGATGCTGTTTTTTCATTTCTCAGACAGAAGTGGTGAAGCAGTTTGTCACCAAAGGATGTGATGGCTTGAGGCTATAACTGACGCAAAGAAAAGCAAATGGATTTCTGCTTTCTCAGTTGTTTCTCCATGCGGGTTTGTTGGATTTTCTACATTTTTATTTGTTTCAGTAGAAAGTTTTTTGCTTGAGCAGAAGAATTGCAGCTAAAATTCCATCTGTTAGCCAGGATTCTCTCTCTCTATTGTATAAAACTAGGTCCTAACCAATAGAAGAATACCTAAGGATGATTGTACTTTCTATTATAGAAGTGTAGCATGGTTCGTAATTGGTTCATGCAGTAACCTTAAGAATTGACATCCAGCAGGTTTGGGGTTCAAATCTCGGCATGTAACCCCTTCCTCTTTCCATAGGCTATGGCCTCCTTGATTTCAAAAAAAAAAAAAAAATTGTAACATGCTTCCTAGTTTTCTGAGGATTTACTCACCTTAGTTGATTTTAGTTTTTGAATTTGGCAATGAGATACTCAATTTCTTTTGTTTTTGTTTTTTTATTCTTTTGGTAAGATGCAATCTTCTTCAAATTTTCATCTCTTAAAACTTGAAAGTAATGTATGATGTAATTCTCAAAACTTCAAATTATGAGCTCCAAGCCAACTTAGCCTATACAAAATGTTTTATATACTCAGTTGTGCTATGCTGTTGGGTTTTCAATTCAGCTTGTGCATCAATTTCAGAGAATGAAAGGAATAAGCTGATGAACTTTTTCATTTTTGTTTCTCTGAACAATTGAACGATGGAATTTGTGTACTCAGAAGCAATATGGACCTATAATACTGAAAGTGACGAACAATTTCCTTCAAAATTTCCCACATCTTGGTCCACTGGTAGTGGTCTCTCTTAATTCCTCTAAGAAGATTCAGTAGATATCCCTTCTTTACAGCATCTGATGCACGAACAAATATGGAAAATTCTGAGTAGTCGATGACATCTTCAGATGGTAGCTCAATCTCGTTACTTATAATCACAGGAACATAATGGCTGACAATAGCATCAAAGAGACGATTTCAGGAAGGCGTATCACCTGCAATATTGAGGCAGAACTGAACATTGGACCTCTCTTTTGGGAAAAAGACTTGGCTACTAATTACTACATTCCTTTTCCAAAAACTGAAACAAAAAATAGCAGTAACTAGAGTACCCTGTTTCTAACGTATCCCAAGGGACAAAATAAGCTTAGCTTTCGCAGTGCTAGATCTGCTATAATGCTGCTTTATCTGATTTACACTGCCCTGCCTATAATCAATTAATCTTCTGAGAATCCTGAGCCTAATGCACGATCCAATGCTCACACTCAGTATGCCATACAAACTAATATCTCCTCTCTCTCTCCTATCCCAAACCGAATCTCCCTTATCTCCACATCATATGGTGCATTGAATAGAATTTTTCATCGATGATTCATACTTCTCTATATTTGCAGAGAACTTAATCAAGAATTGTAACTTTTCAATTATGTTCGATTTGTTCAACCAATTCTTCTATTTATTGAGTTCAACTCTCTTGAAACTCAATAGGAGTCATTGGCAATTGAAAATATTTAATTGCTTATGAAACAAAACTGTCCATTGTTGTCCAGCAGATACAATTTACACTTGTTTCATACTTTATGGATTTCTTAATCTTTCTTTCACTTCATTTTAAAAATTTTCCAACACATTCGAGTTGTCAATGGTACATTTTCTTTATCATTATTCACAACCATTAGTTTGCCTCATATTGAGTTTCCTCTAACATGTTTGGTTGTTTGCTTTCTTGTTTCTGTTGCATAAATGGCAGTTTCAGCTGAATGAATTATATATAGTTTCATTTACCAAAAGTTCATGCATCAAACTTGATCAAGAAATTCGTTTTCGGGTTTTCTCGGAGTGCTGTGAATTTTGCTAACTATGATTATATCTTATTGATATCATAATGATACAACTTTAAAGACCATAGATTGTATCAGTGCTGTAGCTCTGCTTTTGATTCTACAAAATCATATATAATTCCCATTCTTGTATTTAGGGAAAATAATTGGTCATCAAAATTCATGACCTGCTCAAATGAAGATAGCTTATAGATATATAGGACACACAATAGCATTGCTAGATCAGATAAAGCTGCATCAGGAGGGGGCAAAAAATAAGTAATAGTCTTATAAATCAACAGAGTTGATCAAGGGCATTTGGGTCCTCCACGCTTGGTCTTCCAGTTGTTGTAGCAAGGGCACATGGTTTTGTTGCCATAGTAGCCAGGAGGGACACAAAGGCACTTGGCACAGCATTTTTGACAGTAAAACATGCATGGTTTACGGTACTGAGTCTGGCTACATCTCCTTGTACACTCCTTTGGGCATTCTGTTCATTTCATTCCAAAAATACATAAAAAAAATGTGATATTGAGATTATGATGGAATGAAGAAATGTTGTTGAAGATTAATTACTTACGGTAGCTCTTAAGACTTCCAGGTCCATAATTCCCCTGAAGAAGAAAGTGAATTAGTTTGCTTTGTTAATATAAAATAAACATTGAAGTTCTCAGCAGGCAGAGAACATAATGAACATTCATGTAGTGATTAAACAATGAATTAAGAAAGAACCAGAAACTTACACCATCTGGATGGTACTGGGTTTCTTTTGCCATAACCTACAAATTAAGAAGCATTTATCACAAAATTTATCACTAGAAAAGCAGTGGGCCTACTACTATTACTATGACAGAAGATTTAGAGTAATAGCGCTTGTGCGTGTGCGTGTGCGTGTATGTGTACGTGTATTTCATCGTGTGCATACACATGGTATATACTTTTTTCGACCTTTTAACTAAGATCAAGTGCTTTTTTTTTTCTTTTTTTGAGAGGAACTTACTGTGGTTGCAACCATGGAAATACCAAGGAGTGCTAGGAGCAACAAGGAAACAAGCTTAGCCATGGCCAATTTGATACAAGGCAACCAAGTCTCTGTCAGGAGAGGAGAAAGAAGAAACAGAGAGGCTTGATTGAGCAAGAATTGAAGATTGTTCTGATTTTCTTTAGTCAGAAAGCCAAGGAAGTGCTGGCTATAAATAGATCTCTTGGAGGAGTTAGCTGGTTTCGGCTAACTGATCTGTTGTGACCATAAGCTACTTTAAACAAAACAATAGTAACTGATTTCACATGTATGTATCATTATTCATTTTCCCACTAAGCCCATCATATCTTGGTTAGAGTGATGTTCGATCTATACATGTTTTTCACCTAATTTTTAAACTCCTATTAGCTCTTATTCTTCCCTCTCTTTCAGCCAGGTTATCAGTCCCTGCTGTAATAAACTAAAAAAAGACTTAAATTTTGTGATTGAAATAATGAGGTACTTCCATGCATTCAAAACATTAAAATGAACTCGTAATTTAATTTAATTAATTTATATAATTATTTTTAAAATATAATAGTTAACACGTTTGATATTCAAATTTCATTACTTATAATCATTTTTTTTTTCAAATTACACCTCTTTACCAAAAAAAATAAAAAAATAGAAGGTTATACTAGTAAGTTCACTGTAATGCCGGTGCATTGATACCGGGTAAGTAACATGGGTAGCTAGTTATATGTATGCCTCAACAACAGTCAGCAGGCGACATTAATTAGATCACATTCATTACAATTCCCAGGAAAAAAATATTCATTTTAAAAAAATCTGCCCCAAATGAGTACCCAAGATAGCATTCTCCATCAATCCAGGAACCAAAATTGTGAGCCTAGATCTTACATCAACCGTTGGAATGCGATCAAGAGTTTCGACATGGCAAGATCATAGAGTGAGTGAACATAAAAGGGCTTTGGAAAGTTCAAGTATGGGATTTGTGCTAAGGAAAAATGATAGGAGCTCATAATTGAATTGGAACTAGAGTCTCATCCATGTGCAATTATCTGCATCAAGCACATGACCAAAAGATGCGCCCAAACGACAGCAGTGCATACCTTAAGCAGTAAACCATGCACTCTTGTCTGTTTGTGATCTCCAAAATTAGGGGGCTAAGTCTCTATCCCTTGCTCGTCTGGTAACTCTACTGGCTGTCCAAATCTATAAAAACGTTGTTTCTAATTATGAGTTGACATGAAGAACTGGGATTCCACAATGGTAACATGCGCCATATCTCTTTCCTATCTTCTTCAGTTAATTATATAGTCTTTGAGTATTGTATGATTCGGACCATTTACCTATCATATGGCTAACTGAAATTTGTAAAAATTATGGTGGAACTGCATGTGTTAAACTGGTAAAATATTATTTAATTAAAAAATTTAATAAAATATCTCTTAAGTATAGATTCATATTTTTATATCAAATTCTCGTAATATCTTATATGAGATTAGAGTATTACATATAATTCATTCAATTATATAATATACGAAAAACAACTCTTCTTCAATTTCTTATATATAAAATTATTTCCAATAAAATTCATTTAAAATTCTATTTTTAGATACAAGAAGATGCTAATCTTCATTTAGTATTTATTACCTCTACAAAAATCTTGTTCACCTCGTACTACCTTAGCTAATATCATTTTTTGGAATCAACTTAGGATAGAAACAATCGGTGATTTAAGACATTTTTCCTAATTCTACCAAAGGGTAGTTGAAATTGGATGCTGATAGTTACTTTTTTTTTTTTTTTGTAGCTCGGAAGTTGGAATGCAATTACTTACACCTGTCCAGTACTAACATGGCTGAGAGGGACCCGTTGATGAGTAAAATTAGCAAAACGTACGAAATCGAATAGCAAGAAAACGAGGAACAGGTTGACGAAGTGATGCTTCGACGTGAAAAAAAGCAGATGATCCGATGTGGATAGTCACTTCATCAGTTTGCCTTTATTTTCGGTTTCTGGTCGTCTTGCCTGCCTGTAAGAGTATGTTTAATGAAGGCACGGGCACCGCATTTCTGGATTGAGCCCATTGAATTTGTTTTTGTACTTTGTACTGCATAATTTATCCTTCAGAGATTCTCTTTTCCTTTTTCTGTCAGTTTGTCCGAAAATTTTATTAGCTGTGAGATAATATTAGTTTAATAAATTTTTATCATTTTTAAACGTTAGATATAAAATAATATTGTTTTAACATATCTTTTGATCACGCATAATAAAAAAAAAAAATTATTACGATAAATTTAAAATGAATAATAAATTTTTTTATTTGATATTATATTAAATATTTTATTTAAAATCAATTAAAAATATATAAAAAAATTTAATTTAAATATAAAATTATAAAATATTAAATATTTATTAAATACGAAATAACATCAAATTAATTTCTAATGACTTTGGACCTTGAGATTGTTTCACGGTTTTTTAAGTTAGAGTAGCCATGTGAACATAGCAATTTCACCTTCCCTCATTCACTTGTTCCCACACAAGATCAGAAAGACTAGGATGATTCTTGGGATTGCGTGATTTCCCAGCTGGTTCATTCTTCTTCCTTCAATTTCCCTGGTATTTTATAATCTCCTTGTACTTCTACAAAATCTCCAACTGGAGACCATATTGGGCTTCGTTTTGACATTACATACTTTCAGGCCTAAAATCAGGAGAGAAAGGGCATGAAGCCATTTAGCCCAGCAAATATAAAATAATTAAGGACTGGCTCAGAATTCAGCGCACCTCCGAGATGCTGCAGGCAGGCAGGCAGGCAGCCAGTTCATTGCTGAAGGAATAAATTAAGGTCACATAGTGTTTTATCTGTAGTTGAATCATGGTCATAAAATAGCTTTTCTGAAACCAAAACTGGTCTCAACTCCTAGTATATACATTGAATTCCAAAGTGGAAGGGAACATATTTAATGTGATAGTGCATTATTCACTCTTAAATAAATTAAAATTGAATATGAAAATTAATAAAAATTAATAAAAAAGGTAAAAATGATTAAAACAAATAGCAACCATGGATTTAAGTCATCCTTAAATAAAGTAGTGGAAACTTCCTTTCCCAAATAAAATGACCCACTGATCAGTGTTCAAATTTAATCACAATTCCATAATGAAGCTTTACTTGAAGGAAAAGATAAAAAGAGTAAGAATGAATAAACTTTTGGTTAAATTTAATCACAATTCCTTCTATGGTTCTTACCAGCAAAGTAAGTATCAAAGCAAAAAGATTTCCTAAGTCTAAAAAGTACTATTGATTTTGATGAACCAATAATCTTCTGTAAATAAGAAACCGATCATAATGTATACCATCTGCCAACAAAGTTGGATCTACAACATGTGAGAACCTGAATATATATATATATATATGTATGTATGTATATATTTATTTATATATTTATATATATAAAGTTGCTCCTAGGGAAATAGCCAATGAGATCTGATTAATCGCAAAATTAATATTTCAAGAGAAGGTTAGGCAACTAGCAAAAGGTAGGAGTTGCTCTTGGGTAACCTTTTTCTACTTTCATTTATAAATCAATGTAGTAGCTCTCTATCTGCAGTTAAAATCAATTCTCCTTCATTCTATGAAAGATAGATCTTCAATCTCCACTCTGATTAATGGTCATACCAATATGATCCATGTATATATCTAGATATGATCATGCTATCAGCTTGTCATTTTCTGAAAGCCCTCACTTTCACTTCAAATGCCATTTTGAACAGTTTGTTTTCTCCTAGAATTTTATCACATTTCACATTCATACACATGCATTACACACAAAATACTTTGAGTCAAGGAAAAGATTTGGCTGTCATCAATAATCTTAGTATATCAACAACGAGCAGATCCACAGTGAAGTTCATGAGATGGGCGCTCTTTAGATTCTTTTTTTTTTTTTAAACTTGAAAGCAATTATTATTAGAAAAGAAGAGTTACAACAAAATCCAAGCTACTTAGTGTTTCGAAGACACAAGGCTTACTGAGGGAATAGCGAAGTGATTTGCTTTCCCAAGAACATTTAAGCTAATATTCAGCTAGAAAGTGAATAGTATATATTCTGCTGTGTCATTGAACCATTTAAGCTTTCTTAGCTTCTTTACTTATTAGTTCCTTCAATTGTCCTTTCGACAAACATTTCATATGGACAAAATGAGATGAGACCCTTGACAGCATAGAACCAAAGGGAACAAAAAAGGAAACTAGGCAAGCTCACACCCCGGGCCAGGATGATATATCCACATTCATGTGTAGGGACATCCAATTAATAAGGGCAATGTAAATTATTTTTTATAGTGTTCTCCATGCTGGATATATTGTCCTACAATACTTCAACAGGATCAGGATCAAGATATCGTATGATCAGCATTCTGGTTGAATAATTGATTCATCACTAATTAAATAATGGTTCAAAGTTTTTGAGATTCTTTGACTTGTAATAATAGAAAAGAAATTTTTAAAAATCGAGTTGCTTGTATGATTTAGAATCGAAAGAATATAATTAAGAAAATATTATCCTTAAACCAGCATAGCTCATAAACAGTTTTCATTGTCTACTGGTCAAGTTCTCTAGCAATATCACGCTCTTGTACCGATTCTGTCCTTGGTATAACTCATTCCTAGTGCTGTATGCTAAAATATACTTTCTTTCTTCAAAGTACTAGTTTCAACCTCTAGTAGACTTTATGATAAAAGTTCAAAGAGGGTTTACCAAGCAAATCTTATACAATATATATGACACTTGAAAATGTTCTTTTGCATTATATGGACAAGACATTCATTCTAGACCATTAAGGCTGCAAAGATGACTTCCAGATTTGACAAAAATTTGATTAATTTTTATATTAGCAGAGAGTAGTGCAGCCTAGCTAGACATATCTTTTCCCCCATATATTACAAATTCGAAAATGAAAACACCTGAAATCGGATGGCTCCTTTCACTTGTTTAAATTATATTAGTTTTCTTTGTAATATCCACTCTTATATATTCTATGTTCTTTCTGTCAAGTCCCACCGACCCCAAAATAGAGGAGGCCACTTTACATATTCTGAAGTTTAAAAGCTATAGTGACCTTTAAGGAACTATAAAAAAATGATTTTAAAAGAACAATTGGAGATAACATGATTGGATATATGTGGGCCTCTGAAACATAAAATATTCCAAATGCTAAATGATTGAAGAAGAATTTGAGACTTTCTAAAAGAATTCCTTTTATTTAAAAAAATATAAAATGAAAAAAAAAGGTAAGGATAGGGACTCTCTTTATCAAGACTATACAATTATATATAACTATATGTAACCTGTTTCATTGTCAAAAGAAGATTGAAGAAGAATTTTAGACTTAATTAATTTATATAATCACTCTTAAAAATGGTATTCAGCAAATCAACAGTTCAAATTTCAGCACTTATAATCTCTGTTTCTATCCCTAGATAATAGCTTTCCTTGTAAAAAAAATTGAAGAAGGGTTACATTTTTCTATATAAAAATCGCCTCCTATATATATATATTAAAGAAGTGTAATACGAGTATGTCTCCTTTGAAGTGAGTGAATGAAAAGTTTAATTATGTTGTGAATGAAGCTAAGAACATGAAGCAAGAACAAATTAGAATCACTAGAATTCCAGAGTATAGATCATGAACAAAAAGTTTAGGTGTTTGAAAAATAATGGTTCTAGAATCCATTGAAAAGGAGTCTGAGCTGTTTCTACAACAAATGAAACTAACACGTTTATAGCTTGACTTTGTCATTTCACCTAATCAACTATATGAAAGAGGTTTAAAGCTAAGATACATTCATTCAAATCAATTAGCTTCTTTCTTTTCCTCTTTCCGCGAGGCAGTCATTGCACTGCATGTTGATACTTCCGAGTTGCAAAATAATTAAAGAACCATCCTCATCAAACTGAATATTTAAACATAACTTGCAATAGATTGCCTGGACGGTTCATGCTTCAGAAGCAAGAAAAGAATTAAAATTCAACATGAACTGGGCCATGATAAGCATCCAGCTTTCCATTGTTTTCTACACATATGTAACACAAGATTCAGATTGATAACTTTTATGAGTGTTATGTTGTAAGGATAAGTGATTTGCCCATTTTTTGCCCTTCCTCCATTTGCATCTTAATTATTTTAGTATAACTAGAAACTATAACCTTTCTTTTTCTCCTTATGAGTACTGTGTTCTTGATTCCATATTGCCTTAATAACTCCAATAAACAACTAATACTTTTAAAATTAATTCAGGTGGAAATTATAATGAAAATTTTGAATGAAAATGAAAATTTTGAATGAAAATGAAAAAGGGAATTGAAAACTCAAATCAATCTCTCAACCTTTCTGCAAGAACACAATTAATTATATGTTATTAGATATTTTGAGTTTGATATAGCTTACATCTTCAATCATCCACATTTCAAGAGCACAGTACTTGAAGTTTGAGATTCTTTGATGATCAAAAGAATCCAGTACAACAATATTAATCTACAAACAGCAATACTCAGCTAAATTCAAAGGGATTTTTACTCTATTTTTTGTGTTCTTTAGTTGATCATATTAAGAATTAGGTGGAGTATACTCACAGACTACCTCAGTGTTTACTTCCTTTCTGTGGAAGTTCCTGTGGCAACCACAAGCCGCGCATGTTAGAGCCCCAGTCGTCCCCTCCGCGCCGCTTGCCATGAACTCTCGGCAGCCATCCACAGCATATCCTCCGATATTGGCCGCGTGATTTTTCTGGCACTCCCCGTATCTCACGTTTCTAATCGTCGAAGACGAAGTAGTAGAACTTCTTCCACTTTTCATCACTACTTGACGTTTCTTCATCCCTTGGAAACCCTAGTTCCTCCCTACTGTGATGAAAATATTGAAAATATTGGAAATGGTTTTCGCATCCAACACCAGAAAGAAAGCTAGAAGAAAAAGGTAGCTCTCCTTGTGAATTAAGCTACCATGGAAAACAGAAAAGAGAGAAAAGAAAAGGAAAAGCTACCTAGCTTTATGCGGTTTGATGACTAACCCTAACCCTAGCATATGTATATTTATAAGGTTCAGTGGCATAGCTCAAGTCCATGGAAAGTGCCATCATCACCCCTTATCTCACCATTACTTTCATGCCCTTTTGGTAACACTAGGAAGACTCACAAAAGATATGTTTACTCCTGTTTATGCTGTACACTACACCAATCATTATTAGCCAGGTCATCATAAAGAAGGGCATATATATATATATATATACACACATATATATTTATATATTGAATTATTCAATATGCTGCTTCGCTGCCCATTTTGATCCATTGCATAATAAGCAAACAATTTCCTTTCAAGCTTACAACTTTTAGCACTCTGATTCTGACTAAGAATTAGACAAAGCTAAATGGGAGTGATATAGGTGAGTGAAGGAAATTCTTGTCCTTTGACATAATCCGTAGTGTCCTAGAATTATCTTTAGATATGATATTTCAACTGCCTTTGAAGAAAATAGGGGGATATATATAATAAATGGGAAATTTGGAATATGGAATATTGCAAATTTTGTGCAAGTAGGAAGGCTCTAATTGGATGAAAGGCGATGGCTTTATGACCAAAACAGTGATGAATTATTAGTCAACAAAGGAGTAATTAATTAAAATTGTTGCTTTGTTTTAATTAATTTGAGTGGGTCAGAAGTGATGCTCAAAAGGCAGGTTGCTATGGCCCTTTAAACTAAGGCAGCAAATCCTGTCTAATTACCTGAGACTCTAATAATTAGGATCACTGCCCAGCCCACCATGCATCTATGAACCACTCTCGATTCCCTCTCCCTTTGCATCATATCAAAGATAATCATAACTTTGCAAAATCTTAACATCAATAAGATGCTCTTCAAATGCTTTGGTTCGAAGTTTGGGAATGGATCTCTCATAGTGCTCTATGGTCTTGAGAAATAACAATAAGAAACTAGAAAGAAAATTGTGAGTGCATGAGAAGAGAGATCTAATTGAGACTTTGGCCCACGTTCCAAAAGAAAGAATAGAATTAAAATGTGTGATTTCCCGTCATACTGTCTATTAGCTAGTGGAGTTTGTTTGCTGTTGTGCATGACAAAAACAAGTGACGTAATTAAATAATTGAAAGGGTAATAATGTTGAAAAATCAACACGCATGCGTAGCATCTGCATACAAAATAGCAAGCTTAAAATAAGAACAAAGACACACAAAGTATTTGTTTAGGTCCGACCTAAAATGATTTATTCAAAACCTAATCTACTAACAAATAAATTTTTATAACTATGAGGCTTTCGAAATAAGAAAAATCATTAAAATCTTTTTACTTAAAACTTAATCCAAAATATAATTATACTATTTTAATAGCCTACTCAGCTATTTTTTTTTTTTTGGTGTCTTAACCATATAAGATTATTAATGTAATACCCCAGCCCAAATAATAATTGGGCTAGACTAATACTAAAGTCCATCAGTTTATTAAGACATTATTTCGTAAAAGAAAAATGACTGAAGTATTAGATGAAAGAAAACCTAACTATTATGAAACAGAAAGAAAATAGAATTCTTATTCCTCATCTTTTTTAGGGTTAGAGAATATGAAAAATCAAGTTAGAGATTCACAATCAAAGGCTACAATCAACCTAATCCTTTAAAGGTGAGTACATGTCCTCTTTTTATTTGAAAAGAAATATCAAGTTGATTGCTATTATTTGGAGTTGAAGTTTTGAGAGAAAAACAAAAAATAAAATCATGAAATCCTTTATTAATCTTGATGATCTATTTGAGTAAATTACTGGACTTTGTTTATTTCATGTTCTTAAGATTTATTGATGATTATTGAATGGAGTTTGAAGGCTGAAAGTAAGGATTTGAGTTTTTAAATATTGAAGGAGAAATTCTATTTTTGGATGAGATGTTGTGATTTGTAATAATGAATTAAAATAGAATTTTGCATTAATGGATAGATTATTGCTATGATTATTATATATCATTGGAAAGCATGTTGAATCTAGTTTCTAATGAAATAAACAAAAGTCAAATCCGAGTTTTCTATGAAGAGTTGTCTAATTTTAATTTAAGGATATGCAGGCTGTAAGACAACAACATCAGGGTTGAATTACGAAATTCTTCTTAATTTGTATACAAGGATTTACAGATTAAGCCATATATTTTTGGAAAGCTTATTGAGTCTACTTTCCAATGAAACAAGTGGAATTGAATTTAGAGTTTCCTGTGAATAAATATATAGTTTTTATTAGAAGGTATACAGGCTGTTTGGTGGCAGTATATGATGTGGATTTCAAAAATTGTTATAATTAATATACAAGGAATTACTAGGTTTGTCATATATAGTTAGAAAGCTTATTAAGTCTAGTTTCTAACGCATTAAAGAGATTATAATTTCGATTTGGATATGTTGAGATATGACTGTTTTACTGAAAAGAGGTCAGGCTGCCAATATTAATTAGTTAAGTTAACCCTTTGTGTAATTTAGTTGATTTTTGTATAAATGGTCTCAAAAAGGGTTGATTAAATTCTGATCTATTGAAATGATCTTGGATAGGCCATTAATTATTTTGGGGAAAAAACTAAGTGGTGAAATCGAATGGAGGTAAGTAGAATCTCACACACTTTGCTTGTTTTTGAAACTATGTATATATGTATGTTTCTAATTGAATGAATATTTTATTTCATTATTTTCAATGTATGAAAATAGGATCAAGCATATGATTATTTTGTGTTTCTTTATATAAACGATGGATCATACTTATGAATGAAATGAAAAAATGATTTATGTTTAAAGAATGATTTTATGATAGCTACGTTTTTATATCCCTGGGAAGTGGGATCATCAACACCAGAACTAGTTTTACGACCTTGGATAACGGGTAATAGTAGTTACCAAAGACATGATCATACGACCCTGGCTAACGGGTAATAGTAGTTAGCGTAAGCCCTAGCTAACGGGTTATAATAGTTAGCAATGATCATGAGGATAAAATTGTCGATACGGCTAATGTCACGGGTTATAGCAGTGACCATAGCTAACGATAAACGATTGATAATGATGATTTATGATGATGATGATTTACGATGATTTTTAATGATTGATCCTTGATTTGGTTTGATTATGATATTTGAATGATAACATATTTTACAATGATTTATGAAGTGACATATTTTGACATTGATTTATGAATTTATGAAATATTTGATAAAACGATGATCTTGAAATATTTTGATATTATGATTTGATGAATGTTTTGAATGATCTATACGATGTGTAAGAAAAGGTGTGTGAGCCTATACTTACTGAGCTGTGATTTGCTCATTCCCTTTTATTTTTTCTTTACGGATGACTAAGTGATAAGTTTAGTTAGTCTTATGTGAAGCTATAAGATGAAATGAAAAATATTACTTAGTCGTTGAAGAATATGTTGGCCAATGAGATCTTAAGAGATAGTATTGTATTTTATATGGTTTGTATTTGGATATATAAAGATGTATTATCAATTTGATTAAAGATATAGATTTTAGTTGGTAGATTGTTTTATTGAAAAATTTTAGAATATTTAAGAAAAAAGGCTTTGTATTACTTTGAGATTTTCTTCAAGGTAATACGGCTGTGTTACGTTTTGATCTCGGGACGTGACAAAAGTGGTATCAGAATTTAGGTTACGATCTTTGGAGAATTTTAAGAGGTAGATTATGATTTGTAGATTGTGTTGAGATTTTCTTTAAAAGCTTAAGTTATGTTTCTTGAAGATTTTCTAAGAGTTCAGGTTATGATCCTTAAACTATGTGAGATGTTAAGGAGCTTATAATATGATTTTAAGGATTTTCTAAGAACTATGATTATAATCTTTAGAGATTTTTAAAAAGTTAATTTATGATAAGTAGATTAACGGTGATTTTCAAATAATATAGTTTATGATCCTTGGATTGAAAGAGATATTCTATGAATATGGTTACAATCTATATATTATGTGAAGATTTTTAAGAATTAGATGATGACCTCTGGATAATGTGATAATTTTTTAAGGACATAACTTTGATCCATAAGCTATAGTGGTGAGTACAAGTAAATGATTCGATGAATTTTGGAGTAGTTAAAGTTTCAATGAATTTTGAAGAATCAATGATTCAATGGATTCTTGGTGTAGTTATTTTGTTGATATTTATATATTGCTTTTGGATCTTGTAGTTAAGAGAAAGTGTAATTACTTTGATATAGTGCAATTTTATAAGTTGAAAAGATTTTTGATGCCACTTATAATGAGATATATTTTATAAGTTAAAGGATTATTTAAAAGAACAATTTGGTCATTGGAGATCCTATGGGTTTGAGAAAAGACTTTTGACTTAATGAGGTTTTGAAATTATTTGATAAGTGTTAAGTGAATCCTTGATCAAGGATGAAGATTAGAATAAGAGTATACATTGTTGGAATTAAAAGTATAGAATATTAGAGTTATAATGAAATGATTTGTTGAAATTTTGATGCAATTATTTATAGATTATAATGTTGGAGAATTTATTTTGATGGATTTAGTCCAAAATGTTATAATTGTGGTAAATAGCTTTATATACGTAAAGAAGGATGTTCACTTGATTTGGTTCTATATTTTTACTAAGAAAGTATTTAAGGTTTGATCATGCGAGTTGGATGTTTGTATAGTTAATTTAAAGTTTGATCATTAAATTCCTATTTGAGGTGTACTGATATTTTTAATGGCTAAAGTGATTAATTTGTGGTTATAATTTTTAATTGAAGCATACTATTAGATTCTTTCAAATTTTATATTTATGGAGAACATGGCCTATTGTGGTATAGGATTGTGTACTTAGTAAGGAATTAAAATTGTGGTTATCCAAATGATTTAGTAAAGAAGTTGGTTGTAAATGAGTAATCGATTTACAGAAAAATATATATATGTTTTGATTAAGAATGATTGTTTGAAATCTTACAAGTGCAAATGATTGTTTGAATTTTACAAGGGCAAAAGATTGGTTGAACTCTTACAAGTGATGATTTTGTGTACTTGGTGATGTTGAACATGTATTTGATTTTAGAGAAATTTGAGAGAACTTTTGAAGTAATGTGATGCATTTGGCTATTGTTCATAATTATACTTTTGGTGTGAATTCAAGTGTTTGGAGTTCTTATTGGTTCAAACTTTATAAAAGAATTTTTTTTTTTTGGATTATGATGCATAGTTTTAACTTTGACGTGAAGATGATAGCAATTTATTTGGTAAAAGGAGTACTTGAGACATTATGATGTTTGTGGGAATTATGAAGAATCAATTGTTATATGATAATTGGTATATTAGAAAGAATAATATTCACAATTGAAGACAACTTTGATAATTAGAGATTTATGTTTGAATTTACATGGTGTAAATTTATGGATATGATCTATTGCATTGATGTCATATGTATTCTAGTGGTTAATTGATAGAAAATATGTTGTCGGTGGAAAAGAAAAGAAAATTAAAGTATTATGTGATATCTTTTTGGTGACAAAATGATTTGTTGATATTGTTATTCAAGGTTGTTATGGTTATAAAAACATCGTGTGAAGCATATTACAAGGAATTTTGTGGACACGTGTTTTTCTTGTTACAAAACAATGTTATAAAAGTTAATTTGTTTGAATTTTATTAGAAAGAAATATCAAAGTGCGTAGTGAAAGCCTGAATTGATTTTAAGTTCTAAATTGTTGTGCTATTATTAGTTGAGAAAGTGATGAATCTTTAATAAATAAAGAATATTGTCACCTTTGATGTTTAGTGTATATGATGAATCTATGTTAAGAGAATATCTTAGTAGATGCTATGTGATTGGATATGAGTATTTTCAAAGTTCAATGAAACAATCATACGATAAGAGATATGATTGCAAAACTAGAGGAATGAGATGTGAATGTAAATCAAGTTTCGAGGACGAAACTTCTTATAGGGAAGGGAGAATGTAATACCCTAGCCCAAATAATAATTGGGTTAGACTAATACTAAAGCCCATATGTTTATTAAGACATTATTTAATAAAAGAAAAAGAGCTGAAGTAAGATGAAAGAAAACTTAACTATTGTGAAACAGAAAAGAAATAGAGTTTTTATTCCTCATCTTTCTTAGGGTTAGAGAATATGAAAAATCAAGTTGAAGATTCACAATCAAAGGCTACAATCAAGTTAGTCCCTTAAAGGTGAGTACATGCCCTTTTTTTATTTAAAAAGAAATATCAAGTTGATTACTATTATTTGGAGTTGAAGTTTTAAGAGAAAAATAAAAAAAAATCATGAAATCCTTCATTAATCTTGATGATCTATTTGGGTAAATTATTGGGCTTTGTTTATTTCATGTTCTTAAGATTTATTGATGATTATTGAATGGAGTTTGAAGGCTGAAAGTAAGGATTTGAGTTTTTAAAGATTGAAGGAGAAATTCTATTTTTGGATGAGATGTTGTGATCTGTAATAATAAATTAAAATAGAATTTTACATTAATGGATAGATTATTGCTGTGATTATTATATATCATTGGAAAGCATGTTGAATCTAGTTTCTAATGAAACAAACGAAAGTTAAATCCGAGTTTTTTATGAAGAGTTGTCTAATTTTAACTTAAGGATATGCAGGCTGTAAGACAACAGCATCATGTTTGAATTACGAAATTCTTCTTAATTTGTATACATGGATTTACAGATTAAGCCATATATGTTTGGAAAGCTTATTGAGTCTACTTTCCAATGAAATAAGTGGAATTGAATTTGGAGTTTCCTGTGAATAAATATATAGTTTTTATTAGAAGGTATACAAGCTGTTTGGTGGCAGTATTTGACGTGGATTTCAAAAATTGTTATAATTAATCTACAAGGAATTACGAGGTTTGCCATATATGATTAGAAAGTTTATTAAGTCTAGTTTCTAACGCATTAAAGAGATCATAATTTCGATTTGGATTTGTTGAGATATGACTATTTTAATGAAAAGAGGTCAGGTTGCCAGTATTAATTAGTTAAGTTAACCCTTTGTGTAATTTAGTTGATTTTTGTATAAATGGTCTCAAAAATGGTTGATTAAATTTTGATCTATTGAAATGATCTTGGATAGGCCATTAATTATTTTGGGAGAAAAACTAAGTGGTGGAATCGAATGGAGGTAAGTAGAATCTTACACACTTTGCTTGTTTTCGAAACTATGTATATATGTATGTTTCTAATTGAATGAATATTTTATTTTATTATTTTCAATGTATGAAAATAAGATCAAGCATATGATTATTTTGTGTTTCTTTATATAAACGATGGATCATACTTATGAATGAAATGAGAAAATGATTTATGTTTAAAGAATGATTTTATGATAGCTACATTTTTATATCCCTAGGAAGTGAGATCATGACACCAGAACTAATTCTACGACCCTGGCTAACAGATAATAGTAGTTAGCGTAAGCCCTAGCTAACGGGTTATAATAGTTAGCAATGATCATGAGGATAAAATTGTCAATACGGCTAATATCACGGGTTATAGCAGTGACCGTAGCTAACGATAAACGATTGATAATGATGATTTATGATGATGATGATTTACGATGATTTTTAATGATTGATCCATGATTTGGTTTGATTATGATATTTGAATGTAGCATATTTTGCAATGATTTATGAAGTGACATATTTTGACATTGATTTATGAATTTATGAAATATTTGATAAAACGATGATCTTGAAATATTTTGATATTATGATTTGATGAATGTTTTGAATGATCTATACGATGTGTGAGAAAACGATGCTTGATCTGGTAAGGTGTGTGAGCCTATACTTACTGAGCTATGGTTTGTTCATTCCCTTTTACTTTTTCTTTACAGATGACTAATTGATAAGTTTGGTTAGTCTTGTGTGAAGCTAGAAGATGAAATGAAAAATATTACATAGTCGTCGGAGAATATGTTGGCCAATGAGATCTTAAGAGATAGTATTGTATTTTATATGGTTTGTATTTGGATATATAAAGATGTATTATCAGTTTGATTAAAGATATAGATTTTAGTTGGCAGATTGTTTTATTGAAAAATTTTAGAATATTTAAGAAAGAAGGCTTCGTATTACTTTGAAATTTTCTTCAAGGTAATACGGTCGTGTTACGTCTTGATCTCGGAGCGTGACAATTAAACTAAAACTAAAGTATCTTATTTATAAGGGTGAAACCTCTTATACTTTTACTAAACTCTAGATGTGTGATACAAGATAAACTCTTAGCTTTTATAACTTTACTCAACTATTGATGTGGGATTAAGAGATTCAAGGTAAATTTCAATAAATCCTTCCTTAACTTGAATCTCCAAACATTGCAACAATATTTGCAAAGCTGACAAGCTTACCTTTCTTCTTTTTCTTCGTTATAGGAATCTCAACAATTTAGTCTTCGTCAAGTATGTACAACTGATTTTTGACCTTATTCCTTTATAGAATCACACTATCATTCTTGTACATTTTGTACCAATCATTTTGTCTATAATATGTATACTCACAAAAAGCTAATTTTCTCAAAGCAATCAACTTGTAACTACAACTTGGTATATTATTTACTGACAAAAAGTTTTAACACCACCATTTTGAGATTTAAGGCCAATACTACCAATGCCTTAAATTTGCATATTTTCATTATTGACAACCAAAATGTCTTCATACTTCTCATTCTCTTCCAACTCCATAAAGTAACTCATATTATTACGGATATAGACAGTAGCAGCTGAATCTAAAACCCAATCTTTATTACTTTTTAAAGTTTGAGTCTAATCCAAACAAGTCATTAAAATGATATCATCATCATTAAACACAATAATAGTAGTATCATTCTTTTTTTCATCTAATTTTTTCTCATCATTCATTCTTTTAAAAGCAGTTATATCTCTTTTAGCTTCTTGTAATACATTTAGATCTGTCTCTTTTCACCATAATAATAATATTTTATATCATTGTAATCTTTGTCTCTTGACTTGAATTTTCTTTTTGATCCATTACCCTTCTTTTGAGTCATTTTTTTATCTTTTGATTTATCAATCTTCTCTTGAGTCCTTTGTTGATCAAAATCCCTTTGAGCTAGTGCACTCCTTCCAGATAATAAGTTCTGTATTCCCATAAACCTTTCATTCTCACATAATATAGTAGTTACATAATTCAATTTCAAAGTACATCTATCCACCAATAAAGTCTAAACTAAAAATTTATAAGACTTGAATAAAGATGACAACAAAATTAAAGTTTTTTCTTCACCTTCTAACTCATCAATAGAAATAGCTAACAATTAAGAAACTAACTTATTAAACTCATTCAGGTGATTATGAAAACTCATACTTTCTTTTATTTTCAGAGAATACAGATCCATCTTCAAACATAACTTGTTAGTCAATGACTTCGATACATAAATATTCTCAAGCTTATTTCACAAATTCTTCAAAGATCTCTTAGTCAACACATTATTCTTTATCTTTGGGGTTAGGGCTAATCTAATAGTACTAACAATTTTTGTTAAAAAAATCTACTTCAATCAGTTATTCCTTCTAGCTTACTCCTTTCTAATGCTTGATCTAACTCTTATTATACTAACAAATCTTGAATCGTATTTTGTCGTAACATAAAATTACTCTTACCATCAAATAAAAGAATCTCAAACTTGGGCTAGACATAGTAGGCATACATTCTTTAGATATTTTAAAATACTTACATTGTCCTCATGATCTCTTTTTTTTTCTAGAATGCCCAATATTGATTTTACATCTTCTATGTGAAACTGTTCAATTTTTATAAGATCTTCTTAACTGTTATTCAAAAGGTCCAATAATATATGTATGTTGGACTTTTTGAGACAATAATAGATCTTTGGAGGCAATTCTGATTAGTTAATAAAAATATATTTCAATGCTATTTTTTTTTTTTTAGTTTAGTTAATCTATCATGAAAAGGAAAAGAAGGTAAAGTAATGTTGTGTTTATTGTACTCTAAATGTAAGTTTTCTTTTTTCGCATCAAAAAAGGGAATAAATAAATCAATCAAAGTTTACCTCTTCTTCTTTTTAGGTTTTGAACTTTGTTTTGATACCACTTGTTGAGAAATCAACACGCAGTACCTACATACAAAATAGCAGGCTTAAAACAAGAATAAGAGCACACAAATATATTTGTTTTGGTCTAACTGAAAATGATCTACTCCAAACCCAATCTACTAATAAATCAATTTTTACATTAATATATTTATTTTGACTCAACTCAAAATGACCTACTCTAAACCCAATCTACTAACAAATAAATCTTATTCAAAATGAATATACTAACAAATAAATCTT
This sequence comes from Durio zibethinus, assembly GCF_002303985.1. Next base: position 20,614,743 of record NW_019167838.1, on the reverse strand, counting down.
TATAACTGTGAGACTTTTAGAGTGAAAAATATCACAAAAAAATTTTTACTTAAAATTTAACCTAAAACCTAATTACACCATTTTGATAGCTTACTCACTTAGTTATTTTTTTGATGTCTAACTATTTAAAATTATCAAATTAAAACCCAAATATCTTATTTATAAATGTGAAAACTCTTTATACTTTTACTAAATTTCCAATGTGAGATGCATGACAAATTCTCAACTCTTATAACTTTACTTAGCTTTCAATGTGAGATTAAAAGATTTAAACTAAACTTCAACAAATAAATGGGGGCAAATATGATCCATTTTACCAAATGATTTGCTTCCGGTACAAAGATCTTTTATTTGTGAAGATGAAAATTTTTATGCTGCTCTTGATCAATAACGAATGTATGAAAAAGCCTTCATGAAAACCCGGAGTTTGGCTCTAAAATGGTTCTCCTACCCTCCTTAGGGGTTGACCGACCTATAGAGATGGGACTTTCGAGCCTCAAATCCCGTGGTTTTTCCCTTCAAAATCTATATGAATTAGCAAATAGAAAAATCTCCACCAAATAAAAGTAAAGAAAAAGGAAGAGACAAATAGACAATGAGGTGGTCAATCAAAGTCATGAACATGATTTATGACCTTCATAATAAGGAGAAACATAGACACGTGTGATTGTCAATCCAAAACATGCGAGTAAATCGTTATTCGTTATCAATACAACATAAATTATTGTGATCATTATCGTAATTAATTTCATTGCCAAATGCCAATGGAAATATTTACCTTATCCTTCCCCCCCCCCCCCCAAAAAAAAAAAAACAAAAAAAAACCCAAGAAAAGTCAATTTATCGGTGAGAAAATTGATTAAACAATCTATGCATAAATTTTGAAACCTAAGGGATCAGTTTTAATAGAATGAATTAGAATATAGCATATATGCAGGCTTTATGCTGTTGTGGACATTTCTAAAAAAGAAAAAAAAAACTGTATTATTAGGTGTTGCAAAACAGCTATAGTGTTTTAGAATGTGAGGAAGTTGTATTTACATCATCATTCTCTCCATATATATATTGAGAATAATTATTAGGATACCCCAAGAACAATAAGTCTCTATCAGAACTTTTTTTTGGTTTTTCAATTAATAGGCTAATAAAAATGGAATGAAGATGTTGTGAATATTTAGTTATTTTTATCAAGACATCTTAAAAAAGTAAACATTTCACTTTCTACTCTCCTCAAATTGTGCTGCATGTTTGGTCTTTAGAAGTAACATTGAAGGCTATATTATTGAATTTAAAGTTTAATTCAATTGATTTATACAATAATATTTAAAAGATGATGTTCAATATATCTGAAATTCAAATTACTTCACTTTGCAATTCCTCTTATCTTTAGTTTACGACCTCTTTTGTAAAATTAAAAAAAATATACCTTTAGTCTAAAAAATAACAATCTAAAATTGTTTGAAACTCATAATGACAATACTCTATTAGGATCATTTTCGAACATGATATATAAATTTGAACACTTTAGCATTTCAAAAAATGGCAATTAACAAATGATAAATCTTAAACTAAAATTATGTGAAAATTGCTTTCATGACTGGTAATTTATAGATATTTATGGAGGCTAATTTGATAGTTGAACACACACACACACATATATATATATATATATATATAATTTTTCATGTAAAAAGTATGAAAATTGAGAGATGGGATCGTGTATGTTCTGGATGCATTAAAGTGGCCAATGATGGGGACTTGATCATATGAATGATTGTAAATTTGGGAGGGTTTATGATTAGACAGTTTGCCACCCACCAACCGTGCCAAACTTGTGAATCTTATAATATCTGAACCTGTTGAGTATCTTATTATCTATTGATAAGCTTGAATCAGAAGAGAAAAAACTCAGCTTGAAAACTTTGAATAGATTGATGCAACTTGTCCTAGCTAACAAGTGAGGAGTTGATGCAAACTTAGCCTATCAAAAATCAGAATTTGGCAGTGTCACCTAAACCCACTTACCTAAACCCACTTACTTTCTATGGATGGATATTATTATAGATATTTTTGCATCACTTGTCTCTCTCTCTCTCTCTCTCTCCCTCTCTCTTTTCCTTTTGTTGAACTTTCACCTTCCACCTTCCACTTATTAGCCAGAGTTTCATAGTGACCTAGAAATCTTTTTCAGCTGGGTCATATAATAAATTATTGCTTTGGAGGTTCTCATTTTGTTTGCTGTAGGCTTATTTTTTTAAAAAATCAATGGCAATACGAAGGTAAAGAAAAGCAAATTATAAGTGCTAAGATTTAAAATTTAAATTTATTAGATATCATTTTTAAAAGTGTAAGTTAATTGAGTTAATCAAGTTTGTAGTTTTGCTTTTAGCTTATTTATTTTCGCTTTCTTTATGTGTTTTTAAAATAAATTTTATCTATTTTTTCATATAACAAAATATAAATATATGACTAAAAATTTTAAATGTATTATGCTATAAGCCTATAATATTGTCCGATTATATTCCTTGATTCACATAAATTAACAATTATATACAAAGATTGGGAATTATAAATAGAGAAATTATCAAATACATTGATTTTTAAATTCCATAAGTGAGATTAATAGGGTGACACATATATCTTTATACTATTTTAAAAAATAAAAAAATTAATTAGAAATAAAAATGAAATGTATTAATTTCTTAACACTGTTTGTGGAATTAAAAATTTACATTAAGTAAGAAATACCAACTCTTATAAATAATATTATTCATTTTTTCTAAAATAATGAGATAAAGATATATTTAATCTTATCTCTTATATTTTAGATTTGGAGGAAGGAAGATTCATTTGACTCAAATTAATATCCAGGTGTTTATCACTTATAGTTTAAAAAATATATAATATCATATAAAATATAAATGTCTTTTTTACACATACTTTACATGTGAAAATAAATTGTAATGTTTGCCCTTTTCTATTAAAAAAATAGCCATAATCTTTCAAAAAAATTAAGAAAAAAAGAGACGAAGAGCCTCCTAGAGCCGAGAAGATGAATATGAAAAGAGGAAAAAAACCCAGAGAAAGAATGCTGATAGAAAAGAAAATATAATCTCAACTCTCTCACAAATGCCCCCTGCCATCACAAAATCCAGAAGAAATGTGAAAATAAACAAAGAAAGTGGAGTTTTCTTTTTCTTTTTTTTTTCTTCCTTCCGTTCAAATGTGCATTACTGGTTAAATAAGGAAAAATCCACTCACGTAAAAGCCCATACGAGCCATACAAAGCATACCCAATCATCAAAGCATACTTTTTTCCAGATTTAAAAGACGAACAATTGTCTTCAAAAACCCATTTAAAAGCCCACAAATTTTCAGCCCATGTGTACATGCTTAATACCCCAAAATCAGAGGCTAATTATAGTGGAGGAGACTCCTAATTTTGTTATAGTTAGATATTATCATCGTTTAGTTTTATTGGATGAACATAAAGAAATTAATAGCATACATTTTATATAATCTGTCATAACATATAGATTTGAGAATCTGTCGCTAAACATTAATTTGAGGAGTCACCACCAATCTTTTTTATTTAAGTGTGATTGACCACTTAAAAAATCTATCCTTTCAAAAAACACCTAAACTTGATTAAGAGTTTCTAAAAGAATAAGTTCGAGTCTATTAACTAGAACAGAATTCGGGAGTTTGGTTACGAATGAGAAAGGTTATAACACCCTCACAATGCCCATCGAAAGATAATACCAGCTCAATTTTGTATTATACATTAAGCCTTAAAAATTTTACCAAGAATTTAATTATTGAAAATTATTCTTAATTGACTCCAATACTTTTGGTAGAAAATTAAGAAAATTTTTTCACTTCAAGAGTATATAAAAAAATTATTGTTTTACTTGTAGAGGCTCCATCGTCGGATTATTTAATATTAAAATAATTTTTGAAAAAAAAAAGGTAAAATGAGTAAGAAATGATGATTGATATAGATTTTTTTTTTGTTTGTTTTATAAAAAAAACTCATGTTTTTGTACAAGAAAAATTGATACTTTCAACTTTTTCTTAGCAATGTTTTTTTTTAAATTTTATTTTCAACGAAAATTGATACTTTCAAAATTTTCTTAAAATTATTTTTTTTAAAATTTTATTTTCAAGGAAAATTGATACTTTTAACTTTTTCTTAAAAATATATTTTGTTAAAATTTTGTTTTCAAGAAAAATTAATACTTTCAACTTTTCCTCAAAAATATATTTTTTTTAGAAATTGGAAATACTTTTTAGAAATTTTATTTTCAAGAAAAATTGATACTTTCAACTTTTTCTCAAAAATATTTTTCTTGAAAATTTTATTTTATATTTTTTTTATATATATTTAAATTTATTCATGTAAAAAAAATCTCTTAAAAAAAATAAACAAACACATAAACAAAAAGAAATAAGAATAAAAAAATACCAAAAAATATAAACAAACACATAAAAAATACAAAAAAAAAATAGAAACGGCTCGGTTAGAGGGTTGGCTGGCTTGGCTCAGCTCTAGACACAGAAAATGACTCAAAGGCACAGCTGAGGGGAAATCTGTTTGGCTCAGCAGCAAGGTCTACAGAGCGTGTTAAAATGGGTTGCGCTATGGGTTGGGTCGCCCAGTGGTAAAATGCGCGGATCTTGGGTTGAATTAAGATGCGAAAACGACATCATTTTAGAGTTGCTATAAAAAGCAAAGTTCAAGCTTTCTGCCTCATATTGCCTTTTTCCCTTCTCTCTCTTTCCTTTCTTTTCTCTCCCCTCTTTCTAGAAATCGAATGAGCTCCGGTTGAATCTCCGTCGTATTCTGAAAAATTTTATCGAAATTTGGGTTTTACGCCAGAAGTTTACAGGAAAGTTCAACTGTTTCTAGAGATGTGATGCCAAAAACTGGCTAACTGGCCAGAAAATTCAATTGGCGTTGAAAAATTCAATCGGAATATGAAATTTTCAGAAAAATTTCTAGAAATTTTTTTTTTTAACACAAAAAAACTCTCAAATTTTTTGCTTTTTCCTTTTCTCTCTTTGTTTTTTTATTTCTCTCTTTTTTTCTGTGTGTTATCTAGCCTTATTTATAAGGCCTCAATCCGATAGCCCTAAATCAGATGGGATTTCCATCCTTTTTGACTTTTAACTCCAAACCCTAATTTAGTTTAAACTCCTCAACTCAATCATTCCCAAATTCAACCACTTTTTTCATTTTTTTCAGCCTTTTTATTTTTTAATTAATTTTTATATTTTTTAACAAAAATCAAATGTAGACCCCCGGACAGATTTGAGTGTCTACAGCTGCCCTTCTTTGTGATTTGCTGTGAAATAAGAATTATGCAAAGACGTAGATAACCCAATTAACTTGACACATTTTTTTTGAAAAAGTAAATTAAGCTCATCTAAACAGAGGCTCAATGACTTTTGAAAATAAATTGCTCTTCTAACAGAGGCATTACAACTCTAGAAAGTAAATTGCTCCTGTAAACAAAGGCATCACGACTTTGAAAAATAAATTGCTCCTCTAAACAGAGGCACCACGACTTTGAAAAATAAATTATTCTTCTAAACAGAGGACCACAACTTTGAAAAAATAAAAGCTCCTCTAAACAGAGGCAACCACAACTTTGGAAAATAAGTTGCTTCTTTAAACAGAGGCACCACAACTTTGAAAAATAAATTGCTCCTCTAAACAGAGGCAACACAACTTTGAAAAAATAAATTATTCCTCTAAACAGAGGCACCACGACTTTGGAAAATAAAATGCTTCTTGACAATCATGTCCAATAGAGTCATAGATTAGATTTGATGAAATTTGTAATGAAAAACTCAAAAATTCACAATTTGAGTTTGAAAGTCAAAGGTTCAGATTTACAAGAACCTTTCAGCTTTGCAAAAATTCACTAAAATTTGATTCTCAGAATTTCAGTTTCACCATAATTCGATTTGTAAAATTTCATATGTGCAAGAATTCAGATTTGCAAGATTTCAAAATTCGTATTTGTAACTTGCAAGACTCGTATCAACATTTAAACATTCTCATTTGAACTTTAGAGATTCACGTCTAAAGGTTTAAAGCTTCTCATTCGAGTTCAAATATTCACATTTGACAAATCTAAAGGTCTCACATCTCAAAGATTCTCGTTTGAAATTCAAAGATTCTCATTTGAAATCAAATATTCGCATTTGAAAACTTAAAAATTCTTATCAAAAGATTCATAATTTATTTTCAAGGGACTCAAAACTTTGCATGTAATGAATGTCATGATCAATGATGCAAATGCAATAATCTAGATTCTCACAATGCCATATTCTTAACCATGATTCAAATATCTACTGCATAATGGAAATGCATATCCAAACCAAAGTTTCAAATAGTCTCCAAACAATAATGCAAACGTTCTGCATGTAATGTTGAAGTCAATGTCATGAAATTCTAATCAAAACGTGGTAATATGGTTATCAAGACTCTACCATCTCACATTTTTAGTTTTTCAATACTTTGGAACAAGTTTCATCAACTGATCATCACTTGACTACCATTCATAGGCTTCTCAACACTAACAAATTCTAAAATAAGTTTTGTCCACCATCACTAGGTCACTACTCATAGGTGTCTCAGCATTAGCCATTCCAAAACAAAATTTATCATCCATCACTAGGTCATCACTCATAGGTTTCTCAGCCCTAACCATTCCAAAACAAACTTTGTCCATTGATCCATATTATTTTTATCATTCGATCATCATTGACAAACTATGTCGATTAATTCATCCCCATATTCATCACTTAGTCATACCACTTTTTCAAGTTTTTGCACTCTTTTAATTTGTTGACCAACCCTCATTATATTCATCATTTGATCACACCATGTGTTATCTCAAATCATCTTTTTTAGGTTTTTACAATCTCTTCATTTTTCTTTTATCATCTTGGATTTCTTTTCAAAGGAATGCAAGACTCTTTTAGCACATTGTCATTCATTCATCATCATTTTAAATCATAAAAAATGTAATGCATTCACACATTTTCTCGATTCATTCTAGGGATACGAGAACACAAGGTGAAGTGAGGAAAAGGTAATAAATAATAAATGAATTTAGTACAAAATAAATGGGGAAAGAAACAAGTTTGATGCATGTCACTGGGGAATTATATATCAAATAATGAATATTTAGACAATTCTGAATATTAATCTAGGATTCTTTTTCAAAAACTCATTCCACTTACTTTAAGCTTATTAAACTTTACCCCATCTTCAAGAGATCTTCATATATCTTTGATCTTTCATCCATGTGAATTGTTTATTAAACTTTCAGCTTAAAGATTTTTCTACCCAAATCGTCCTTTTAGGTTTTCAATTAAAGTCTTTCTTTTCTCTCCTTTCTATTTTCTTTTTTTTTTCTTTTTTTCCCTTCCTTCATTCATTCACCCATCTTTCACATCAATCTTTAGAGCAACCAAGCATGATTCTATCATTCCATCATGACCATGCCTTAGCCTAACATAGGACCATTCAATTCAAGCATTCCCATTTGATCTAAATGGACTTTTAAAGGTTATAATATAGGCCATGGTGAAGGGTCATGAAATAAATAGATATAATACGCTCAAAACATGTATTAAAAGTGTTCAAAACCAAAGGATCATCACTTGATGCAACTTGGCATTTTGCCTCATTATCTCACTACTTTTTCCTTTTTCACATTCACCTCACTTCTTATAAAACATTACTTTGCCCCAAATCAGGTGTGACATTTTTCTTTGCTCTCTTTTTTTTTTTTTTTTTTGAGACCTTTTGTGATCTTTAGGCTTTTTTCTTTCTCAAAAATTGTCCCCCAGTGTGAAAGGTGATCATTGGTCGGGATTCTTTAAAAAAAAAAAAAGCATAACAGGCTCAAAGGGGTAGCAATGAATGGTTTTTCAAATAGTAAAAAAAATGACCATTTTTCATCTCAAATGTGAATACTTTCCTTAAACATCATCTATTGAGCAAAAACAAGCTCATGAATTTGTATAAAAAATTACACATATTCAAGATATATTAATTTTACTTCTGTTAGTAGCTGGCTTCCTTTGCTTAAATAGTCTCTTTAAATTAATATGAATGAGTTCTCAAAATTAAATCCTAGAATTATTGTTATCATTATCTAAACATTCATCATTTGAAATTTTAGAATAGGAATGAAAAGTTATGAAATGTAACAAAGCATGGAACAATGGTGGAGTGAAAGAGAAAATGTAATGAAATGCATTGACTTGCCTTTATTAAAATGATAACATATGAAATCCTATTGCCTAAAAAAATCCTAACATTACTCTAAAGAAATCCTAAAATGATAAGAAATTTCCAACTAGCCTTATCATTATTCTCCAAAATTGTGTCCTTGTGCAATCAGGTGGAGCATCTTTTATTGATATCTTGCTCCCTAATTCATTGTAACTCTTCAAGCCTTTTCAGATCAATGTGTTCTTGATTCTCACTCAGAACATTGACATTATGGTTAAACAATGGATTGCCACTAACATTAGGTGTTGTTGTTGCCCGTTATTGATCAACCAAGCATGATTCTGTCATTCCATCATGAGCATGCCTTAGCCTAACATAGGACCATTCAATTCAAGCATTCACATTTGATCTAAATGGACTTTTAAAGGTTATAATATAGGCCATGGTGAAGGGTCATGAAAGAAATAGATATAATACGCTCAAAACATGTATTAAAAGTGTTCAAAACCAAAGGATCTTCACTTGATGCAACTTGGCATTTTGCCTCATTATCTCACTACTTTTTCCTTTTTCACATTCACCTCACTTCTCATAAAATATTATTTTGCCCCAAATCAGGTGTGACATTTTTCTTTGCTCTCTTTCTTTTTTTTTTTTTGAGACCTTTTGTGATCTTTAGGCTTTTTTATTTCTCAAAAATTGTCCCCTAGTGTGAAGGTGATCCTTGGTCGGGATTCTTTAAAAAAAAAATTATAACAGGCTCAAAGGGGTAGCAATGAATGGTTTTTCAAATAGTAAAAAAAAATGACCATTTTTCATCTCAAATGTGAATATTTTCTTTAAACATCATCTATTGAGCAAAAACAAGCTCATGAATTTGTATAAAAAATTACACATATTCAAGATATATTAATTTTACTTCTGTTAGTAGCTGGCTTCCTTTGCTTAAATAGTCTCTTCAAATTAATGTGAATGAGTTGTCAAAATTAAATCCTACAATTATTGTTATCATTATCTAAACATTCATCATTTGAAATTTGAGAATAGGAATGAAAAGTTATGAAAGGTAACAAAGCATGGAACAATGGTGGAGTGAAAGATAAAATGTAATGAAATGCATTGACTTGCCTTTATTAAAATGATAACATATGAAATCCTATTGCCTAAAAGAAATCCTAACATTACTCTAAAAAAATCCTAAAATGATAAGAAATTTCCAACTAGCCTTATCATTATTCTCTAAAATTGTGTCCTTGTGCAATCAGGTGGAGCATCTTTTATTGATATCTTGCTCCCTAATTCACTGTAACTCTTCAGGCCTTTTCAGATCAATGTGTTCTTGATTCTCACTCGGAACATTGACATTGTGGTTAGACAATGGATTGCCACTAACATTTGGTGTTGTTGTTGCCCGTTATTGATTAACCAAGCATGATTCTGTCATTCCATCATGAGCATGCCTTAGCCTAACATAGGACCATTCAATTCAAGCATTCACATTTGATCTAAATGGACTTTTAAAGGTTATAATATAGGCCATGGTGAAGGGTCATGAAAGAAATAGATATAATACGCTCAAAACATGTATTAAAAGTGTTCAAAACCAAAGGATCATCACTTGATGCAACTTGGCATTTTGTCTCATTATCTCACTACTTTTTCCTTTTTCACATTCACTTCACATCTCATAAAACATTACTTTGCCCCAAATCAGGTGTGACATTTTTCTTTGCTCTCTTTCTTTTCTTTTTTTTTTTTTTTAGACCTTTTGTGATCTTTAGGCTTTTTTCTTTCTCAAAAATTATCCCTCAGTGTGGAAGGTGATCCTTGGTCGGGATTCTTTGAAAAAAAAAATCATAACAGGCTCAAAGGGGTAGCAATAAATAGTTTTTCAAATAGTAAAAAAAAATGACCATTTTTCATCTTAAATGTGAATACTTTCCTTAAACATCATCTATTGAGCAAAAACAAGCTCATGAATTTCTATAAAAAATTACACATATTCAAGATATATTAATTTTACTTCTGTTAGTAGCTGGCTTCCTTTGCTTAAATAGTCTCTTCAAATTAATGTGAATGAGTTCTCAAAATTAAATCCTAGAATTATTGTTATCATTATCTAAACATTTATCATTTGAAATTTAAGAATAGGAATGAAAAGTTATGAAAGGTAACAAAGCATGGAACAATGGTGGAGTGAAAGAGAAAATGTAATGAAATGCATTGACTTGCCTTTATTAAAATGATAACATATGAAATCCTATTGCCTAAAAGAAATCCTAACATTACTCTAAAAAAATCTTAAAATGATAAGAAATTTCCAACTAGCCTTATCATTATTCTCTAAAATTGTGTCCTTGTGCAATCCGGTAGAGCATCTTTTATTGATATCTTGCTCCCTAATTCATTGTAACTCTTCAGGCCTTTTCACATCAATGTGTTCTTGATTCTCACTCAGAACATTGACATTGTGGTTAGACAATGGATTGCCACTAACATTAGGTGTTGTTGTTGCCCGTTATTGATCAACCAAGCATGATTCTGTCATTCCATCATGAGCATGCCTTAGCCTAACATAGGACCATTCAATTCAAGCATTCACATTTGATCTAAATGGACTTTTAAAGGTTATAATATAGGCCATGGTGAAGGGTCATAAAAGAAATAGATATAATACGCTCAAAACATGTATTAAAAGTGTTCAAAACCAAAGGATCATCACTTGATGCAACTTGGCATTTTGCCTCATTATCTCACTACTTTTTCCTTTTTCACATTCACCTCACTTCTCATAAAACATTACTTTGCCTCAAATCAGGTGTGACATTTTTCTTTGCTCTCTTTCTTTTCTTCTTTTTTTTTGAGACCTTTTATGATCTTTAGGCTTTTTTCTTTCTCAAAAATTGTCCCTCAGTGTGAAAGGTGATCCTTTGTCGGGATTCTTAAAAAAAAAAATCATAACAGGCTCAAAGGGGTAGCAATTAATGGTTTTTCAAATAGTAAAAAAAAATGACCACTTTTCATCTCAAATGTGAATACTTTCATTAAACATCATCTATTGAGCAAAAACAAGCTCATGAATTTGTATAAAAAATTACACATATTCAAGATATATTAATTTTACTTCTGTTAGTAGCTGGCTTCCTTTGCTTAAATAGTCTTTTTAAATTAATGTGAATGAGTTCTCAAAATTAAATCCTAGAATTATTGTTATCATTATCTAAACATTCATCATTTGAAATTTGAGAACAGAAATGAAAAGTTATGAAATGTAACAAAGCATGGAACAATGGTGGAGTGAAAGAGAAAATGTAATGAAATGCATTGACTTGCCTTTATTAAAATGATAACATATGAAATCCTATTGCCTAAAAGAAATCCTAACATTACTCTAAAAAATCCTAAAATGATAAGAAATTTCCAACTAGCCTTATCATTATTCTCTAAAATTGTGTCCTTGTGCAATCAGGTGGAGCATCTTTTATTGATATCTTGCTCCCTAATTCATTGTAACTCTTCAGGCCTTTTCAGATCAATGTGTTCTTAATTCTCACTCAGAATATTGACATTGTGGTTAGACAATGGATTGCCACTAACATTAGGTGTTGTTGTTGCCCGTTATTGATCAACCAAGCATGATTCTGTCATTCCATCATGAGCATGCCTTAGCCTAACATAGGACCATTCAATTCAAGCATTCACATTTGATATAAATGGACTTTTAAAGGTTATAATATAGGCCATGGTGAAGGGTCATAAAAGAAATAGATATAATACGCTCAAAACATGTATTAAAAGTGTTCAAAACCAAAGGATCATCACTTGATGCAACTTGGCATTTTGCCTCATTATCTCACTACTTTTTCCTTTTTCACATTCACCTCACTTCTCATAAAATATTACTTTGCCCCAAATCAGGTGTGACATTTTTCTTTGCTCTATTTCTTTTGTTTTTTTTTTTTAGACCTTTTGTGATCTTTAGGCTTTTTTCTTTCTAAAAAATTATCCCCCAGTGTGGAAGGTGATCCTTAGTCGGGATTCTTAAAAAAAAAAAAATTCATAACAGGCTCAAAGGGGTAGCAATGAATGGTTTTTCAAATAGTAAAAAAAAAAAGACCATTTTTCATCTCAAATGTGAATACTTTCCTTAAACATCATTTATTGAGCAAAAACAAGCTCATGAATTTGTATAAAAAATTACACATATTCAAGATATATTAATTTTACTTCTGTTAGTAGCTGGCTTCCTTTGCTTAAATAGTCTCTTCAAATTAATGTGAATGAGTTCTCAAAATTAAATCCTAGAATTATTGTTATCATTATCTAAACATTCATCATTTGAAATTTGAGAATAGGAATGAAAAGTTATGAAAGGTAACAAAGCATGGAACAGTGGTTGAGTGAAAGAGAAAATGTAATGAAATGCATTGACTTGCCTTTATTAAAATGATAACATATGAAATCCTATTGCCTAAAAGAAATCCTAACATTACTCTAAAGAAATCCTAAAATGATAAGAAATTTCCAACTAGCCTTATCATTATTCTCCAAAATTGTGTTTTTGTGTAATCAGGTGGAGCATCTTTTATTGATATCTTGCTCCTTAATTCATTATAACTCTTCAAGCCTTTTCAGATCAATGTGTTCTTGATTCTCACTCAGAACATTGACATTGTGGTTAGACAATGGATTGCCACTAACATTAGGTGTTGTTGTTGCCCCTTATTGATCAACCAAGCATGATTCTGTCATTCCATCATGAGCATGCTTTAGCCTAACATAGGACCATTCAATTCAAGCATTCACATTTGATCTAAATGGATTTTTAAAGGTTATAATATAGGCCATGGTGAAGGGTCATGAAAGAAATAGATATAATACGCTCAAAACATGTATTAAAAGTGTTCAAAACCAAAGGATCATCACTTGATGCAACTTGGCATTTTGCCTCATTATCTCAGTACTTTTTCCTTTTTCACATTCACCTCACTTCTCATAAAACTTTCTTTTGCCCCAAATCAGGTGTGACATTTTTCTTTGCTTTCTTTCTTTTCTTTTTTTTTTTGAGACCTTTTGTGATCTTTAGGCTTTTTTCTTTCTCAAAAATTGTCCCCCAGTGTGAAGGTGATCCTTGGTCGGGATTCTTTAAAAAAAAAATCATAACAGGCTCAAAGGGGTAACAATGAATGGTTTTTCAAATAGTAAAAAAAAATGACCATTTTTCATCTTAAATGTGAATAGTTTCCTTAAACATCATCTATTGAGCAGAAACAAGCTCATGAATTTGTATAAAAAATTACACATATTCAAGATATATTAATTTTACTTCTGTTAGTAGCTAGCTTCCTTTGCTTAAATAGTCTCTTCAAATTAATGTGAATGAGTTCTCAAAATTAAATCCTAGAATTATTGTTATCATTATCTAACATTCATCATTTGAAATTTGAGAATAGGAATGAAAAGTTATGAAAGGTAACAAAGCATGGAACAATGGTGGAGTGAAAGAGAAAATCTAGTGAAATGCATTGACTTGCCTTTATTAAAATGATAACATATGAAATCCTATTGCCTAAAAGAAATCCTAACATTACTCTAAAGAAATCCTAAAATGATAAGAAATTTCCAGCTAGCCTTATCATTATTCTCTAAAATTGTGTCCTTGTGTAATCAGGTGGAGCATCTTTTATTGATATCTTGCTTCCCAATTCATTCTAACTCTTCAGGCCTTTTCAGATCAATGTGTTCTTGATTCTCACTCAGAACATTGACATTGTGGTTAGACAATGGATTGCCACTAACATTAGGTGTTGTTGTTGCCCGTTATTGATCAACCAAGCATGATTCTGTCATTCCATCATGAGCATGCCTTAGCCTAACATAGGACCATTCAATTCAAGCATTCACATTTGATCTAAATGGACTTTTAAAGGTTATAATATAGGCCATGGTGAAGAGTCATGAAAGAAATAGAGTATAATACGCTCAAAACATGTATTAAAAAGTGTTCAAAACAAAAGGATCTTCACTTGATGCAACTTGGCATTTTGCCTCATTATCTTCACTACTTTTTCCTTTTTCACATTCACCTCACTATCTCATAAAAACATTACTTTGGCCCTAAATCAGGTGTGACATTTTTCTTTGCTCATCTTTCATTTTTTTTTTTTTTTTTGAGACCTTTTATGATCTTTAGGCTTTTTTCTTTCTCAAAAATTGTCCCCCAGTGTGGAAGGTGATCCTTGATCGGGATTCTTTAAAAAAAAAAATCATAACAGGCTCAAAGGGGTAGCAATGAATGGTTTTTCAAATAGTAAAAAAAAATGACCATTTTTCATCTCAAATGTGAATACTTTCCTTAAACATCATCTATTGAGCAAAAACAAGCTCATGAATTTGTATAAAAAATTACACATATTCAAGATATATTAATTTTACTTCTGTTAGTAGCTAGCTTCTTTTGCTTAAATAGTCTTTTCAAATTAATGTGAATGAGTTATCAAAATTAAATCCTAGAATTATTGTTATCATTATCTAAACATTCATCATTTGAAATTTGAGAATAGGAATGAAAAGTTATGAAAGGTAACAAACATGGAACAATGGTTGAGTGAAAGAGAAAATGTAATGAAATGCATTGACTTGCCTTTATTAAAATGATAACATATGAAATCCTATTGCCTAAAAGAAATCCTAACATTACTCTAAAGAAATCCTAAAATGATAAGAAATTTCCAACTAGCCTTATCATTATTCTCCAAAATTGTGTCCTTGTACAATCAGGTGAAGCATCTTTTATTGATATCTTACTCCCTAATTCATTGTAACTCTTCAGGCCTTTTCAGATCAATGTGTTCTTGATTCTCACTCAGAACATTAACATTGTGGTTAGACAATGGATAGCCACTAACATTAGGTGTTGTTGTTACCCCTTATTGATCAAAACTTATCAGTCTATCCTTGATCAACCATTACACCTTATGCTTTAGAGCAGTGTAATTTTCAGTAGAATGACCAACAATTCCATAATGGTAATCGTAGTAAGCTATAGGATCATACCACTTAGGATTGGGTGGCTTGAGCGGTTCCACACGGTTGAGGGTAATCAAGTAGTTGTTATAGAGCTGTCAGTATAACTTTGTATAAATCATGGGGATCGAATCAAATATGTGTTTTTCTCGAGTAATTCGTTGCTCTCGTGAACCACTTGCTAGGCCAACAAGATGAATTTGAGGTCTTACAGGAAGTTGAATGTTAAGGTTGTATGTGAGAGCTTGGGGATTAAAAATAGGCTGGTATGTGGATGAGTAAAATGGTTGTTGTATGGCTAGTATGAGGTATTGTTCACTGTAAGATAGTATGAAAAGTAACCTTGTAGTGGATAGGGTTGATATCCCTTGAATTATTTGTCAAAATTCATAGCTTGAGCTTTGATCTCTTTCTTCTATGATGTCTTCTTAGTTTTTCCTCCTTTCAACTTACCATTTTTAATAGCATTCTCAATGATTTTGCCTGAGATCACCATGTCAGCAAAATTTTTTGTTGCATTCCCTATCACCTTTTCATAATAGAGAGATTTTAAAGTGCTGACAAATAGTACTGTGATCTCTTTCTCAGTTAGAGGAGGCTGCACTTGAAAAGTAATATCGCTCCACCTCTGGGCATACTCTTTAAATGATTTGATCGCTTTCTTTTTCATATTCTGCAAAGAAAGATGATCTGAGGCTAAGTAGATGATATGTCGATACTAACTAATAAAATCATAAGCCATATCACTTCAGGATCGAATGCGAATTCTATCCAGTTGGATATACCATCTAGCAGTAGAGCCAGTAAGGCTGTCTGAAAACACATGCATCAATAGTTTTTTATTATTAGCATAGGCTATCCATTTTTTTATAGTATATGGTAATGTAGGTCTTCGGGCACTTTGTTCCATCATATTATTTAAACTCAAGAACCTTGAATTTTAAAAGAATAACCATATCTGAGATTAAACAATGTCTAGCAGCATCCACTGAACCATAAAAATCGATACCGTTTACGGCCCGTAACCTCTCCTCTAATAAATTTATTTTTTGTTTAGCTTTTGAGCCTTTTAAAGCCTTATTCTCCTTTAGCCTTAGCTTTTCTTTCTCTTCTGGATCATTTAAATTAAGGACTGACATTGGTTCTACTACCTTTTCAGTAAAAATAAGATTTATACAACTCTGGTACTATGATGGATTTAAAATTGATGGTATTCTAGGGTATATGTACCTTACAAAATATGTGAACTGCTAGGGCGTAGACCTTTGTGCGAGTTTGGCTTGATGTGGCCCAAAACCAGAAAGGTACAATGGGTCATCTGCCTCTTATAATGGATGGTCATGTTGGCTAGTATTTCTTTCTATTCCTCTTTCCTTGTTTAATTTGTTCAAAGCCTCCAAAATCCTATTCAACTCTCCTTCTAGCTTCTCTTGGGCTTTTTCTATCTTCTCAAAACGATTGAAATTTTTTTGTTCCATCTATCTGGCTCGAGCCCTTATTTATATCGATGAGTGAGGTTGTTTGGTGAAGCTATCCTTGAACCTTTAACACCATAATTATGATTAGAAATGTTATGCTATGCTTTATATATGATATGTTAATGCATAAATAAAATATATATTTTCATGGATGAAATCTAATATGACAATGATGCAGATGCATAATGTTACATATGACAATACAAATGATGTATGACATGATAATGTGAATGCATAAAGTCAAACAATCAAAGCGGTTAGATAAACACAACTTTTTCCTTCTTGTGTCCTAGTTTCAGGGTATATCTATCATTGAGTAGGAAGGGCTTTATCTTAGGGTTGGCCTCTTAAGTGTACACTATAAGTTGGGTTAGGCGATTTTGACCACTAAATGTTCTCAAATTATTTCTTAAATCATCGTCCATCACAGACTAGTAAGGCAATCCAAACCTCACCCATCACAAGCTACCAACGAAAATGATTCAACTTGAGTGAGAGTATCTCACTAGCCACTGCGGAGGCATTAGAACCTTACAAAAGCATAGGTACTTTACTCCCTCTTAGAGGGACGAAACTCGGGTATAGAGCTCATGTTATGCATATACATATGAATGACATAGTTTGTAACATAAATAAATAAAATGAATGGAAAAGAAAGAAAAAGAAAAAAAAATCCTTATAAAGAATTTAATTTTATTAGGCTTTTTGAATAACACGAATTTATTTGCTGGCTTGACACTCGACTGTCCCCAGTGGAGTAGTCAAACTGTCATAACATATAGATTTGGGGATCTATCGCTAGAAATTGATTTAAGGAGTCGCCACCAATCTTTTTTATTTAGGGGTGATTGGTCACCTAAGGAATCTATCCTTTCAAGGAACACCTAAGCTTGACTAAGGGTCTCTAAAAGAATAGGCTCAGGTCTATTAACCAAAACAGGGTTCGGGAGTTCAGTTACGAGTGAGGAATGTTATAATACCCTTACAATGTCCATCAAAAGATGGTACCAGCTCAATTTCGTGTTATCCATTAAGCCTTAAAAATTTTACCAAGTATTTAATTATTGAAAATTATCCTTAATTGACTTCAATACTTTTGACAAAAAATTAAGAAAATTCTTTCACCTTAAGCGTATATAAGAAAACTACTATTTCACATCCAGATGCTCCATCGTTGAATTATTTAACATTAAAAGAATTTAAAAAAAAAAAAGCCAAAATGAGTAAGAAATGATGATTGATATAGATCTTTTTTTTGTTTGTTTTATAAAAAAAATAATGCTTTTATACAAGAAAAATTAATATTTTTAACTTTTTTTAAAGAATTTTGAAGGTTTTTTATTTTCAAGAAAAACTGATACTTTCAACTTTTCCTTAATAATGTTTTTTTTCAAATTTTATTTTCAAGAAAAATTGATACTTTCAATTTTTCCTAAAAAATATATTTTTTCAAATTTTATTTTCAAGGAAATTTGATACTTTCAACTTTTCCTTAAAAATATGTTTTTAAAATTTTGTTTTCAAGAAAAATTGATACTTTTAACTTTTTCTCAAAAATGTATTTTTTTAGAAATTGGAAATATTTTTTAGAAATTTTATTGTTAAGGAAAATTGATACTTTCAACTTTTTCTCAAAAATATTTTTCTTGAAAATTTTATTTTATATTTTTTTCTATTCTTTTTTTTTAAAAATTTATTCATGCAAAAAAAATACTTTTAAAAAAAATAAACAAACACATAAACAAAAAACAAGAATAAATAAAATACCAAAAAATATAAACAAACACATAAAAATATAAAAATACAAAAAAAATCGAAATAGTTTGGCTGGAGGGTTGGCGCGGCTCAGCTCCAAACATAGAAAATGACTCAAAGGTGCGACTGAGGGAAAATTAGCTCAGCTCAGTAGCAAGGTCTATGGAACGGGTTGAAACAGGTTACGCTATGGGTCAGGTCGCCTAGCGGTAAAACGCATAGATCTTGGGTTAAATTAAAATGCCAAAATGACGTCGTTTTGGAGCTGCTATAAAAGGCAAAGTTCAAGCTTTCTGCCTCAAATCGCCCTTTTCCCTTTTCTCTCTTCCATTTCTTTTCTCTTCCCTCTCTTTAGAAATCGGATGAACTCCGATTGAATCTTTGTCGAATTTTGGAAAATCTGATTGAAATCTGAGTTTTTTGCTTGAAGTTCATCGAAAAGTTCAACGATTTCTGGAGATGTGATGCCAGAAGCTGGGTAATTAATCAAAAAATTCAACCGAAGCTAGAAAAGTCAACGAAAAATTCAACTAGCGTCAGAAAATTCAATCGAAATCTAAAATTTCTAAAAAATGTTTTAAAAAAAATCCTTTTTTTAACACAAAAAAACTCCCAATTTTTTGCTTTCTGCTTTTCTCTCTCTGTTTTTTTATTTCTCTCCTTTTCTTTTTTCTGTGTGTTATCTAGCCTTATTTATAGGGCTTCAATCTAAGAGCCTTAAACCAGATGAGATTTTCGTCCTTTATGACTTCTAACTTCAAACCCTAATTCAGTTTAAACTCCTCAACTTAGTCATTCCCAAATTCGACCACTTTTTTCATTTTTTCAACCTTTTTATTTTTTAATTAAATTATATATTTTTTTAATAAAAATCAAATGTAGACCCTCGGACAGATTGAAGTGTCTACATCATCAATATTTAATAAATATATTTGTATGATTTTTTTCAAAAGAAAAAATGGATAACCCAATAAATAAATAAAGATAAGGATACAATCAAAAGTTATTAATATATAATTCAAGAAACTCTAATATAAAATTATACGAACAAATAGCCATTACAACCATAACATAACATATAATAAATCAAATATTAAACAACCCAAACTAGATTATTAATGTGTAGTTAAAAAAACTTTGATTAATGTTGGATCAAATCTTACATATAGTAGAATTCTATTTTTTAGTTTAATTAATAAAAAAAAGTGTAAAAATAGACCTTATGGATACAACATGAAAATGTTTGTGACAGATAAAACCAATGAGGACCAATAAGCCAATCCTGATTAGTCAAGATGTAATTGCAAAACTTTATTCCCCATGATATATAATAGAAAGGTTAATGTGACATCTAAACTTTAAAAATTTTTAATATGGTACATGAACTATGAATATGTTAATTAATATGATACTTAACCCTAAAGTGACTAGCTTCAAATGATAATATGTGGCAACAAACAATGCTTTAAGTACTATATTAATTAATATATTCATAATTTAAGTATCATAATAGAGATTATTAAAATTCAAGTATCATATTGAATATTTTATTATAACTTAGAGGTCATTTATAATATTAATATATAATAGAACAAATTAAAATTTTAGTTTTGAGGTGTAAAAAAGAGGATTTTAAGCACATGCTTTTGTGTCAAGCATATAAATGTATGATAGATGTCACAACGTGCAGATCTATGAACTCGATCGCAAGATGTAAAATTTTAAAAATAAAAAAAGAAAGAATTACCATCAATCTTTTTTGTTAAATGTGATTGACCACTAAAAAAGTTTATCTTTTTAATAAAACCAAAATTAAATTTAAAATTTATCAAAAATAAATTTTAGACTTTGAAAATAAAATTGGGTTTGAGAGTACGATTATGCATGAGGAAGGATTACTAACCCCATAATGCCTGTTTAAAAATGATATCAATTAATCATGTGTTATCTTTTGGTATTAGATAAAATATGGTTTCAACTGATATTTAATGATAATTCCCTTCAATTTTTGAAAAACAAATCGATTTTGTTTGATAAAAAAACCTTATTTAGGAATATTGTGAAATTCTTTAGGTTAAAAAATTACCTTAAAATTTTTCAACATTTAAGTAGAATTTAAAGATAACTCTTTTCATTTAAGGTCTACCATGATGTTCATTTAAAATGAAAATAATATTCTTTGTAGATGATAATTATTGATGACTCTCCAACCTACCAAGAATTATTTTTTCCTTGGAATATTATTTTAGTTTTATTTCAAAATCCATATTTTTTAATAACATTTTCCATGAACAACATTTTTATACAAAAAACTGATGCTACTACAATCAACAAATAAACAGTAATAATTAAAAGACATAAACATGTGAAATGAATGCAAACAACAATCTAAAAATAAATATATGCAAATAGATATTATATATGATGATGAGATATGATTTGGAAATCGAGCCCTTAAATATAAAAAGATCACATGAACTCCCTTACCTCTAGACAAAGTTTAGGTGTGACTATTTATATTTAAGATCCCATTTTTATTTCTTTTCTTTTATTTAATCTTATTATTATTTTTTGTTGAGGAATCATATGAAAAACTTAATGAAATAAAATTTTCTAAATACCTCATCTTTTAAATGGCATTCAAGAATAGATTATTTTATATAAGATTTTCATATAAATCATTTGAATTTTAGGATGGTTTTGGGTGTTGACATGAGTTTAAGGTTTTCAAGGTTTAACTTGTTTGAGGGTTTGGATGATTTAAGGTTTGGGGTTGGATTTATGGTTTCGATCATATTAAGGATTAAAGGCTAGGTTTTGGGTTTTGGGTTTCAACTTAGGGGATTGACTTTATGGTTTAGGATTTGACTTTTGATTTTAGGGTTTAGGGTTAAAGTTTTGAGGTTTAGGGTTAGGATAAGGTTTTAAGGTTTGGATTAGCATTAAGTTTTAAGGTTTTGTTTGGGTTAGGTTTGTTCAAGGTTTAGAGTTTAGGTTAGGATTTGGTTTTAAGGTTTAATTTTAGAGTTTAAGGTTTACCATGATTTTGGTGAATCTGCCCAAAAATCTCCAATATTTAGATGGATTTTAAAACCAAGCCAAAAAACCATGGTTTTGAAACTTATTTACGGCTTGATGATTATGCAAATACTACATGAATAATGCACATGACAATTAATTAAAATGCAAATGATACAAAAAACTAGACTCCCATGCCATTATATACCAATGCAATTTCACAAACACTTGGAAAACATGGTAAAAGATCACATTTCTATTTCATTAAATACTTAGGAAGCATATTAAAAAAAAACATTTTTATTAGCAAGAATATTTATCAAACATATAGCAAACTACTAAAATAACTAGTTTAAGAAAAGCATTTTTGAAAATCACAAAACATATAGCAAACAAATCACAAAGCAAGAAAACACATAATCATAAGATTCCATCACCAAAAACTCATTAAAATGCATAATGACAACTAGGGGTGTAATCGAACTAAGTCGAGATGATACAGTAAGAAGCTCGAGCTCAAGCTTGATTCCCAACTCATGACTCGATACTCCACTTAAACTTGATCGAGTTTCATTTTTCTAGCTTAAGCTCAATTCGTGATCGAAATTGAATTACTCGAACTCGCTCGATTAAGCTCGATTAATATGTAAAAATAATCTCAATTCTTATACTCGATAAAAGCTTGATTATTTATGCTCGAGCTCGAGATCTTTTACAACTATTTTTTATCAAACATAATAAATATCATATTTTCAAGATAGTAACAATAACAACAACAACAACAACAACAATGATAATAAGAAAAAACTTACACAACAACCAAATCCAAGCAAATAAAAGTCTCATCAAATGATTTAAATACAACACACAATTAAAAGACATAATGAAACTTAGAAATTAAAGTCCTAATTGAAAGAAATTAAATATCCAAGCAAATAAGTCCATAAATAAGTTACAACAGACCATCAACAATATCTATGCTGCCTTCACAGTATTATGTCTTCAAATGAACATTAGGCTCATATTTTTTTTCAACAACCTACACAAAAGAATGATTACAAAACAAACAAATTATAATTAGCAATGAGAATAATAGCCTTGTTAGCTCAAAGACTTGAAATAAACTAAGAGGAGGGTGAATTGGTTGATAATAAAATTTTTAAAAATCAATACTTAATGAGCAAAAATTCTGTAAAACAATTTATCTAAGCAAATGAACACAATAAATGCGAGTAAACTAACAATCTTGAAAATAAGAGATAAAGATAAAGAATTAAACACCAAGATTTATAGAGATTCGATCTTTTTTTTAGACACCTATATCCTCTCCCTTAGCCTCACTTACCAAGGAGCTCAATCCATTATATGTTGAAAGTTACAACCTAGCTTCTCAAAACTTTACACAATCAACACTACAAATTCTTAAGGGTTATCCTCCCCCTTAAGTTCATAATTTCATAATACAAAGTTTCTAAAATGTTATGCAAACTTAAAGAACCTCTCTTAGGTTAGGTGTTTATTAGTTTAAAGTACAAAGCAATATTGACAAGAGAATTTAGAGAAAAACTGATAGAAGAAGGATTTTCTGCATTTTTCTTTCTTTAAATTGGTTTAAATTCTTGAACAAGATGGTTGGTGGAGGCAATAAGTTCTCTTAGCTTTTTTCATGCTTTTAATTTGTAGTAAAAGCTTTCATTTCTCTGTAGAAAAGAGAAGATAGCTGTTGCTTTGCATTTAATGCTTTAAACATATAAAATATCAAACAAAAAATAGCTATTAGGGCTTTCTGAGCATCAAAAAATCGATCCCCTAATGTAGGGGATTGATTGGGTCATTTATAAGAAAACCTACATTCGTGCAAGAAAATGCTTACCCGATCGATAAGGTAGCATACCTAATCGATCCCATTTTTAGGTGATCGATCCTTATGTAGGGTGATTGATCCCTTTTATGAATTTTCAAACAAAAATTGCATTATATATAAAAGATAGATCAGAGAGATCGATTTGGTAAGTTTAAATCTCAACCAATAGATCCTTATAAGGAGGGGATCGATTGGTTCTTGATGAATTTTCATGAGTTTAGCTATTGGAAGAAAATAGATTGATCTTTTTGGCTGGAGCATGATCAAATAAGGGAGGGGATCGATCCTTCCCCTTAGGGGATCGATTCCTTCTATCTAAAATATGCCTTAATCCATTTTGTTTCGAGAATTTGCTTTGTTTTAGTTCCTAAATGAATTTTGGCAAGATAGAAGGCTAGAAAAATGTTCAATTTAAGATTAAGAGAGTTTGATTTAAGTTAGACAAATTTTTGTTTTGTCAATTCAAAACTTTTAATCAATTCAAGGCTAACAATCTTTCTTTTTTTGATATGACAAAACCAAGTGAAAATTTTGTTTAAAAACATTTTTTTAATTACAAAATAAGCTTCTTCTGAATTTAAGCATAACGAAAATTTAAGAGATTTTAAAACAACTATGAATGAGAACAATGTCAATATCATCAAGTAGAAATTTTTCGTACCACCAAGATCATCAATCATATAGAAAATTTTCATACCATTTCTTCTCCATTTTTTTTGTCATAGCAAAAAGCATGAAGTCAATCAAAGGAAAATAACAATTAATTCAAGGCCATACCAACTCAATTTGACAACTTAAGTTCATACCAGTCTCAATATCAAGCAATATATTAATCATCAAGTAATATATCAATTTCACAAGATATAATTTCATAAGCCAAATTTCAAAGTGATATAACAAATATCATAATGAAAATGAAATATATATTTCATTAATAAAAACATCAAAGACCAAAGTTTGATAAGAAATCATAATGCAAAGAGTTTTTAAGCAAAAATTTATAACAAAAAAAAAAAGATGTAAGAAAACATATGAGAAATGGCATTAAGATGGATCATTGAGGAGAAGGTGGAGAATAAGGAGAATGAGGAAAGTGCTACTCCATTTACTGTTGTGCAAATCGAAAATGTTCAATATCAGCTCTAGCTTGACAAACTAGCTTATTTTGAGTCATTTCCATATTTTTTAATCGAGAATTCATAATCCTAACCACTAAATAGAGATTGTTTATCTGAAACATAAGCATTTTTAAAGTTCCTTGGGTATCAAATAGTGGGTAGAAGGCTTTTCTTGAGGTGCATCAGGAATATCTGAGATTTCATGCTCTTCGCCCTTTTTTTGTACAGCTCGATATTAGTTTTTTTAACTCACAAACCTGTTGTATTTTGAATATAACCCATACTATGCAGAGTAAGAGCCCCAAGAATGCTAAATAGATCATTGAACATTATCTCTTTATCTCTTCTAGTATTAATTTTTAATTTTCTCAAAAGATTACTGATTGCAAACCCATAAACTAAGATGTAGTCTTTATTTTACACTACCATCATCATATCATTGAAAATAAAATGCACCAAATTGGGTTTTCCTGATGTTTGATTTTATATACCCACCAATAATCTTGTTTCCTAATGGTTGAGTATTAAGTGCCAAAATGTGCCAATACATGAGTGATAATAATGTTTAACCATTTATTATGCATTGAAAGTCTAGTGGCTTGAGTAAGAGCAACTTTTAAATTGTCATTTCTAAATATATCTTGAGCTAGTTCTAACATGTTACACCTAGTATTGGTGTCTCTCTCATCATTTAGCATAAATACTTCAGCTAACAATTGCTTGCTAACAACAATTTCTTTGCCCATCACATAGGTTTTGAATCTATCATGATAATATCTAGTGCAGACTCTTCAATTTCAATATAAGTAGCATTGCTATAGAACACCTTAAGTAGATTCTCAAACAAAATTTCATCCATGAACAAGTAGTTCATCCATCCAAATCTCTCAAATGCATATAAATAAGGGAACTCAATAAATTATAGGAATTCAAAAGAGATTAGCCTTCCATGCTTGACTTCTCTATGAGTAAAATGTGTTTCATACTCTTCTTAGCATCAGAATTGGCAAAATTTTGATTGAATAAAGGCCTCATTGATGAACTAGAAGCCTTCATTAAATGATTCCTTTTTGTTCCAACATTTTTTTTAGTCTTTAGAGCCATAAAAACAATAAGATATTTGAAATAGTTAGGCTTATGTGAAATTAATAAAGAAATTAGTGATTGTAAATGATAGATAGTATAATATGTTTGAGAGAGACAAGAAAATTGACTGAATGTAGTAGTTTCAAAAAGGAGATCAATTTTCTAGAATGAGAAAAATGAGTGAAGATTTTTGTGTGATTTAAAAATTTTTAAGGATGATTTTTGCAAGAAACCAAATAGAAATGAAGTAATTTGTAAAAGATTTTAGTTAAAAGAGATCAATTTTGAGGGAAAATAAAGCAAGAATTTTTAGGGTTTGATAAAAAGGTGTTTGGAGAAGAAGAAGAAAAGATGAAAAGTTGGAATGATCGGCCAAGGATGATAGGGGACTCGATTTTGAGAGGCCAAAATGGTACGCATAGTGCTAGTTTTGCATGACCCGATCAATCGATTATAAAAAGGGATCGATCGAGTATAGTTTGCCATGGACCGATCGATCAGGTCTATAAAGGGGATTGATCAATTCCTCACATTTTTCACTCAATTTGGCTACTAGATGGAAAGCCGATCGATTCGGTCTAAGGGGGATCGATCGATTTTGCCTATAGCAATTTTTTTTAAATAATTTAAAAACCATGCAACATGAATATTCAAAAATACATCATACAATCATACACAAGATTAATAAAAAAGTCAAGATAAACATGCATTTGATCAATCAAGGTAGTAACATTCATCTTACCATCAAAAATTTTATTTCAAGAAGCATTCATCATACTAAGTTCACCTCTAATTACATAAAATCTATCATTATCAAGAAGTTTTATGAAAATATCAGCTAATTGATGCAAGTTGTCAACATATTCAAGCATAATATCACCTTTTCGAACATAATCTCTAATAAAGTGATGCCTAATTTCAATATGCTCAATTTTAGAATGTTGAACTAGATTTTTAGTGTGATTGATGGCACTAGTATTATCACATTTAATGAGAATATGATCCATGGTAATTTCAAAATCTTTTAATTATTGCTTAATCCATAAAACTT
Source organism: Durio zibethinus (assembly GCF_002303985.1). The sequence continues at coordinate 20,588,093 of NW_019167838.1, read as the reverse complement.
GAGCACAACAATTACCGCTCGCTACATATTCGACTTCGGTTGTGGATTAAGCAACACTATTTTGTTTCTTCGAGAACCATGATATGAGCATATTCTCAAATAATTGACAAGTACCAAAAGTGCTCTTTCTATCAATTTTGCAACCACTAAAATCCACATCAGAATAGGCATGTAAAGCAAAAGATGAACCTTTTGGATACTATAATTTTAAATTAAAGGTGTCTTTAAGGTATCTAAAATTTTTTTTGACAGTAGTTAAATGTGATTCTTTATGTAATGATTGAAATCTAGCATACAAGTATACACTAAACATTATATCCAATCTACTTGCAGTAAGATATAGCAATGAATCAATCATATACCTATATAATTTAAAGTCAACACATTTACTTCTTTCATCTTTTTCAAGTTTTATTGAAGTGTTCATAGGTGTTAAGCAAGGCTTTAATTCTTCCAATCCAAACTTTATGAGCAAATCCTTGATATATTTGTCTTGATTGATGAAGGTACTATCTTTTGTTTGCTTTACTTGTAATCTTAAGAATAATGTAAGTTTTCTTATAATGCTCATTTCAAATTCACCTTGCATAGTATTAGTAAATTCTTGATAAAAAACTTCATTAGTAGCACCAAATACGATATCATCAACATAAACTTACACTATAAGAATGTTCATTCCTTTTGTTTTAATAAAAAGTGTAGTATTAACCTTCCCTTTATTAAAATCATTTTCAATTAAAAATTTTGACAATCTTTCATACCAAGCTCTAGGAGCTTGTTTTAAATTATATAAAGCATTTATTAATTTATAAACATGATTTGCAAATTTAGGATTTTCAAAACTCGACGATTGCTTTACATACACCTTTTTATTTATAAAATCATTTAGAAATACACTCTTGACATCCATTTGAAAAAGTTTAAAAATTTTGAAACATGCAAATGCAAGCAATATTGTAATGGCTTCTAACCTTGCAATCGGGGTATAAGTTTTATTATAATCAATTCCTTCTTCTTGACTATACCCTTGAACTACCAACCTACCTTTTTTTCTAACAACATTGCCATGCTCATCCATTTTATTCCTAAAAACCCATTTGGTGCCTATAGTAAGGTGATCACTAGGCATAAGTACAAGATTCTACACTTGGCTTCTTTCAAATTTGTTCAATCCCTCTTGCATGGTCAATATCCAATGATTATCTCCTAAGGCTTCATCTATATTCTTGGGTTTAATATGAGATAGAAAAGTAATATAATTACACATATTATAAGAAGATCTAGTTATTATCCCTTGAGTTGGATCTTCAATAATCTCACTATCTTTGACATATCTCCTTTCTCTATGGTGATTTGGTTCTTTTTTATATGTTGTGTCTTCCTTAAAAACTCATCATCTTTCTTTTGAAGGTTTTCCTCAATGTCATGTGATGTATCATTGATATATTCTTGAAGTATACCTACATAACCATCATCTAGAGGTACTTTTCTCGGAGGTTGATTAGATTCATCAAAGATAATATGTATAGACTCTTCAACAACTAATGCTCTTTTATTAAAGACTCTATAGGCTTTTAAATTCAAAGAATATCCTAGAAAAATCCCTTTATCACTTTTTGCATCAAATTTTTTAAGATCATCTTTTCCATTATTCAAAACAAAACATTTGCAATCAAAAGGATGAAAATAACTTATGTTAGGCCTTTTTCCTTTAAAAAGTTCATAATGAGTTTTCTTCAAAATTGACCTAATCATAGCTCTATTTATAATATAATAAGAGGTATTTATAGCTTCTGCCTAAAAATATCTGGATAAATTATTTTCACAAAGCGTGGTTCTAGCCATTTCTTCTAAAGTTTTATTTCATCTTTTTACTACCTCATTTTGTTGAAGAGTTCTAGGAGTAGAAAAATTATGGCTAATACCATTTTCACTACAAAACACATTAAAGCCAAGATTTTCAAATTCTTTTTCATGATCACTTTTAATACTAGAAATTGAATAGTCTTTCTCATTTTATATTTGCTTGCTAAAAGTGATGAATTTTTCCAAAGCTGTATTTTTTGAATACAAAAAGAGAACCCATGTGAATCTAGTAAAGTCATCCATAATAACAAACCCATATTATTTTTCATCAAGACTCATTATCCTAGTAGGACTAAAAATATCAATATGAAGTAGTTGAAGAGGTCTAGTTGTTGAAATACAATTTTTAGGCTTGAAAGAGATTTTTCTATGCTTTCTTTGAGCAAATGCATCACAAACCTTGTCATTTTCATATTTCAATTTTGGTAAACCAAAAACCAAATCATTTTGAGAGAGTTTTGAAATTACATGCATACTTGCATGTCCAAGTCTTCTATGCCAAATCTAAATTTCATTTTTTTTAGCCATAAAATAAACATTTTTAAAGGAAAGATTATCTAGATGCACTACATAAATATTTATTTGACGATGTCCAACAAAAACAAGTTTGTTAGTTTTGATATCAATTACATGACAGCACATGGATTTAAACACAACTATAAGTCCTTTCTCACATAATTGACTAATACTAAGTAAGTTATGCTTGAGTCCTTTTATAAGTAAAACATTTTCAATAGTAGTAGAAGAATTGTTACCACTGGAGCCAATCCCTTTCAATTTGGCCTTTAAAGTTGTCACCAAATGTGACATCTCCTTTATTTTTAGCTCTTAAATCCTTAAAAAGAGTTTTGTCTCCGGTCATGTGTTTTGAGCATCCACTACAAGGTACCATGGATTTTCTTGCTTGAATTTACTTTGTAGCAATGCTCATTCACCTATAAAAACATAATTAAATTTTTGTTTTGGGTACCCAAATTTTCTTGAGTCATTGAGTGTTAGTACTAATAATTTTTGTTTATTTTTGAAATTCATTTCATTTTAGTAATCTCATCTTAAGATGTGCTAACTCTTTTTAAAATCTACACTCTCTTAATAAGCTTACCTCTATAAGTGACTTTCTTCAAGGAACAATATTGCATAGAATGACCCAATTTATGACAATATGCACATATGCTAAATGAATTATTTGGCTTAACATGAAAATTCTTTAAATGAGTCTCTTCGTTGCCATAATTATAGCCTAATCCATCTTTATCAAAGAATGCTCTATGTGTTTCAAGTATGTCATTGAGTTTTTGATGTCCCATATAAAATCTAGAAAATAAGTTATGCACATTTTCATTTTTCTTAATCAAATCATTAACATTCAACTTTAAGAGCTCAATTTTCTTTTCTAAGTCATCATTTGCTTTAGTTAAAAGTTCATTTTCTAGTTTTAACTTAGAGATAATTTTTCTATATTTCATGTTTATGTTATCAAATTCTATGGCTAATTCATCATAAGCATCTTGTAATTCATTAAGTGTGTATGAATTTAAATCATATGGATTAGAAGTCACTTTGGGCCCATCAAAAGCCATGAGACATAGATTGGCTACTTTTTCCTCATTTGATTCATCATCGGAGAAGTCACTATCACTTCATGTTGTAACCATTGCTTTCTTCTTTGGCTTTGTCATGTTTTACTTCTTTCATAAAAGATAATCAAATTTAATATGACTTGGTTTGTTGCATTCATAGCAAATAATCTGATCCCTTTCTCTTTTACTTGATCCTCCTTTAATCATTTTCTTTTGTGGTCTTCTTTTACTTGTGGACTTATTCATCCTCATGAACTTCTTGAATCTTTTTGTAAATATGGCCATCTATTCATCTTCATCATCTTTTTTTATCCAAGATTTTTTTCATCTTTTTAAAAGGTTGTTAAGAGCAATGCCACTTTTCTTGATTAGTTTTTATTCCCTTTTGAACTTTATCTCATAGGTAAGGAGAGAGCCCATTAGTTCATCCAAAAAGAGTGTGTGAGGATATTTGAACTCTTCAATGGCTGTCACTTTAGCTTTTTAGCTCTTTGATAGACTGTTAAGAATTTTTTTCACCATTTTCACATTTGAGTAAGTGTTCTTAAGAACTTTTAAACCATTAATGATGTCAGTGAAGTGGTTTGACATTTCACTAATGGTTTTATTTGGTTTTATCTTGAATAACTCATAATCATGAGTAAGCATGCTAATTTTTATCTCTTTCACTTGATTTCTAACTTTATGAGTGATAGCTAACTTGTCCCAAATTTTCTTTATATTTTCACACAAAGAAACTCTATTGTACTCATTAGGCCTCAATGCACAAAAGAGTGTATGCATTGCTTTGGCATTGAGTTGAGTCATCTTCATATCATTGACATCTCATTCACTCTTTTACTTAATTACTTCCCTACCATCCACTATCTTTATTAGAATTTGAGGATCATTTACAATGGCTCTTCAGACTTTATAATCATTGGCTTGAATAAATAACCTCATCTTAGTCTTTCAATAGGAGTAATTGTTACCAACAAAGAAAAGATGTCTTACAATTGAATGGCCTTCACTTCCAAAAGATTGAGTAACTATTTCATTTGTCATAAGACACACTTCTTGTTCTCACTGTATTTGTTGTAGCTTGAGGATGGTTATTCCACATTGATCATCATATTTATTTGAGCCATTTTTCGGATCACTCTTGGGTTGTTAAACGTACCAAAAAAGAGTACTAACTCTGATATCAATTATTAGCTTAAAGACTTCAAAATAAACTAAAAAGGGGTGAATTAGTTGATAATAAAATTTTCAAAAGTTAATACTTAATAAGTATAAATTCTATAAAATAATTTATCTAAGTAAATGAACACAATAAATGAGAGTAAAAAACTAACAATCTTAAAAATAAAAAATAAAAAATAAAAAAAGAGAATTAGACACCAAGATTTATAGAGGTTCAGTTTTTTTTTCAGACAACTACGTGCTCTCCCTTAACCTCACTTACTAAGGAGTTCAATCGACCATATGTTGAAAGTTACAACCCAGCTTCTCAAAACTTTACACAATCAACACTACAAATTCTTAAGGGTTATCCTCCCCTTTAAGTTCACAATCTCACAATACAAAGTTTCTAAAATGTTATGCAAACTTAAAGAACCTCACTTAGGTTGGATGGTTGCTAGCTTGAAGTACAAAGCAATATTAACAAGAGAATTTAGAGAAAAACTGATACAATAAGGATTTTTTTACACTTTTCTCTCTTCGAACTAGTTTAAATGCTTGAACAAGATGGTTGTTGAAGGCAATAAGTTCTCTTAGCTTTTTCATGCTTTTGATTTATAGTGAAAGCCTTCATTTATAGATAGAAAGGAGTAGATAACAATTGTTTTGCATTTAATGCTTCAGACCTACAAAATATCAGACAAAAAATAGTCATTAAGGCTTTTTGGGCATCAAAGGATCGATCCCCTTATGTAGGAGATCGATTGGGTTAGTTATAAGAAAGCCCATATTCGTGTAAGAAAATGCTTACTCGATCAATCAGGTAACATACCTGATCAATCGCATTCTTAGGTGATTAATCGCCTATGTGGGGGGATTGATTTTTTTTTATAGATTTTCAAACCAGGATCGCATTCTATATAAAAAAAAATAGATCAATCCCTTTAAGGAAGAGATTGATCGGGTAAGTTCAAACCTTAACCAATCGATTCCTACAGAGAGGGGATCAATTGATTCTTGATGAATTTTCACGAGTTTAGCTACTGGAAGAAAAATGGATCGATTCTTTTGACTAAGGGATCAATCGGGTAAAGGAGGGGATCGATCTTTCCCCTTAGGGGATCGATCCTTTCTATCCAAAATATTCTTTAATCCATTTTGTTTTGATAATTTGCTTTGTTTTAGTTCCTAAATGAATTTTGACAAGACAAAAGGATGAAAAAATGTTTAATTTAAAATTAAGAGAATTTGATTCAAGTTAAGCAAATTTTTATTTTGTCAATTCAAAACTTTTAATTAATTCAAGGCTAACAAGCCTTAACATAAGTTTTTGTCATTAGTTAACCTATGGTTCGTAAACTATAATACAAAAAGCTCAATCTAGATAGCTAACACCTATTTTTCTTTAGTAATGTTGTGATAAATTAAAGGTATTTAGTAATAATATTTCATACTTGTATAGAAGACATTAGAAATCCTCACTTTAAAAGATTTTGAGTGCAATCTCAATTGGTTTCTTCTTTTTCTATATAAATAAAGTAAAGAAAAATAATAGTTGAAAATTAGATTATAGCAATGATAGTCACCCAATAACAAAATAATAAAAAAAAAATTCACTTTGTTCTTATTCTTCACTCTATGAAGATTCCGACACTAATCTACTCCACAAAGTAATGCTTGCACTGTGTCAGGAGCTAAAGAAGGATGTAAGTATCAATAACTCCACTTCTCACACTAAAGGTAGCCTTTGAAGCCATTGTAACGATAGGAATAGCAAGTATAACCCGAGCCATCTTGGATAAAATATGATACTTCAAAATGCTTGCTTTCCACCATTTCAAAGCATCAAACTTAGTGGAATCTCTTTTACAGATAAAACAACCCTCAGTTAGGTAGACATCTAGATCAAATTGTTATGGTTAAGTAGTTTCAATTAATTTTACATAATTTGCAAATTCAGACTAGCCAGAAGAAAAAGTTTCTATATTCATACCACTATCATGCACTTGGGTTTTAGCACTATGCTCATTACCAAATTGATATTCACGAACATATTCCTCATAAATCTCATAAAGAGCATCCCGAACTCTAGCAATATTTTTTCTTACTTCTTTATTAGAGAACATTCGAGGAAAGCAAAACTCAACCACCATTATTTTGCACCATCGATTTAAGATAACTACCATGGCCATTAACAAATTACATTCTCCCTAATACTTATCAAATTTACTCTTTATCTTGCAAATCATTACTTGAACAAATTCATTTCCATCATATATCTTTTTATCTAGCAACACTTTCATATGATAAACTTCATTCAGAAATAGGTTTAAAGTTGAATAATCATTTTCAGAGATGATTTTAGTGGCTAAATTAAAAACTTCTAAAATCTCATAAACTTTCTCTACTTTTTCCCAATCTCTATGACTTGGACAACATGTGTAATGAGATTCTCGTTTTTTGAATCTTGAAAATACTTATTTGAATTTGATTATAGTCGATAACATCTCGAATGTTGAATTTTAATGTGTTTTACAATTGAGAATGAGTTTCCTATTAGGCAACTATATTACTGTACTACATCAAAAAATGAGTTAAATCTTGTCTCATTCTGATTAATAAAACTGACACTTTCATGAATATCAACAATCATATTCTTACTCTTAAAAATACCATTTTGAACCATAAGATTTAAGATGTACACACAAAATCAAACATTAATTTTTTTCTACAAAGCAACATTTTATTTCTTGAAAAGTTGTCTTTAAGAATTCTAATCACCATATCATTTCTAGAAGCATTGTCCACAGTAAGTGTAAACACCTTGTTTTTAATTCTTCATTACCTTTTTACACTTAAAAAAAACAATCGGCAATCTTAATACTGTGACGAAGAGGAGGTATGTGAACAAATCTAATAGCACACTTTTGCAATATCCAATTAGAATTATAAAGTGTGCTGTAAGAATCATGTACTCAATCTTTTGATCACTTTACTTTCATAAATCTATCGTCAAACTAATCTTACTGACAGTCTTCAACTATACTTTTAATTTCTTCTTTTTTGCTTCATAAACTTACATACAATCCTTCTTAACAGTATTGCGTGATATCTTTTTCCATTCAAGCATCCCACATTTTTGCATCATGTTAAAATTTTTCTATTTCATAATCGAAAAAAGATGCTCGTGCATAAGTGTCCAATGTATAGTTGCCTCTTTCATCTTTGTCATATCAAACTTTCCATCTATGAGAGTAGGGGTAATATTTTTACATTGCCACATGTGTCTACTGGTTGAGAGTTGATCATTTGTTGTTGATTCTGAAAATATTTCGCTTAACACATATTATCAAGTGTCTCTTAAATTGAGTTGTACTTTTACTTACATTTATTGGTAGCTTCTTCTGACAATAAACATACTCTCTTTTTTTAAAACAATAAAAAAGATTGACTTTTTTGAACTCCAACCAAATAGCAGAAGTCTTTTGCCTCTTTTTCTCATTACCTTCTTCACACTTTTCAAAGTCAGCATCATCACGTTCTCTATCATTGTTATCGGTGACTAGTGTTTTATTTGTGTTACCATCAATGGCATCTAAAGTTTTATTCATTAAATCAATATCATCATTTGACACAATTTGGCTAGTAAAAGAATTTATTGTTGGCTGAAATGTTACAGAAAAGATATTTGGTGTGGTTGATGACATGTTTACTTTTTTATAAAAAAAACACAAAAAGACAAATCAAAACAATAATTCAATTTTGGGATCAAACAATAATGCCAAACAAGTTATTAGAAACATGTGCTGTAAATTCTTTTGCAAGAAATATGCCAAATAAGTTGCTAGAAACAAGTTATTGAAAAAGTATGAAATTTAGCAATAAATGATAACCATCTATAGGAATTGCAAGCAATATACATAGTCTTTGCCAAATATGACAATTAATCAAGGACTGAAATGCAGTGGGTTGGCAGTAACTATGTAAATAAATAAAATCTAAATTGATCCTCGCATACATGATATTTGAGTGACAATATAAATATTATTATGCATTCATAAGAAAAACCTTCAAATTGAGATTTTTAAAATATTAACTAAACAAATTGATGCAAGCACTTTTGTTGTATCTTTTTTTAAAGTTCAAATCTCATTGATAGCTATAAATTAGTTGAATATTGAAAAGTACTTAGTTAGCAAATTAAACATTAAAGTTATAACCCTATCCCAAATCATTAACAATCCACCAAAATTCCTAACTATAGCTAAGAAGCATCTGTTACAATTTGCATCAAGTCATATCCTTTGAATCTTCTCATTTGAAATCTTTTACAATTTAGTTTCTTGAACTTAGTACCATGTCTACTCTATGAAAATTAACCATATTTCTTAACAATCCCCATTTTGCCGAAATTCCTAATCCTCAATATTCCATGATAAGAATTTCAATTTCCCCAAAACTAAAGAACCAACTATTAAAAATCATCAAAAAAATATTGAATCAAAATTACTTACCAGTTCAATCTGGGAAACTTAACACCCAAGTCAATCGCTTGTCTTCAACCTTTAATTCCATCAATTTTTGAATCACATCATCATTGCAACTTGTAACCATACCCAACGTCTTACCTATCTTCCATGTCAACTTAGCTTTTTCCAAATGCCAACACACTGTTTCTATTCCAAATGTCCCTATCCAACAACGATGCATTTGCAATAATTTCTTTGCTTTGCTTATGATTGACCTATCTCTATTTTTTCTTTGGTTTTTTTTTCCATTTTTCTTCCTTCTAACAAGTATTTTACTTAAGAATGCTTATTCAATTTCAACCAAACTTTTAGTTCTCCTGCCTATTTTCGTAAAATGTGTCCTATGTCTTATATTTTTATTGATGTCAGCCTCAGTATCCTCAAATGCAAACAATGTTTTCTTTTCATTGTCAATTCCACCACTATGATGCTCAAAACCACCAAATTCAGCCCTGTGTATTATTATGCTCAACAAGGCCCAAGCTATTACCATTGTTTGGTTCTTTTCCTTATTCAAACTCATCATGTATGGGGCTGAAAAACTTCAAATTTGGTCGAGGTATTATTAACTCCATCAAGGCCCAAGCTATTAAAACTACTTGAGCTTTTTCCAATGTTTCCAATAGGCTTAAGCTTTATTGGATTTTCCAACACATCCATTCCAACCCTCATCATATCAGAAGATTCCTTAACTCTTACCATTACATCATCTGAGACAACCTTGTTCCTCTCAAGACTAGGTTTTGACCCACTTTGGAAACCTATTATGTCATCGCCCAAGTTAAGTTTTTCTGAACTCATAACATTCTTGACATCAACCTCGAGCGTACACTTTCTGTATACAAATCTCAAGTCACTAACTGCAATAAGACTAGCTAGTAACCAACTAGAGAGATAGATATCACTAGACATACTTACACTGTAATCTTTATCATACCTTTCAATTTCTACTAATAAACTAACCAATTTTGGACCTATAGTGACCAATAAATATTTTTGAAAACTAAGAGAAAAGTGAACATACATTTATAAAAGTTCAAAGTGGCAGCATAACTAACTTGTAAACTCTAAAAAGTTTTATAAAAGTTGATATCAATAGAAATGCCTAAAAAAACATATAAATTATAATTTATGCTAACACTGATAGGTAAATAGAGTTAGCTAGAATGCACCTTCAGTGGATGAATGTACCTTACCTTGTTTGGGCAAAAACTGTGTTTTTTTTAAAAAGTATTCCTCAATTAAAGTGTAAAGTCTTTGATGATGAAGTCACTAATGAAAGCAATAGTTAGAACAGTAGGGGTAGCAAATCTAATCAGTCTCATGATAAAGAGAAGTCAATCAACGATCAAGAGTTATTTCTAAATCTTTATAAACATAAACACAACCCTTTAAGATAAAGAAAATCTTCAACAGATTGACTTTATAGTTTATATAATTGGCAGGTAAGGAAGAGGCAGGTCACCTATCAGTAATAGTTATGGACGATTAAGGTGGGTTTAGAGTTGGCTGGGATTAAGAGAGCAAGAAAGGATGTCACATAGAGGTTTTTTGGTGAGATGAGAGAGACAGGGAGAAATAGAGAAAGAAAAGAGGAAAAAAAATGAAATTTTAGGTTTTTTAGGTTAAGTTTAAGATAGTAATTTTATAAATAAAATAATAAAAATATATATAATAGAAAAAATTAATTGAACTCGCAAGCTATTCGAGCCAGATACTAATATGTGTAAACGTAACTCATTCAATAAGTTGAGTTACTTAAACTCAAGTTTGGCTCAACAATTATCAAATCAAATTTGAGTTTTAATCAAATTGAATCCGAGTAGCTTGCAAATATTAATATATCATTTACACCATTAATGACAGCCAATAAACCATCAAAAGAATAAAAAAAACAACATGGATGAAGATTAAAAATGCATGAAAAGTAAGAAAGTTACCTAAAAAGCTTTCTTCCATAAGAGAGATTTTATTTCAAGAGTGTTTTTTTTTATGATGGATTTTTTATTGCTCTAAAAAAGACTCCTTACAACCCTATATTTATTTATTTGAAGAGTCAAGGCCTTTCACAAACATTGGATCAAATTACATTCAAGGGTAATAATTCTTTTGTCTTTTATTCAAACTTGGTGCCCATGACTTGCAATATAGGCCATAGGATCATTGTATGTTTTAAATCTAATGACTTTAGAAAATTAAAGCACACAATTTGGCTGCTAGTGTAGCTATCCCAATGAGAAAAAACAATTTTATCCTTATTAGTGTTTTTAAGTTTTTTCATGATTTTTCTAAAATCTTATGATCCAATATTTATTTCCATGATTTTAATGCACCAAAATTTATAAAATAATATCTAATAATGATTTGGAGCCTTTCATAAAAAACTGACCCCAAAAAAGATAAATTACAAAAATACATTTAAAGGACATTTTTGTAATTTCACCATTTTTAATGTGTAATCAAGATTTTTAATATATCAAAACTCATAAAATAAGGTTTAAACATGATCTGAAGTTTTTCATAAAAAACGAAACTTAAAAAATTTAAATTATAATTTTATCCCTTTTGAGGTCCAACATGATTTCTAAGAGCCCAAATTATAATTTTATTAATCCTAAGCTTTAATAATCCTATTCAATTGTGAATTCGAAGGGTTGATATGAGTTTAATCAAGTTTGATCAAGGGGCATTTTAATCATTTTAGCTTTTTTTTTGTTTAAAACTTAAAATTTGTTTTATAGTACTTAAGAATCCACTGACTTGGTTACAAAATACCTCGAATTTCACCATGTTTCAACCAATTTCAAACGAGTTTGACTAAGTTGACTTTAGATTGACTTTTAACTTTTTTCCTTAATTTTTTACTATTTTTTTTGTATTTCTAAAAATTAACTTATTTAAAAATCTTTAAATATTTGAAAATTCTAAAAAAAAATCTTGGACAAGAGTTGGATTCTGATTTTTAAAGCATAACGATTGACTAAAATGTATTCAAATAAAATTAGATATTTACAATAGAAAATTTGGATGGTCTAAGAGAAATAATTAGTATGGTCCATTTGGGAAGAAATTAAAAAGGCAATACATTGGAGAATATAGAAATGGCTAGCCGTTTGTGATTGTGATAAGGGAAGATGGGCATTCATGACATTTCTGAGGCAGGCTGGCCAGCTTAATCCCGTCACTTTTGCTTGCAAACGAATCTATCTAACCCATAAATTGCTATTAAGACGGAAGACTAATGATCCCTCATCAGTCATCCCTGTCAAAGTACAAAAAAAAAGCAAAAAAAAAAAAAGTCAAATGCTTCACATGTATTGCATTAAAGAGGTATTTTTGCCTATTTCGAATGCAATCCCAGGTTACATTTGGATTTTTCCTATTCATTGTACACATCAACAATTAATTTCTTTGAAAAGAGAATAATAATGACTGATATATGTACAGACACAGAGAGAGAGAGAGAGAGAGAGAGAGAGAGAGAGAGAGAGAGAGCCTGAAGATGAAGAATGCCAAGAGCAAACCTGTGATCCCTTTTATTTTTTCTATTTTAATAAGCACAACTAGGCTTACAATTTAAGGGGAAAAAACTGAATTGGTTTTTGGTTTGATATTTATTTCAATTTGATTTAATCGTAGTCTGAGCAGATTAAAGCTGATGGAGTTTCATATTTTGGGCGAAATATTTATCAAATCAAACCAAAAATATAATGGGTAATCTAATTATATATGAATGAATTTGAAATATATGCAAGTTACCGAATCCAAAATTTATAATTTTTAATTGATTCATGCAACCATTCTTTAAAAATGATATTTATAATAAGTTTAAATTTTAAATTTAAACACTTAAAATTCTTTTATATATTTTCATGCTACAATTTAAACTATATATATATATATATATGCAAGCTAACGTATCTTGTTTAATTTTTTTTTAATAAAATTTGAGTTATACAATGAGATATAATCTAATTATTTGTTATTTTGATAGCTTTGAGATGAAATCTTAAATCTAAAACCTTAATTAGGGCTCCTTCTGGTGAGGATTGAAAAAAAAAAATCTCAAGAAGAGACACACTGAAAAATCAGATGAGAGTAATTACATTAACTGCACTTTATATATTCAACTAGTTTCGTATTGTTGACTTGAGAGTGTGCTTATGCTGACTTGCTCTTTGGTATTATTATGTTCAACAACTCCAGAACGGTCTGTCACCATTGCTTTAATTCAGGTTTCAACATCATCGTTAAGGATGATCATGTCATTTTAAATAAACTAAGAACAGGATTATTAGATGGTATTAGATTTTCAATCCATTAATAAGACCGGCACAGGACTAAAAACCACCATTAACACACTAACCCTGCCGACACTAGGATTTTCTTCGACACTGCCGCTTTGGTTATATATATATATATATATATATATATATTTATATATGAGCATTCATTTGCACTACTTTATAATATTTGAATTATGAATCTGTTAATTAATGTAGTATTTAAAGAATTATTTATCTGTTACGTATTTTTATTTGAAGTTAACTATGTTAAAAGTGAATATCATTTTAATTAATATATTTTAAGTAGCATATTAAAGATTTTCAAAATTTTAGTATGACATTAAATTTTTCACTATAGTTAAGAGACTATTTATAATATTAATCTTTTTCAATTTTAATTTGATCCATATAGTATCATATAAAGGTATTCATGGGTTGAACCAGGTCAGACTTATGTTTGATGTTAATAACTTATATACTTGTTCAAGCCTAGGCTAGTTCAAAATTTCGGATCTCAAAATTTTCTCAAATTCAATCCAAATTAAAAAAATAAATCCCAAACCCACATATTAAACTTAATTTATATAATAAAAAATTTTTAAAATGTGATTAAATTAAATTTAATGATATTATATTTAATTCACATATATATAAATTAAAAATAAAAATTATATAAAAAATTAATTTTAATAAAATATATAATTTTATTTTTAATTTATATATATATATGTGAATTAATTCATATATAATTTACAAATAAATAAAAATAAAAAATTTATATATCCGTGAATTTAGGTTTAGGTTTGGGTTTTAAATCTTTTATCCAAGATTCGACCCAAAATTTAAACGGATCTAAAAATTATGCTCAAACTCGTTTAACTGATTTTAATTTTTTGTCCAAACCCTCTCAAAATTTGAACAAACTTTTGAATTTGTACAGATAATCCGACTTTTGAACAGGTCTAATATTATATAATAATCACTAAGAGCTATTTAAGAGATAATGTTGTTATTTAATCTACAAAACAACTATTCCAAACCTTTCAATTCTAAAATTTTTACTTCTTTATTTGGATTGTAACGTTTTCATATTGTTTAGCATTTACATCATATAAATAAGGTTGGTCCGATTTCTGCTCTTATTTTTCCTTTTTTCATTCTTTGTTTTTAATTTATTTTTAAATTTTAATTTTTAATTAAAAACAAAGCAGAACAAAAAATAAAATCACAAACCAAATGAAGACAATTAACCAACAACAACAAATTCATTCAAATTTACTGGGTCCTTTAAGAATGAGGAGTGAAACCCTAGTTCTTAATTTTTTTTTCTTTTCGGATATACGTCTGAAAATTGCACCACAAATAAAGTGCAACAGCAACAACAAAGAAATTCCAAGTTATATAAAGAAAAGATTAAGAGAAGATGAATTCCGAAATTAATTCATATAGATCTTATATTTGCTCTTAAAAAAATGACATATAACATGTTCAAAATCAAATTTTAACACTTACAACGTCTTCTCTTAAGTCCAAATTAAAAAGAAAAAAATTATGAGAAGATATTTATAATTTATTATGATCCAGTACATATATTTCATAATAATATAGATATACTTGTAATTTACACTTCTTGCTCCTCCCTAGAGAGTGTTATCTTTCTGCTTATAGGCTAGAACGGAAGGCCTAAAAACCCACCAAAAACAAACAAAGAACCCTAATTAAAAGTTGATCGTTTTTCAATACAACCCAACACTATCTCCTAAAGACATGTTAATTAGGTCTTCATGATCCTGAGCTGAACCATCATCCAACAGCCATTTCTCTATCAATGTGAGAGGGACTTGAGCCCCCAAATTGGGCTTGCTTTCATCTTGGAAGACGCTGTTTTCAGTTGTCAAATTGGCGTTCAGATCCGCCGAGACAGATTCATGAGAAACATCTGAATTGGAAGAGTTGAAGCTAAAAAAAGAGTCAAAACCCTCAGATGTAGTTGCACTTAATGCTCCTTCATCACTAGAGCTGGAGCCAGCTGTGGTTGTATTGTTGAAGGAATTCTGAGTCATCGTTTCAGCTGAATTTATTTGATGGGCAGCTGGATTTGGTGGATTTTTCATCCAGTTTTCAAGCAGCCGGGATATGTTTTCAGCACTTGATGCATAAGTAGATGCTTGAGATTGAGATGGTCTTAAGTAAGGGTGAGAGAGACTGAAGTCCTTTGAGTTTGTTAAAGAGTTTGGTTTATCAAGGGACAAAGCCTCAGAAAGGGCCTGTTTAGCCATCCCGATATCTGTTTGAAGCCTTCTCTCCCACTGTCCCTTAGAGACTGATTGAGAAGAAGAGAACCCATCTTGATTTTGGCCATCAACATCTATTTGGAGCTTTTTCAGCTTCTTTTTCAAATGGGTGTTCCAATAATTTTTTATATCATTATCTGTTCTCTGAGGAAGGTAGGAAGCTATGGCAGCCCATCTACACCCAAAAACGGAACATTTCATTATTATTATTATTATTATTATTATTATTATTATTATTATTATTATTATTATTATTATTATTATTATTATTGTTCTCCTTACATCATAATAGAACTATATAGAAAACTAATCTTTGTTTTTGGGATTTGATCATATATATAACCTAATAGGAAAGCAATTTCCACAGGAAACTCATCTTTCTCATCATCTCAACGGGGGAGAGAGAGAGAGAGATATCTTACCTATTGCCTAAAAGGGCTTGGAGATGGATTATCATCTTCTCTTCTTTTTCAGTGAAGCTACCACGTTTAATACCTGGCCGGAGATAGTTCGTCCATCTAAGCCTGCAGCTCTTGCTGCATCTAAGCAAGCCTGAAAAATCAACACAAAAAAAAAGGAAAAAAAAAAGATCTGTGAATAAAACCAGATCCCTAAGAAAAAAGTTAATCCCACACATCAAAGAGAGTAATGGAAGGAATCCAAATGAATTAATGTACAAAAAGATGCCAGTATATTTATTGCACCTCTTTAATGATCACAACAAACCCAAACAAAAAGTGAAAAGCAGACAAATATGAAAAAAAAAAAAAAAACATTTAACACAGATTCTAAAAACCAAGAAAAACGGGATTGAAGTTATGAGGAAAGGAAAACTTTGTCAGCTGAAAATGGACAGAATTGTTACCTGTATTAATAGGAACTGATCTCCAATTTCCTGGACCATGTTCTTGAATATAAGACACCAGTCTGATATCTTCTTCAGGAGTCCATGGACCCTTCTTCACACTGATTTTGTCACAGCATGGAGGTCTACCCATTTCCGCCTTCTTCTCTCTGATCACTCACAGTAGTGCTCTTAAGAGAAGTCGGTGAAGATGAAGAAGATTTGATTTTGGATTTAATATTTATATTGCTATAGAGCTAGAGTTTGAAATCTCTAATTCCTAATTCTACATCCTAAGAGATATGCTGAAACAGACAAGCCTCGAAGGCAAGGGTTTGCCTTGTCTATATATATATATATATAGAGAAGAGACCCAGCACGAAGGTGTTTACCTGACGGCTGACCTGAGTGATGAGGTAAAAGAGATTTGCATCCAAAAGAGTCAATATGGACCGCATATAGCATTTACTCATTGCTGGCCAAAAGTCAGCTATGCATTGACTCTTTCTCTCTCCGCCTCTCTTCGCAAAACCATGTGCTATTCATTGTAGGTATCCTTAGGTTTTTGTTTGATAAAAATACAAAAGCGCGTCGCTAAATGCGTCATCGTTTTTCTCTTCACATTTTAATTTTTTAAAATTTTTTATAAGTGAAATTATTTTATTATTTTTTTCATTAGTTTATGGAATTTTATAAATTTTTAAAAATTTATTTACAAAAATTCATATAATCTTTCAAAAATAAAATTTTAGAAAATAATAAATCATTTCAAAAATAAAATTTTGAAAAATTATAAACTTTTCAAAAATTTAATTTTTTAAAAATTTATTTATGAAAATATTTATAATTTTTCAAAATTTTATTTTTGAAAAGTTATATGATTTTTCAAAAATTTATTTTTAAAAAAGTTGATGACTTTTCAAAATTTTATTTTCAAAAATTTGTGTAAAAAAAGATAATTAAATAATTTTATTTATAAAAAATTTTGAAAAAAAAAATTAAAGTGTGAAGAGAGAAGTCTGGTGCGCATTTAGCAACACTCTGCTAAAAAAATTTAATGATTAAACCATATAAAGTAAGAAATTGATATAAAATCTAACTATTAGATTAATACTTTTTTATTTTTAATTTTTTTCATTCTTTTTTTCGAATAAAACCTTAGAGTTAACAGTGAGAACCCCTAATTTTACTCCCTTACTTATTTATCCTTTTTAATAATGGCCATATTTCATGAATTAGTAGGTGACTAGTTTTTCCAGGATAAGTTAAAATTTGCCCATTTGCATACAAGAGAAGGTTGATTTTTTATGAAAAAATTAATTCAAAACACCATCCTCTCCAAAAATTTTATGATGTGTACATCAATGGGAAAGGATGCCTAAGGTCTTAATTAATTAAGTAGACTTATTAATTTGGATGTGCATCGATATTCAACGGTAATGATGAAATTAATTTATGCATGTTACCCATTACTAATCAGTCATCCTTTTGCATATAAATCGATCTAGCAGCCTTGATAATATTACTTGAACTCAAAATGAAAATAATTATTATCATATAATTATTATCATCCAACAATAATATATCAGATAAAAGTTTTCAATTTTCAAAGGCAATTTATAGGTCATAAACCTTAATTAATGTAATTCACTAATATTTAATAATCTCATAACTAATTGCAATTTGATTTAATAAATTAATTTGAAATCAAGGAGATTGAGAAAGAAAATAACTACATCCGTGCAAAATGCATGCCCTACTCATTTATTAAAGAGAGAAGAAAGGGAAAAAAAATTAATTAAGAATACATTTCCACCAATCGAATTAAATTTTCAATTGTAATCAAACTTGGATAAACACATTTTCCCAAGTTCGAATAGCTTGTTATGGTGACAGCAAATTTTTTTTTTCTCTTGAAAGGGTCAGATCCATACTATCACATAAAGAAAAAAAAAAAGAAAGAAAGAAAGTTAGATTCGTTGAATTAGTATTAAAGAAATCCAAGGGATAATAGCATTAGCATTTCCTTTTACTTTGTGTATATTATAAATTCGGAATATATAGCATATCTAAGAATAAAAAAAATTTTGTTAAAAAATTCATCATAAAGGATTAATGCTTGGCTTCTTACTTGTAGTTCTTCTCAAGCAATCAACATCTGCATTACGAAAATCTATATAATTATTTGATAGCAACTTATGGCCAAAAAAGTTGTTCGTACAATAATTCAATGTTAAATCACACTAACTATTTTTGAAAAAAATTTTAAGTTTAAGTCTTATTTCTTCCAACTTAATTAATTGCTAAATAAAAGGTTTAATACATATATATATATAAAAGGATTAAGACTCAATTTTATATTTTTAGCTAAACACTACTTTATATATCTATATTACATGAGCTAAGCCCAAGTGACTGTTAGTTGTTAATAAATATAAAATTATTTTTAAAAAAACTAATTAATAGTTTTACTATAAAAAAAATTATTAATAATATTACTCTCACGGAATATATAAATATATATAATTTCTCAAACTATTTAAATTAAACAATCATCAAAATAAAGCTTAATTATGTATAAATTCAAGCGATCATAAACTAATTAGTTATACAATTCAATTAATTCATACAATAATCTGAAAATATAATATTCAATAAATTTAAAATTTAAATTCTAATATCAACCACCACTTCTCCTATCTCTAAGCTACAGCCTACTTTATAAAAAAAAATTAATACAACTTTCATTAACTTAAAGCCTCAAATCTCATGCATGTACGAGAATTTATATGAAGGAAAAAAAAAGAAAAAAAAACCTAGGTATAGCTAGCTGATATGCGTTTATGGATAATCACTATAAAATGTCATATACATCCGAGTATCATCATCTAAAGATATTGCTGCTTGATCAGCATTGGTTAGCAAGAAAATATGAGTTTTCTTTGGTTTCTAGTTTTGTTTAATAATTTTCTAGCCGCAATTTCCTTTTCCCTGACGAAGATTCATAACAAAGGAAATAATTTAGTACTCATATATATGGCCATATATAGCATGTATATCTTGGATTATAAATACTCTTGGAAGCTTATTGGCTAAGATAAAGCTTTGTTGTTGATAGACTAAAACCTACTTAAATGAGTATCAACTAGCAAACACATCATTTTTATTTAATTTTCTTTCACATTAATGTCGGTTTTTTTTTTGTCAAACACCTTGGCTTCATCGAAACTGGTTAAGTTAGAACCTTTCACACCGTTTTAACCAAAAAAAAAAAAAAAAAAAAACCTTAGGGCTTTTATTTTCCTTCTCTTTTGAGGTTTTTATTTTTCAAAATCCTTGCAATAATATGGATTAAAATCCCAAAATTTATTAATACTTGAAAATGACCAATGAAAGGAAATTAGGGTATTTTTTGTTCTAAAAAATATATTAATTTATATGGTACAGATAGAAGTTACTAGAGGTGATATTCAACTTGTTTGAGTTTCAAATTTTAGCATTTGCAATTCTTTGTATGTTCTAGCTATACCTTTGTTAAAAAAATAATAATAATAAAATTACCATATTGAAAGTTTGTGAAATCAAAGTTACAATGGGCCTACTAATGCAAGTTAATTAGGATTTTATTGAAGAGTTTTGAGGTCACAATTGGATGGTCTATATTGTGATTGTGAGTTGCAGGATTATAAGAATGACACAGAGAATGAATGGTGAAACCTGTGCATTGGTTTGGGCCCTTCATTGAATATAATGAAAATGATAGAAAATGAGACCTTACTTTGCCTCGGAAGGGAACCAGCAATTTATGACCCTTTGATATTTATCTCTCAAGCACTCATTCGTAGACACATCCTTTGGAAACCAAAAAATTAATATATCGTTTTTTATTTATAAATTTTTCATATATATGATTTAAAATCATTTGAAAACAAACAAAATTTAAATATTAATTGACTAGAAAGAAATAACAATCTTTTATTTTTAAAATTAATCTCGATAATCTTTTTTTGTAATCATGGAGAAATATGAATAAAACATGTAAAATCTTTATTTCTATGTTTGATATTATTTACATACATTGTTATTATCGACTTTGGGATCTTTAGTCAAAACATCAATTCAAAGTTTTGTAGAATTTGATTTTATTATTGATCCTAAATCTTAACAAATCAAATTAGTCAAACTAATAATCTTCCACAAAAGTTATATCAAAAGAAGCATAAATAATAAGTTCGATTCCTCTTATCAACTTTTTTTTAGATAATTTGTAAGTTCAATATAAATTTTTATTGAAATTTGTCACATGTCTTAATCTTGAAATAAATAACCCCTTCATCTAAACTTTTTTTTAATAAAAAAAAGCATCATTAATTATTGATAATTTAAAATAAAATATATCTCATATTGGATAAAAAGATTTAAAAATCGTGTTTCATATTTGTTGTATGTTTTATATTTTTTAAATGTTTGTTTTGTTTTATTATCAATTTTTTGAATTTGAAAATATGTTTGGATAAAATATTTTTGTTGTACAAATATAAAAATAAAAATATATAAGAGAAAGTGATTAAAACTTTTAAATACTAAGGGGAAGAGGTTCAATTCTAGGTAGATGTAAAATTTTAAAATTATAGCAGTATTATAGTGGTACTGTAGCTGAACGGGTGAACACTACCCTTGCGTTAATAGTATCGAAAATATTTTTAAAATTTTGAAAACATAATTTTTCTGTTGTTAATGATCTTCAAAACTTTTTAAAAATTTTTTCTCAAATTTTTAAAATAGAAAATGAAAATAACCTATCAAATATGTTTTTTTTTTTAATTTTTTAAAAAAAATTTAAAAATAAAAATAGAAAATGAAAATGTTACCAAACAACACCTTAATTATTGTTGGATAGACTTAATTTTAATTTTAATTTCATTCATATTCTAAATAATTATTTTTAAATAAAAACGATTATTATATGACAAATGATTATAATTGTTTGAATATAAATAGATAATTGTTCATATAAGTCATGACTCATGAGTATACAAATGGTCATAACCATTTAAATAAAAATTTATGTTTGTTCATTCATTGTATATAAATCTTTTAATATAACAATTTTTACTACTTTTAATTGAAGAGTTTGAGGATTTATTGTATATTAGAGGCATATTTTCCTTTAAAAAAATGTTATTCACACCTTAAAGCTAAATTTTTTTTTATTACTCCTATTCTCTTATTTATTTGTTTAACAATTTAAAGTCAATTTTATGAAATTCATATTTCGCATGATGAAAATATAAAGAAAAGAAATTGGCAAAATTTACTTTTGAAACATGCATGAAAAGTCTCAAATATCCAAATGGTTTAATGGTGAAATACATACTAAAAATCAGATAAGTTTTTTGTTTCTTCTTTCTAGTTTTTATGTTCTATTAAGAGAATTTATGTTAAGAATTCATAAAAGACTTTGAGTTTTATTGAATTTTGCTTTTATATTGACTATATATTCTATTAATTTTTCAATCATAACTTAAATTATTTAATTTATGATTCATGATTTTATGATTTATCTTATATGGATTTTCTTGATCGTGGCATTGAATGGTCATAAGACTTAAATGGATATGAAGTACTTATTAGCTTTGGTTATGAATCTTCTATAGCCTTGTTATATTTTGATAAGATCATAGTTTACAAATCAAAATGATAAAATTCTCAAAAATTATTTTAAGGCATAAAAGAAACTGTTGATTTATACAATTTTTTGAAGAGGAAACAAATACATGTGCTCTTATCATAAATCATATTTTATGGTTTATATTCCATGATTGCATTTTATTAACAAGAGAATAATACATGATTCATATTATTTAATTTATATAATATTGTTTCAATGGTTATTTCTTGTTGATTTTTGTTTATGTTATAAAAGAAATAAACATATTATCTAAATTAACTTCAATTCAATTGGAGAAGTTACATAATTCTTTGTAACTAGTTAAAATGCTTTCTATTTGTTGTGAGGAAAGTTTCATGCATGTATTTGATAATTTGGACACAAACTTTATATATAGTATTGTATTGTTATACATGAAATTATGGTTGTTCTTAATGACATGAACCATGGTGTATATGGCTTTAGTGTCCAAGATAAAACACTTTTATAAGTATTTATGAGTTGGTATAAAAGTATCAAAATAAGACTATAGAAGCATGAGCTTACTAAAAGATAATAATAATTTTGAAGGTGGTTATATTTGCCATCATTATTATTGTTGTATACTCTCATATTAAGTTAAAATATAAAAGTTTTGAAATTTTTATGAAAAAAATATATTAAGATATAGAATATTTGATAGTTATCTTTCACTAATGATAGATTTGGAGGACTCCTACTTAAACAAAACAAAAAAAAAATCAAATCGTTAAAAGATAAATGAAATGACATCTTAATTAAAATATATATGATATCTTGATAATTAAGTGGGACATTCTTTAATAAAAGAATGCATTTTTGCACATGGTGGGGGTAATAAGAATAAAAAGAAATAAAAATTGATATCATAGGGTTATAAGATTTTAGTATAATTTTATGAGCAAATTATACAAGCTAATAAGTTTAGTACAACTTATTAAAGTAAAATCATAAAAAGAACTAAAATGGCTTAGTTTATTTATTAAGTTTATGCAATTATACCAGAAGTCGTATGTATAAAAGTATAAAAATAGAATTGTTGAAATTTATGAGTATAGATTGTGGACATGACCAATAGCAATTATTTGTTAAAATGACAAGAATGAGATAGCAATGTCTAAAGCATATATATGATATGCAAAATAAAAAGTTTGGATATATTAGCCTATGATATATTAGAGAATAATTACTATAAAAGAAAATTAAATTTCAAGATATTTGGTTAATAGTACTACAGGTTAAATGGGTTTAAATCCTTACCATTAGACACCAATAATGGAAACTCAACTTTAAATTAGTGACCTCTAATTACAAAATTTAATGGGTAAAAATAAGTTATTGTTATGTGTCTATTAAATACTAATAAAATTCATTCAAATTTTAGAAACTAGTGTGATTTATTATGTATGGAGAATGAGTTTTTTATACTTTAATGGAATTTATTAGTTAAATGTCTAAGGCAATGAAGATATTATGAAAACTTTACCCATATAAATATAAAAGTGATGCTACTTTAACAAGAAAAATTGGTGTCTTTCTTATAAATTTTTATGAATAAGATAATCACATAACCATAATAGTGCTAAAGCAATTATAAATATCTGACAGAAGAATAATTAAGTATTATGTGTTTTATATCTTCAATTTTAATACTAAGAGTTAATGTTTAATCTACGGATACAATCAACTTTATTAAAATTCTAAGATATATATGATAATTAAAGGTTTAAATCGAAATATATTTTTTTGTATTCATAATATTTGTGTGAAATGTTAAAAATTAAGCACCAAATTCCAAATTAGCTGGGGATTGTCAGTATTTTAGAATGTTGTGTATTCACATTGGATAAAAAACTTAATTATTGATGAATAAACTTAATTTATTCATATTCTAACTAATAATATTTGAATAGAAACAATTATTATATGATAAATAGTTATAACTATTTTATATAGATATATAATTGTTAATATAAATCATGATTGTATAAATAGTCTTTACCATTTAAATAAAAAGTCATGTCTATTAATTCATTATAAATAAAACTTTTAGTATAATCATTTTTATTATTTTTTATTAGAGTTTGAGATTTTATTATATCTTAAAGACATAATTATCTTTAAAAAAAAAATTCTTCACACTTCAAAATAAAAAAAAATTTATTATTTTTATTTTTTCTAACATGAATATCTTCGAAGGCAAGACTGAAGCTCTGCTCAAATGTTCAACAAGTGAATTAGGTTTAGGGTTACTACTCACGTTTCTCACATGAATTCAATTAGAACGATCCACGTATCGACAATTAGCACCCCAGCAGTTTAGACAACAACTGATTGGAACAGCAATAAATGTTTGCCGATGAGGAAGAACTGATACAGAAACGTTGTTCATCAGTCTTCAAATTTTGAGATATATAACGTTGTCAAATTAATCAATAAAAAAGAAAGGAAAGAAAGGTGAAAAGCAAAGGATATTAGAGAAAACCATAACTGAAACTGAACTTTTAGTGCCCAAATAGACACATACAAGGGGATAAAGAGTTGAAAATTGCTTCAGAGGATTGTGAGGGAAAAAATGTTTTTTCACCAGATCCCATCATGATTTCCACAATTCATAGCATGCATTACAAATACAACTTTGTGACATCAAGATTGATATAGCATAAAATATAAGGTTAATGTTATAAATAACTCATAAATTATAATGAAATGTTTAATGTTATATTTAAACATTAGTTAATAGATTTATAATTATATTAAAGATTTTTAAAATTCAGATATAATATTAAATATTTTACTATAATATTAACCCTAAAATATAATATAAAATCAAATAATTTTGGAGTTGAAATTGTAAAGTAAAGGACAAAAATGGAAGCAAAATCAAAACTATGTTATTATCACAAGGGAAGACTAGATGGCAAACTTGAAGATTAGATGTCATGACTCTTTAATAAATATTTTGACTATTTCTTACTTAAATGTGAGTATTAATTTATTGGACGGGTAGCTGAAATCAACATTTCCCAAGCAAGATGGCTATTGGCCACGAGAGGGAAAGACAAAAGAATTTGGTAATTTGCTATAGACATATAGCATGCCTCATGCAACAAAGTGATCTGTTTCATTTTAGACCATATGACAACAAACCAAGTTCCTTTTTTGATTTGGTTTTGGTTTGAAATTTAAAGTCATTGCTGAAATATTGACATCACACGCTAAAGACAAAGAACAAGTAACAGAAATGGGATTTCTAGGAATCGTTTTTTTTTTTGGTCCCATTTCCTATATAGCTGCCTTCGCCATCTATGTCCTTTCACTTTTTTTTTCTTACCTTTCACATTTCGGAAAATGCTAGAAACAACAAAAGGGGGTTTTGGCCATTAAGTTCATGCATTTGAAAGTGATGAGAAATGAGATTACTTATAGCCCATTACTCTAAAATGTTCATCCTAAATTGGAAAATTAGGCACGAGATTTTGATGATTTTGTATATGTTAATATAATATTTTATAATATTAATATAATTATGTAATCAAATGTAATATTAAGAATTATGATATTATAATTAAAATATATTTAAGATTATGATTCGGTTATAATATCGTATTTAATTAACAGAATATATGGATGGGATAACTATAGAAAATATGAAAGAACTAATTGATTCTCATGCTTTGTTAGGTCTAATTGATTTACAGGTTTTTGATATGAAATAAAAAGTTCAAAATTAGTACTTGAACCTCAAATCTAATAAGCAACCTATGCAAGTGCGTGTGTTTATATATATATATATATATATATATATATATATATATATATATATAGAGAGAGAGAGAGAGAGAGAGAGAGATCCATTTATATAATATAAAATTTAAATAGTTTTACAATTTTTTAATTATTAATTTTAATAAATTTAATAGATAAAATTAAATTATTTTTTTATTTTTTATTTGTCTCTTTCAATTTTTAGATCTATTAAATTCGATTATTAAAAATATATATAAAGTTTTTTTAATTTTACATTATATAAATTGATCTCTTCTATATATTTCATGATTGAATTGTAATATTATACAAACAGAAAATAAGACAGTATTTATAGGCAGAAAGAGTAATCTTTTTTTTATAAATATATACGAAGTTCATGGAAATTTTCAATTCCCTCAAATAAGATTAGTAACAATTATTGTTGATCACTCAAATCCAATTTCTTATATGTAATCATAATGTATGAAATTATATGAATGCGTGGCCATTGTTTTAATAGGGTAGCTCAATCCTGCTGAGTCATTGAACTTAATTTGATTAGATAAATTCCAGATTCTTCAAATCAATATGCAGGAAATTGAATAATTTAGGAAAAAAAATGCAAAGAAATCAACATCAAAACCCCTTCTAATTGTGTACGAAAAACAAACTTACTTAAAGTCATTCAACTGTAGATAATAATGCTTGAGGGTCACATCATTTTGATTAAAATATTAAAAAAAGTCTTTGAATTATTTTTTAAAATAAATTTTTATATTTTTGTTATATTTAAATAAATCATTATATTTTAATTTATATTCAAATAAATTTTTATTTTAAATGAAAAATGATTTGTATTAAAAATTTATTTAAATATAAATTAAAATTTTAAAAACTTATTTAAATACAAATTAAAAATTAAATGTTTATTTAAAAATAAATTAAAAAATTAAATACTTATTTAAATACAATAAAAATATATTAATTTATCTAAATAAAATTATAAAGATCTAAGACTTTTTTTTTTTATTATTTTAGCTCATCATTTTCCTCTAAACTAAACAAGCATCATGCATTTGCTTGGTTTATACATATACTACTTGTGCCGCTCACATCCTCGGACCAAACCCTTGACTGCATTTTTTTTTTTTTTTTACAAACAATGTCACAATCTAAGGATAAGGAAAGAATCATATGCATCACTTTTCAAAAATAATTATATAATTAATTAAATTAAATTTTAAATCCAATTTTCTACTCTAATTAAGTTATTGGCGAACAGATCAAAATTTTAAATCAAAATCCATAAAATAATCACTACCATGACAATGATCCAACACCAAGCTACACAACTTTGCACTGATCGATTTCACCTAAGTGACACTTGTATGGCGGCTCATGAAGCAACGTGGGATTAGAAAAGAACGATGGTTGGAATGCTGGCTTTTCTTAAATTCATGATAGTTGCATCTTTTCTGTATTTTTTTTTCCCACTTAAATAATACTCCTCTTTATCTACCCATATTTGTCCTATCTCTTTATTTATAAAGAGGCCCACAATTTAAAAATAAAAAAAAATTATAGTCTATAAGTATTAGATTTAAACTCTCACCATAAGAAAATAAATTTTTAATGATGAAAATTTTTTATTGTTATAAATCATTAACATTGATGAATTTTTGACGAATTAATGATGGATTAAAATTATAAATATTATTTTAATAAGTTATAATTATTTCACATGTGTAAACAATTGAAGGAATTTTTTATTTTTTTTTTTATCTAAGCATGCAGAAAAGCTTTTTGTTCGCAACTTGAAAGACAATCAGAGAATAATTATATGAATTGTTGAGGGTATCATTGACTTTTGACAAAAAATTCGAGTGAAGTGGAAAGTAAGCAATTAGGCGAAGAGATGGAGAAAAAAGAAAAAAAAAAATGGAGAAATTGAGAGGATGAGAGAAGATGGATAGATATTTATTGAAAGCCAAGTCCAATCCATAACTGGTCGTTTCTACGCATACAAAAACCATAGTTGGCATCCGCTAGCTGGATTTATGATTTTTTTATTTTTAAATGATTTTTTTTTTAAATTTCTTTTAATGGTGGCCATACTTGACGTTGTTTTCGGCCATAGGCAAGCTAAATCTGACCTCTATTTGTCAGATATGGCTTTTGACATTTTTAAAAGTTTTTTTTTTTTTTAAATTGGTCCTGCATAAAGTTTTTTTTCTTTGTTTTTTATTTTGATTGTAACATATGTGTTAGGTTTGGCATGTTTGGAATTCCTTTGTAATTGATTGGACAATTGCGTTGGGGAGAAACATAAAAGATAAGTAATTTTAAAATTTTTTTTCTACAAAAAATTTAATTTTCTCTCGAATTTACCTTTTGTATCACTTCTCTATTTCTTTGTAATTGTTTATAGTCAGGTTTTATATTTTTTAGATAAATAATCGGGTTTAATTTTGATTATTGTATACCTAGTTTTTTTTCCTGATTTTGAGTTTTTGCTTTTACTTTTGTATTTTGTCTAAGCAGCTGAAAATAATGTTGAACGAGTTACTTACTTGATCGCTCGTAGGTTTAGGATTGAGAAAAAAAAAAAAAAAAGAAGTTTTTTTCATTTCTTTAAATAAAAATTTGTTTTTAATTTTAATTATTTTAATATCTTCTAGAAGCTTCTACATTATTTTTATTTTTTTCATTTTTATCTCTTCGGAGACATGCACTGTTGATTGGATGTGAAGGCTTTTACTGGATAAGATTGATTTTCAGGCAGAGAAAAATAAGGATACGTACGAGTTCATTAGGGGTTTTCCCTCATCCCTCTTTAATTTTACTATTATTTTAGTTTTCGTTTTTTTTTTTTATATTAGATTCAATTTTTTAGACATAAATGATTTTATGTTCTAAATTAATTCAATTTTTAAATTTATTTTTAAATTTTTATCAAGTTAATTTAACAATAACTTTTAAGTTATGAATTATAAATAAAAACTTCAATATTAACTTTGATATGTAATTTATTCAAAAGGGTTTAAAATTTAATCTAAAATATTAAGCCAATCCATTACAATTTGCATGAGTCAATAAGACTTAAAATTCTAAGGTCCAAATTAGTTAGGTTTATAAGCCGAAGATCCAATTTTCATGTTTAAGGCCTAAACTTGTTTCAAGTTTAAATTTATAAAATTTAATTAAGAAAAAATCAAAGTAAAAATAAAAAAAGAAATCAACGACAATAGGTATCGTGTACGGCACTGGCACCTTGGAACCTCCACCCTATAGCCCATTCTTCCCAGTTGGGGCACATGAGTCCTTTTCCCCGTTCGACCCAACCACCCCACCAAGCACCTACCTCCTACCCTAGAGCACTACATTGCCCAGCCTTTCTCAACCTTTACAAGCCACCTTTTTAGCTTCTAGACAATGACTTTACCGTACCATCTTCCCTTTCCCCATGAAATTGGCTCCAAAAATTAGGAAAAAAATTTATAAGAGGCGCTAACAATCAACAGAAAAAACGGCCAATTTTTAGCAACCAAACCTTGCTTTTAACCCATAAATTTCATCTATACCACAGCTGAACCACCAACAAGCCAGCCTCTAGCACACCACCAAAACAACCTAAAATTTCTAAGAAACTCTGTCCCCACCCAACAGACCCGACCCTTGAACCGCTAGGCCCTTCTTCTCATCATTACCCTCCTATACATACGAGCACCAATAGTGACCGGAGCCACTAGTTAGCAACCGAGACATAACCCAAACCACCCGAAAGCTATTCACCCACCAAGACCCAAATACTCTGCAACATCTCACCCCAAAACAAATATAAACCAAAAAATTTAAAAAAAAAAAAAAAACCCACATCCTAGGTGGGGAACCACAATGTTTGAAAACAAAAAAAAAAATATACAAGAAAGGTTTTAAAAGTCAAGTGAAAATATTTTTTAAAATATTACTAAAATATTAAAATATTTAGAAATATATTCAATATAAAAATATTTTTATTTACTTATTATTATTATTTTAAAAAATAATATCATAAAATAAAATAATAAAATAAAATAAAAGATTTCTTTATAATAATGTATGAATATTAATTACATTAATTAATTAAAAATATAAGCCTTCGAAGATAAAATTTTAAGAAAATCTAATTAACGATTCTTAAAAAATTCTTAAATGAAAAAATTTCTCATAATATTACCGACATATAGAAACATTTGAGAATTTTTCAATAACAAGGTTTCGATTAATTTTCAATTCTCAAATGAAAATGAAATAAATTTTTAAAAATATATATAAAGAGAAAATTTTGTGAATAAAAATAAAAATAATTTATGATAAACAAAGGGAATGAAAGAAATTATTCTTAAATATCAAAATTAAGATCTTTTTATCAATATTAAAAGATAACACACAATTAATTGGTATCATTTTTAAAATGAACTTTGTGGGGATGCTTATCCTTCTCTACTATCATAACATATAAATCCGTGGACTTATCGCTAAACATGATTTTTAGAGAGTTGTCACTAATCTTTTTTGTTTATGTGTAATTGGTTACCTAATCAAATTTGTCTCATTTAAAGAAGAGTCACAAGATTGACTTAAGTATTTATAAATAGTAAATTTTGATCCACGAAATCAAGTTTTAGGTTAGGGAGTATGGTTATGTGTAAGAAAAGTTATAATACCCTCACAACGTCCATCCAAAGGATGGTACCAGTTTGATTTCAATTTATTTATGTCTTAAAATATGTTTATATTTTACTAAAATATTTAATATTGAGAATTAATCCTAAAATTACTCTAATAATTTGGTAGCAATTTAAGATAATTATCTCACTTCATGAGTATTTATGAAGACTAATATCACATTCTAAAGAGGCTCCGTCATTGGATTTATTAATATATTTTATTCAAAAAAATTAGTAAAGTAATACAATAGTTTAGTAGGATTTACATTTAGGCAGATCTCCCAAAAGTTTGATGAGATTTTATTTAAAAATATTTTTAAAAAACTTATTCTTTTGAGAAAGTTCATTAAATCTCCCAATAGTTTGGTAATATTAATTTATGAAATAATCCTCCAATAGTTTAGAGGATAAAAGTTATTTTTTATTTTTTTAATTTATTTATGAAAATTTTTAATAGTTTGGTGGATTCCATAAATTTTAAATTCATGAAAATTCTTCAATAATTTGGTAAGATTCATGAATTTATTTGAAAAGATTTTTTATTTTTTATAATCATGCAAATATAATCATAAAATAAAAATGTAGAAAAAATCATACAAGAATCAAGCATTAATTTAAGAGAATAAAACAAATAAATTAAAAAACTTATAATAGTCAAACGAGTTGGGTCTTACCCAGACACCTACGTGGGTTAATAGGATTTCTGGATAGCTTCTGGTTTTGCTATGTGCGTTGCCTCTATGATTGTAGTTTGATGATACGTAGTGCTTGATGATAAACTTCTTGCCGATTGCTTCTTCTTGTCGTGATTTGCAGAAAATGGGATTTTTTTCTAAATGTTTTCTACTTCTTTTTGCTTGTTTTTCCTTGTTGAATTGTTAATGTTTATGTTTGAATTGCTTATTGTTTGTCAATCAATTTTGGAAATTAGGCTTGATTGCTCCAATGCTTACTGTCGAATTACTTTTTATTGTTCTATAACCCATAAAAAAAATTTTCTTATTGTCAGAACCTTTTCTAAATGCCTTTTTTCCCTTGTAATTGTCCTTTTCTTTTTAATTTCTGTTCTGCCAAAATTTTTCCTTGTTTTTGGTTCACACCCTTAGTACCGCATTTCTTTTTGGTTCTTCTCTTCTCACACGTCTCTTCCAACCACTAGTTGCCTTTTTTTTCACCTAGTTGGTTGCCTTCTTCTTTTTTTTTTTGTTTTTGGTCAATTTTTTATCCTCATGATCTTCATTGGTGCATCACAACTACCTAAGCTACTCATGCTTTATTTTGCGCTTCACATTTTTTTTTTTGCTGTATGTTCTCTTTCTTTACATGAACTGCCTCATTTGGTCACTGTCATTGCTGTCTTTTTCACATCACCAGCCTAGTTTTCCTTTTTCTACTTACTGCTATCAAGTTTTATTTTTTACTGTAGGTTTTTTTTTTGCTGTTTTATCCTTTTGCTACTTATATCTTATGCTGGCTTAATCTTTACATGGTAAAAAAACACACTTCCCCCATTCCTTTTTTGCTTTGATCATAGATTTATCCCAAAATTCATGCTTAATCAATTCTCCTTGAATCTATAATTTTGTTTGATTTCATCATAATATTAATTAAATCTCAAAAATATATGAATATCATTTTAATGTGAATTGATTCTGGAATTAGATCCCAAAAATCTCTTAATGTCATCTTCACCGGATTTCATTAAAACTTTTTCTTTTTTATAGAGAAAAATGAAAATTAAATAAAAAATTAAGTTAAAAATGAATTTTTTTCAACTGGGCCTAATTTACGGTTGAAACCTGTTCTTAATTTTGAAAAAATTCCTCGATAAAATGGAGTATCTACACCCATGTATAACCATTCTCCCAAACTTAAAATGTTTTTTATAGATTTAAAAATTATATTTTTAATAAATTTTAATTAATTTTAAGATTTTATTAAAAAAACAAATTTTAATATGTGACCAATTACACTTAGTAAAAAAATTATTGGTGACTTTTTTTTTTTTAAATTCATCTAGTGGTCCCCAAAACTGTTACGATAACTTGGTGACTCTACTAGAGACTCTATTTTTTTTAGAGTCAAGCCAAAATTAATTATGTGTTATCCTTAATTTTGATTTTGTTCTTTAATAACAGTAATAAAAAGAAAAATCACATGCATTTCATTTTAATTATGTTATTTATTCATTTATTATTTTATGTTTATATATATTATTCTTAATAAATTGTGGAGGCTTTTAAGATAGAGATTGTGGTGTTATCTTCCCTTACATACATACAAATGATACATTACATTTTATGCATGAGCTCTATGCCAAGGCTTTATCTCTTATAGAATGAAGTAAAATACATATGCTCTCATGAAGTGATAAACTCCATAATGATAAAAAAAAATTACTTTCATTCAAATTGAACCATTTCTATTCTTATTTTATGATTGATAAGGATTAGAGTGCCTTACTAATCCACCAAGGATGACAAAGAACAATTTAGGGAACCTCTAGATGTGTGTCAATCCAAATCAAGCATATAATAAACCATAAGGAGCTAACCTTAGGTAGAGCCTCACTCATTCTTTATGTAGAAATTACCCGAAATTAGGGCATGTGAAAGCATTATTTTCTTTTTTTAATACATTTTTTCTCTTAGATTGATAATGAAATAACCATGTTTGTGTACTCATTATGGCTAAAACAAAATTGAAGAAATATGACAGATTTTTTTGGAAAAAGCAAACTATATATATATATATATATTTTGTTTCAAGTGAAAATATCTTATGTGACGTTAGTAAATTTAATTTATTGTGTAATTTTTTAGATCTTGTATTTTTAAAGTTTTTTAGAAAAATGTTGTATTTCCAAATAGTTTTTTTTTTTTTTAAATTACATTTCAATAAAGGAACAAAAAAAATTTTATTTTATTTTATCTTTTCTTTGAAAACAAATTAAGCTTGTTTTTGTCTTCAAAGAGAAAAAATATTATTTTTTTCTTTCTTCCAAAATAACTAGATAAAAGGAAAAATGATAGAAGAGATTTTTTTAGCTTATTTTCAAAAAGAATCATATTTGATTTTTTTTCTTTTTTACAAAAAAAAGAAAAAGTATTTTTTTGTCAGTCATTTTTGGCATATAGGATAGAATATAAAAATTCTTTTGAGTTTGAAAAGATTAAAAAAAAAAAAAGAGAAAGTCAATAAAGAACTAAAAAAAAAAAGTTTGATGTGAAAAAAAAAGTGAAACAAAAAAAAAAGGATTTTGAGAGTTGTTTGATAAAGATTGTGATAAAATAATATGGTGAGAAAATCAAAAAGGAGAAAAAGAAAAAAAAGGTTTTAAGGTTATTTTCTCTGCTTATTGCATCTAGCATTAATTATGATTCTTGTCATTTAAGCCTTGTACATAAAATTTTCAATTTTTCAAGCATATTTGTGATTTCACATTAGTTCAATACATTTCATTAATCAATCATCATTGCATTTATACATCCACAAACATGTTTCACCATCATGCAAGTTAGGTGCAATTTTGTTTCTTTCAATAAATAAAGTGCAAAAATGTTGATTTTTGGCCAAATTTCATAATAAGAAAGATGTTTACTTTGATTTATATTCAAAGGTTGAAAACATGGGGATTAATTATAGGCAGGAATTAACATTTTAGAACACAATCAATAGGAATTGGGACTTGACATTTGGGAGGTGAAACAACCACTCGACAAGCTTGTGAAAAATTGTTGAGGATAGTTATGATGCTAAATTCGATCTTCCCCTAAAGTATTTGTCACTTTTGACTCAACCAAGTCTCAATAAACCATGGACTCTAGATCAATTGATCTTCGATGGGACCAACATTTATCATGTTCATACTAATGCATCTAATAGCTCGAGCAATGATCAAAGCTTGAATAAAGTCCAGGAAATGATGGATGAGTTAACTTCAAAAATGACAAAACTCAAAGGCTTATCGTAATTGGAGTCATTTGGCCTCACACAATCCTTGCAAATAGTCTCAAACTCAAGCTTCTACCTCATATGCCCAACTGCCAAATTCCTTCTCAAGCATCCCAGACAAAACCTCCAAATGTTACACAATCATTACTAATTAGCTTAAATCTGAATCATCGTCCCTATAACTTGGTTCCATAATTTACATACCTAACAAATTTTTGACCACAAGTACTTAACATCGATTTTACATCTATATCCATGGCTACGCCCTAACCCATCAACTAGCCTAGTGCTTTTAATCATAACTTAAGAAAGTGACGAAATGACAAAAACAGAAATCATGTTGACCCAATTCTCATATCTTACACTGAATTACTACCACAGCTTATCCAAAATCACCCTCTAAAACTTATACATTTGGAACCCTTTAAACCTCCTTACCCAAAATGATATGATGCCAATACTCGATGTGATTATCATGATGGTAATAGGGATCACTCGATAAAGAATTGAATTAATTTATATGGTTAGAGATCTCATCAAGGCTGGGTTGATAAAGTTTGAAATGAAAAAAAATCCTTGTACCTCAAGAAATTCTTTGCCTAATCATGTTGAAAAAAATATGAATGTGATGATAAATAAAAGGGTGTGTTGGGTCAAAAAAAGCATTGAAGATGTTTAGCATCGATGTGGGTAGTATTTGATATAAGATTTGAGAATGGTTCAACTTGTTTTTGTAAGTTTCATGGGAAAATTATATGGCACTCTATTCAAGATAAGAGTTTCAGAGCAAAGTGTAAGGCATGATTGATTCAAGAAAGATCGATTCTAAAAAAAACTAGAGAAAAAGCACGAAAACAAAATAGTCCATTTCTAAAATTTGTCTGAACTATTGATAGAGAAATATATGCCAGTACCAACCCCTTTAAGAATCATTCAAGGAACAATTTCAAAAGATTTAGATCTGAATGAGACCTAGATATACCATGTGGAACCTCTAGGGCATATCACTGAGAGTCATACTACATTCAAAGATAAAAGTCAATATTTAATTAACGTAAATCATACAAAATTCAAAGAACTTGGTAGTCATGGTAATGAAGGTTGATAGAGCTAAAGATTGATGTTTTAAAGGGCAGTGTGCCAACTAGGGGGTAATTTTTTTGTTCAAGCTTTTACATTTTGATAGCACTCTTGAAAATGTAAACTTTTGTTGAATATTTGCATGAAGTGAATGGATTTTAAGTTTAAATCATGGTGCATTACTTCATCTCATTAAGTTGTGAATTTTTTTTTTATAATCCATTTTAAATTTTAGGATTCTTAAGATTCTTTAAAAGGAAAAAAATAAAAAGATGA
This sequence comes from Durio zibethinus, assembly GCF_002303985.1. The sequence goes on along the minus strand of NW_019167838.1, from coordinate 20,552,075 downwards.
ATTTTTTTCAACAAAATGAAAAAGAAAAAGAGAAAGAATAGAGAAAAAACTTTTTTTAAGAAAAAGAAAAAAAGTGTCTTAAAAGAGTTGGTGATTATTATTAAGAACAAACTTACCCTAGAAAATACATTTTCTTTAAACACTTAAAAAGTCATAATGTTCGAAGGGCAGTGCAAAGTTTAAAAACCTTGAGAGGAGATGACTTTTGTTGATAAATACTGAACTAATCAGCCTACAAAGCAAAAAAAAAAAGTTTTTTTTAATCCCTTGAAGGTCAAGCTAAAATGACACTCTTTAAAAAATCTAATTTTTGGTAATTCGATATATGTTAGCATAATGCTAGAGTTTCAAATTTGCCAAAATTACCCATTCTTCAATTTACCTAAAATATCTCAAATTTTCTCCCAAAGTCATCATTGTTTCATGTTTAGAGGTATAATAACTAAGTATAGTAACTAATCACTTTTACGATAACCTAATTTGTACTATAACTTTTTTCAACCTCATCTTGTAGAAATGATATGCATAACCTGGGACTAAAATAAACCTTTCCAACATGATTTCGATTATCACATTAATCTTTCTTTGCTTATCATGATAGTGCATCAATGAAACATGTAAAAAAAAAAACGATTGATGGTTACATTATACATTTGGGATATTAGCATGATTCCAAAATGAAAAATTCAAAAAAAATCAAAATGACCAAAAATAACAATAAAATTTTAGAAAACCAAAAAAAAGTCCAAAAATAAAAAAGACAAAAAAAAATCAAAACCATTCATTCCAAGAAATTGCTCTTCAACACAAATAACCATGTTTGAAATTACAAATGACCATTTTTCATCATTCTTAATGAATTATTCACATGGTACCCCTTTGAGTTTAATAACTTCTTTTTAAATGAACTCTGACCAAAGGTTACTCTCCACATTGAAAGACAAATACAAAGAAGGATTTATTACAAGATCATACAGTCATGGCTTAAGGATAAATAAAGAATGCCTTATGCTAAGAGCTAAATGTCAATTCCAAAAATTGTGAACTCATCCCATTAAAAGTACAAATGAAAAAAGTAAAGCAAAAGGTGAAAAAAAAAGGGTAAAAAATAAAAGAAAAGAAAAAAGATGGAGAAATAAGATGTTGGGATAATAAGATCGAAGATATGAATGACAAATATTTCAAAGAGATTTCTTCATGTAATATGAAATGATACTTAGTTTGATCACCCTTAAACACATATTTTGAGTCTGTTTATCCATTTTTCAGAACCTCGAATGTTGGCCTATATTACGTACCTCAAAAAATTCATTTTGATCAAGCATGGAAACTTGAACTAAACTAAAGAGTTCATTCATTGAAAAATCATCATAAACAATATGCCTTTTGCCTTTTTCTTTACCAAGATTATCCTTTGAAAGTTATTAGTCATTTTAGATGAATTTAAAATTCTTGAGTGCATGATGAAACAATCAAGGAAAAAAGAGTAACTAATCAAAAAATAAAGTTCTAGATGAAAGCCTAAAAGTGCAGCCTATAGTAAAGATAACAATTTCAAATGCTACCAAAAAAGGAGATCATTGTGAAAATATCCCAAAAACATGAAAGACATTGGAAGATTGATACTGATTGAAGATTCAACATCTCTTAGATATTGAAGATTCAAAACCCAAAATTCTTTTTCCAAGTTCATGAATAAAAATTAATCTTGACATGTATCAAAGTACCATGCCAGAAAATTTAAAGAGCATAAGAATTGATTATGTTTTAAAATGAACCTTTGCATGAAATGCTTAATATTCAAGGGATATGTGTTTGTTTCATATGTGAACCAAAAGAATTAACCTTTTTCCCACATTGAATTGTGTCAAAAAGAGCTAAACATCAACATTTCAAGTAATGATCACTAATCTTCAAGAGCCTTGAAAGTCATATTATGTAGGGCAATTTTGGTGGTCATTTTAAAAATTTTGAGTGACTAGTTAGGTATTTTTCCTTTGATAAAAAAATTATTTTATGAGAATTTTAAAATAAATTTTGACTCAAGAAATAAAATGTCCCCTATTGGAAAATAAACATTATTTTTGGAAAAAAAAAAAAGAAAGAAAAAATTTTTCTTGAGGGGTGAAGAAAAGAAAAAGAATAAAAATGCAAAGAAATTCAAATTGACATATATATTTTTTGCTCTAGGGTAAGAAAACATGATAAAATAATATTTTCTTTAATTGTTTGAATTTCATCAAAATGCATTCGAGTTTCAGAAAAAATATGGTGATTAGTCTTCTTAATGAATAGGTCAAGCTTGAACTGAACATATGCATGTTGCAAGTTAGATCTAAAAATGGAGATAAAGATGAATGATTAAGAATGATAATGAAAGGAAAATTAAAAAATTTTTAAGGAAATGAAAAGAAAAATCTTTTTGGGAAGAAGTTGAAGAAGTAAGTTAATATGAAGTGGGAAACAAGTGAAATTGAAAAGAAAAGAATTTTAGAAAACAAGTAAAATATTTCTAGCATTTGCATGCATTTTTCCTTTTTAAAAGGGACATTTGCATTTTAGAAAGGAGACTTACGCATAAAATTTTCTTAAAAGGCAATGAATTTTGCATTTGAATAGGGAATTTGCATCGTGGAAAAGAAATATACATTATTTTTTTTAATTATAAAAATAATATAGATTACAGGTTGAATATTAGATTACTATACTAGCTTATTACTCGTGTAATGCAAGAATTATTTATACTTATTTAAATGTGTTTAAATGTGTAAATTAATATTATTTAATCAGTTAAATGTTCAATATATATGTAAACTACTAATAATATAATTAAGATACTAAAACATAAAAAAATAAATTTTTTAATTAAAAAAATCCAAAATATATAATAATATTTGAAGAAAAATAAAAAATCCAAAATAGTTATATATAAATGGTATTATTGAATACACCAATTAAATTAATATTTATTACCTTCAATTGTCAAAATAGTTAAGAAGAGTTATTATTGTAACCGATCTTTTTTTTTCGACTCCAACATTCATAAATTGTCAAAAAATTTCTATAAAATTCATGTATACACTCTTGAATAAATAAAATATTCAAAGTTTTCATAAGAATTTCAAAAGCAAAAAAAAGCTTTGATTTTAATTTTTTAACATGTGGATACACATATTATAAAAGGATATAATAAAAAATTATGCATATCATATATCAAAAAGTTATAAAAATATAATAAAAAATTTAGTGCATCTCATAAGTTAAAAAAACTATTTCTTTGGAAGCATAAAAGTTAAAAAAACATAGAAATAGAATTAACATTGAGAGTATCATTAAATAAATAAATTATGATCTTTTAATGTATGTGATATTTGGTCTTTATAAATTTAAAAATAATCAAATAATAAAGAATTATTATGAAATCTCTAAAAATAAAAATAATATATTAAAATTTCAAGTTTAAAATGACATATATTTTAATTATTAATAAATCCATTTTATAATATCACTACATTTCAGATTTTTAGATTTAAAAATATATATTTATATTATTAGGAAACCTATTTTAAAAGATAATATAATACTATATTTGAAAATTTAAATTGAAAAAGATATATATTTAGATTATCTAGAAATGCATTTTTAAAAAATAATATATTAAAATTAGATATTGTTGCTAGTATCTTAAATATAATTGAATTGGTCTTCCACTTAAATTTAAAATTTGGATAATTAAATAATTTTTAAATATATATTTTTATAAATATCTTAAAATTAAAAAATATCTTAAATGTCATTATAAAAAAAGAAATTTTAAGGATTTTTCGTGTTAAAAAAAAAACCCATTCATCTAAGTATTCACGTAAGTAAATTTTATCAAGGTTTTGTGTATGTTATAATATAATATTATATATGATATATGATTAGCTATACTTGTGTTTATCTTATCTTAAAAACAATATTTGTGTTTATCTTAGTTATTCTAGATTTGAATTGTAACACTCCTCATTTTATTCAAGTTTAAATTTTAAAAAAAAAAAAAAGTTTTGAAGAAACAAAGAGAAATTTACAATTAAAAAAAAAAAAGCAATGAAAAGTTCAAAGTTCAAACTATATGTCATTTTCTTACATTTTTAAAACATTCAATTTTTTCATAAAAATTGACTATTCATATTTTTCACGGTGTGATTTTAAATTATATTTTGTCGACAAAAATATCTAAAAGGAAGAAAACATAAAGAAGTTAAAATAAAACATGATAAAACAAATAAGTATAATAGAATATATTCATACTTTGATTTACTTTTCCTTTTAATCAATAATATATTATTCTTCCTTATTCCTTTTTTTCCTAAATATTCTTGGTCAATTAAAAAAAAAAACAAATCCATTTTACTCAATGTACATGTTTTATAATTTTTCTTAAAAATCAATCTAAATTGTATTATTTTTAATTTAAAATATTTGACACGAAAAAATAAAGATAAAGGAAAAAAAATTAGAGAAGGTCCATTAAGATATCCATTTAAGGACATAACTATTTATTTCTTATTTGCTAGGTGTCCTTTAATTTTTTTTTTTTATAAAAAAAGTCGTAATCTAAAAATAAAAGAAGAAATTATATATGCTAAGATTTAATTTTGAAATTTGTTGAATGTCATTTTTTAAAAATAATAAAAAATTTAATATTTGATAGGTGTTCTTTGAAATTTACATACATATAATAGACAACAAATAACAAGTAATAGAAGCAAAACAATGGCAAGAAGGTGTATGCATATAATATATTATATTATGAGCTCAACTTCACAAGGCATGGAATCCCATGTTACTCCTTACTAGCACTAGATGGCTTATTATAATTATGCCTTTAAGGTCACATCTCTCACATAAATGCCACGCATTATGAATATTAATTTCTTGCTTCTATGGCCAAGCTTTTGCCATTCTCATCTTTATACCATCGTATATTTTAATTAATTAATTAAAAAGGCATTTCTAAGATCAAATTCATGAATCACCATTGAAAATTAATGTAGAACCCTACTTGCAATTTGTTTCCATCGGTGGTGCCAGCTCTCACAAAGAAAGATAAAAAAAAAAAAAAAGAAGGAAATTAAAGCTTGAAAGAAAATGACAATGATTTTTTCTTCTTATCATTTGGTATATTAAGGATGAAAAATTAATAAAAAATAAGCAAAATTTTTCTTTCTCACTTTCTCATCTTATAAATTTTATTTCTCGTAATGTAAAATTTTAACATGAAAAATTCAAATTAAGATCTCTCTCTTTCTCTTTTTTTTTCGTACTGGCATAATATTCCTAAAAAATAAAGAAGATACATGTTTTGTCATCAAATTCTTTTCAACATTCTGCACCCAATTAAGATAGTAAAATTATTTACAAGTCTCCACCAATTATTACAAAGCCCTCAGAGCAAATGGATCCAAATATATCCACGTTGTCCTTTCAAATGTGTCGAGAGAAATAACAAATAATAAAGATGCGGTCCAGCGGTTAGTGGTTAAAGGGGTTTGAGAAAATATCAAGTACATAATTTTAAATTAGATCTTTTTTCTCTCTCTTATTTATATTAGAACTTTGTTCTTTTGATGTAACTAAAAAAAAAAAAAGTGGCCATCACCGTACTTCTTAAGATAAATATCTTTTCATCCATTAACGAAAAAAAATGCTAATGAGATTTTTGGTTTAATAGTAAGGGCAAAGTTTTAAAATTTGGAAATTTTAAATTCAAGTTTTACTATGTGTATTTGGTTATTTAATTATTTTTTAATTTATTTGTTAATTATTCAGTTATCATAACTTGATTATAATATAATAGTTGATTATTCAATTAATTATTTGTAAGGGTGTGAACGAACAAAAAATTTTGATTAACCATTTGTGAACATGTTCAATTTTTATTTGTTTATTAAACTTAACAAATGATTTTAAACAATATTTTTACATTTGTTTATTAAATAAATCAAATACAAACAAAAGTTTTTTTGATTCATTTATATTTGCAAACAAACTAGTTTCAAATTCATTTCAAACTCGTTCGTTTATTATTCATTTATTATTTAGTAATAATAATAATAAAATATAATTTTATTTTTTATCTCAATCTTATTTTAAGTTTTATTTTTATTTGTTTGGGTTTATTTATATTGATTTAAGATTTATTTGTTTGTTTAATTTTATTTGGTTATACTTTATTAATTGTTCATGAATATATTCATTTATATATATTCATGAATATGTTTGTTTAATATTTATGAATGAGTTCCTTTAATTTAATTGAATTAAACACAGATCGAACGTAAATATCTTACCATTTAAATGAACTAAATTCAAACGAATAAAATAATTTTCTTACCAAATATAAATCGAGCCCAAATATCTCTAAAAATAAACAAACAAACCATGAACATATGTCCATTCATTCACATTTGATCCATTTACACTTCTAATTATATGAATTTAATATTTAATTAAGATTGTAATTTAAAAAAATTATAAGTTGAAAAGCTCTTTTCCTAAATTATAATATATACAAAATTAAAAAAAACATAATATATATTTTTATAAAAGTTTCAATCATTTTATAATATAAGGTCTCGTCCTTCTCATTTGGTTATTCAAATTCAATATTATTAAATTTGGAATTTAAAATTTTACAGGTTTAAAATTGTTTTATCTCTCCCAAAATATATTTTTAAAGAAATTATCATATCTATTGATAATTAAATTTTAAATCATTGTTAAAATTTCAAAAATATACATATCTCTTATGATGTAATAAAAACTTAAAAAATAAAACATGCAATAACTTCTTAATTTTGTTAATAAAATTAAAAAAAAACACCTTAAACTTTTTTAGTAAGCACTAAAAAAACCAGACACTTGCCCAAAAAGAAAGGGCAGTTGCCCCATGATTGGGCCGTGTTAGGTAATGATTGAGGCCACAATGGGGAAAGTGGGTAAGGGCCCACTTTTCTTGGTTTCAATTTTAGGTGCCAAATGTCAAGTCCTAAAATATTTTATTAATTTAATTTTATAGCACTGTTAGGTTTTGTTTCGTATTAGGAAAGTAAGGGACACTTGTCGAACAGAAGAGAAAGTAGGAAAATATCAAAATAAAATCAATTTTGATTAAGGTATGTCCCATTGAGCCGACATATGATTCAATGCAATATAAATGTTTAATCTAGTGGAGAGAGTGTGACGTGCTGACCCCCTGATGTGATATGATTGGTTATAGACATCTGAGAGAAATTATTCTGTTCACACGAGGCTTAAATTTGTTTCCTTTTTTATTATTATTTTAAACTTTAAAGAGTGAAAGGACAGAACAGCTGTAGTTAATTTAGATTTTTTAATTCGTATATTTATAATTATTTATTTAAGAATTATTTATTATAATTAATATAGATATATTAAATATAAAAAATATTTTTATTTTTTTTAATTTTAGCTTGTATTATTTTATATATTTTTCGAATGTGATTATATGATTATTAAATTTATTAAATATACGTAGTGTCGGTATTTTCTAATTGAAAAGGTTGTCTTGTAGCATATTGACAATGTCATAGGGATGACTTTTGGGCATGGTACTTTTTATAATATAAAAAAATTTACAAATTATTTTAATTTATTTAAAAAATAAATTAATAATTATATTTATTATATTATTTTAATATTTAAATAAATTATAAAATTTTAATTTTTAAATCAATTTTTGTTTAAATATTAATTTAAATAATATTTTTTATTTAAATAAATAAATTAATAGTGTCTAATTATGTAATTCACATATAATCGTGTTCATTATATCATATTGTATCATATTATTTAAGTAATTAATCATATTTAATTATGTTATTCGTATATTATTATGTTAATCGTGTTATGTCATATTTTGTTAGTTGGATATAAATTAATTTTAAATATATTAATTATATCGTATCGCATTTAATATATATAACAAATGTATCATATTTATATTTATATTTTTTGTAAAAGTTTTTTTTAATTGTTAAATTAGGTATGTATTTTTATTTACAAAAAATTTGTAGATTTAATTTTTTTTAATCTTTATATATTTTTATTTATTTTTTCCACCAGATTAAAGATGGGATGGTGAGATTCGAATTTTTACTTTACATGTGCTACTAAATCTTCTTCGCTAGTAAACATTGAAGTTGGAGATTTAAAATATTAAAGGATTAATTTAAGTTATTTTATTTTGATTAAAGATAAAATGATCATTTCATATAGTTGAAAAATATATATTTTAATTTTTTATTATTTATATTTTAGGTTATTACATTTTGATTAAAGAGAAAATGGTCATTTTATAATGTTAGAAATGGTAAAATGATCATTTTATAATGTTGGACAATGACAAAATATAATCCCTTTGGAAAATTTTAATATATTTTAAATTTTTTGTTATTTATTTTTTAGGTTATTTTTATTTGGATTAAAAGATAAAATAATTATTTTACAATACTAGATAAATACCACAAAATAACTCGTTTGCAGTTTTGTTTAATAAAGAGTTATACATTGGTAGTGAAAATTTTTAACTTCACAAATAAAATTAATATAATAACACATGTCTTACTTCTTTAAATTAATTTTTATTTTAATTCTTTAAATATATTTAAAGGACATGTGTCACTTTGAGAATTATACTTGTGAAGTTAAAAAATTATACTAATAATATATATAATAAGTTTCCATATATATATTGTAGACATCAATTTTTGTCCCAGAATAAAATAAAATAAAAATAATAATAATATACGAAATACAAAAATAATACAAAATACAAAACAAAAAAAATAAAAAAATATCAAACAAAAAAAAAACAGAAGATAAAAAAAAAAAATTAAGGATGGCAGTGGTGCCGTCCCCAGCGCCACTGCCATCAGACCCTACCCTCCACCAGACAAGACAGAAATGAATAAAAGAGGCATGGGGCTCGTGTTTACATCCCGTGATCGAGCCCCATACCTTTCCCTTCAAAATACGTATGGCTGGAGCTCTATTTAACGAAGCCAAAACAGAAAAAGAAAGAGCTCTCTCTCGAATCCCTTCTCTCGAAACCCCCTTTTTCTGAAACCTCTCCCTAAAAACTCCTACCCATAAAAAACACTCCCAAAAACACTACACCAAAATACCCAAAACAGAAATGCAAAAAAAAAAAAAAAAAGAAACGCAAAAACAGAAACAAAAACAAAAAAAAATAACACAGTCCTCGTCGTAGGCGAGGAACCTCAGCGCCAAGCTTCCTGCAAAAGCAAAGAAATCATCAGTTTCGCCAAAAAAAAAAGAGAAGGAAAAGAATCTGAAAGCTTCAAGCCCCGATCTACGCTGATCGGGGCTGTTTCTGATAAAACGGATGCCAGATCTGGAAAGATCTCGTTGAAAGGAGTTTCTGGAAGCATTTTGGCATTTTTTGATTACCGACGACAACCGCCGGCGGTGACCCAGGCGGCGGCCGGCACGGTGGTTCGACGATCAGACGGCGATCGGCCAGACCTCTCCTCAAAGCACTCTCTCTCTCTCCCTCTCTCCTTTTTTTTTGAAACAAAAATCAAATGAGCCAAAAAAAAAATCTTCAGATATATATAGTAAAGCAAAAACTCAAAACGACGTCGTTTAGGGAAAGACCCAAAACGATGCTGTTTTAACCAATGAAGGATCTGCGCGTGAACCAGATCCGACCCGAGATCCAAGCGAACCGACCCGCCAACCCGCTTCAGCCAACCTTGAACCGGTCCAGAAGAACCGCCAGTGAACCGGTCTGAACCGGTACGAACCACTGGACCGCTCGAACCGCTGACGAAACCGCAGAACCGGTCAGACCGGTCTAGACCAGTAATCGGACCGTTGACCGGTCCGGTTCAGGTAAAAAAAAAATCTTTTTTTCTAATTTTTTTATATATTATTATTTTTGTTATTCTAAATATATTTTTTATATTTATGCATGATAAATTTATAAATTTGTTAGAATAAATATTTAATTATTTTAATAATAATAAAATTGAAAACGAATAATAATTAAAATATATTAAAATGCTCAAAAAAAATAATTTTTATTATTTTCCCTGCCTAGATGTTGGAGGGAATAAAAATATTTTTCTAAAGAAATAATTCCGCCTAGATGTTGGGGAATTATTGTTAATAAATTTTCATAAAAAAATAAACATAAGACATTTTTAATTAATTTTTAAAAATTATTAAAAATTGAACATACTCTGAAAGTCTGCCTAGATGATGGAGATTTTTAGAGATGTTCGCGTTCTACTTAAACCTTAAATACTAATTTTTAATTTTCAAAATCCCTTAAATCCAAACTCCCCAAAATCCAAAATCCATGAAATCCAAAGTCCTAAAAATCCTAAGGACACGTGTGAAAATTCTATTTGAAGCAATTTGTTCCTGAATGTCGCCTAGATGATGGGGTATTTAGGAAATTTTACTTCGTTAAGTCTTTTCACACGATTTCTTAATTTACTTTAATAATAAGATTAATAAATAAAAAGTACAATAGTAAATTGGGATCTTAAATATAAACAGTCGCACCTAAGCTCTGCCTAGATGTTGGAGAGTTAGGGTGGTCTCATTATACTTAAGAATCCAACTTTTAAATTACATTTCATTTTACATAACATTCATTGACATACACATATTAGCATGTTATTATTAGTATTTATTTGTACTATTCTGTCTTTAATTTTTATTTGTACTACTTTTAAAAAAATAAATAAATAATAAAATATGATATTACAAAATAAAATAAAAATAACATTTCAAAAGAAATAATTCTTTGTACTCTGCCTAGATGTTGGAGAGTCACCAATAATTTTCTGTAAAGAGTGTTATTTCATTTTAAGGATTATTGTGTTAAATCTTAAGCGAAAAGGGTTATTTTAAATTCTGCCTAGACATTAGAGAATTTTAAGATAATTCTTTAACTTAAAGATTTTCTCAATATCCCTAAATAAAAATTTTAGCAAAAATATTTTTAAATGAAGGGAATTAATGTTAAATTTCAAATTAAAACCATTTTTATCCAACGTCAAAAATAGCGCATAATTAAATGGTACCAATTTATGGGCGTTGTGGGGGTGCTAATCCTTCCTCACGCGTAACCGACTCCCGGACCCAACCTGATTTTTCGCAGACCGAAATTTATCTTTTTGATAAACTTTAAACTCGTTTTTATAGTTTTATTAAAAAGATAAACTTTTGGGTGGCCAATCACACCATAACAAAGATTGTGGCGACTCCTCTTTTTATTTATTTTCCCCGATTTTAAAACCTCATTTTTACGTCTGGCGGTCTCAAAACCGTTACGACAGCTTGGCGACTCCACTGGGGATTTTGCTTGAGAGTCAGGCCAAAATTTTAATTTACGCTATTAAGAATTGTTAGATTTAATTGGTTTTATTTGACATTTCATTTAATCCCCTTTATTTTGATTTTTTTAAAATATATATATATATGTTAATGAATAAAATAATTGTATGTTAGTTATTAATTTTGTGGTTATGATTTATTCATGTTATAATTAATACATTATTTTGCACACACTTTGCATATTCATGAGCTTTAGACCGGGGCTCTATCCCTTTTAGGAGGAAGTGAAGTAGCTACGCTCTCGTGAGGTGATAACCTCCGTATTTACTAGCGAAACACTTTCACTCAGATTGAACCCGTTCCGTTAGTAGCCTATAATGGGTGAGGATCGGGGAACCTTACTAGTCTATAATAGGCGATGATGTGAGGAATAGTCTGGGAACCTTTAGACATATAAATCCTAACCCAGCATATCGTGAGCCATAGGAAGCCTGCCTAGGATAGTGCCATGTCACCTTTTTAGAAAATTACCAAAAATTAGGACATTATATGTTATATTATTTGGTTATATGGTTGTTATATTATTTCTCTTACTTGTTTGTTTTGAATTCTCGAATCATTTTATTTTTTATATATTCTTTAATTGTGTACATTATATTTGAATATGTGATTTTTTTTTAGGTCAATCATTGAAAAGAAAAAAAAACAAAAAGGTTTTCAGAAAAATTAAAAATTTTTCTTAAATTCTTTGTTTATTGGCCCAATAAAAAAAAATCAATTTTCATGTTCTAGTTATTTTGTTTTTCCTTCTAAAAAAAAATTTTTTTTTGTCTCATCTTTTGCATTTCATACATCATAAAAAATAATACATGTATCACATCCCATATACATCATAAAAGGTAGTATCAGTTTCACTAGGTTGGCATAATACAAGCATTACATTCCATGTAACATGCACTTGATAGGTTTATGCATTCCATACAAGTATGTTGTATTAGTCATAGGAAAACATCTCATCATTCATGTAAATATGTCATTGCATTTCATGCATATAAATTCATGAATGTAGGGTCGTATGGAACAAACGTTACATTTCATATCCCGCTATCCTTGTAACATAATATTTTTTTTTTTTGCATACACATTCATGGTTGAAGAAAATTTTTATTTGGGTCTTTGTACATATAAAAATTCATTGTCATAAGTATATATATGCATTCTGTGACATTCTCATATTCATGTGTTCATAAACATACTTTGTGTGTCATTGTTTTGTGATATTCATTTAATAAGGGTAAGACTCTAGACTTTTTAGTTTAAGTCCCAAAATAAAATGTCTGTCTTAGTGAGAATTAGAGTGACGAAAATGAGAGATCAATTGGAACAAGGATTAGTGCTTTGGAGTTAAATCAAGAGGATTTATGGCTTGCACATCATGTATCATCTGTTTAAATTCATTGTTTTTCATGCTAGTGAACATGCTTTTGTTAAACCTTCAAAGCCAAAAGATTTTTTATAATAAAATTCTTGTGATTAATAAAAGGTTCAAGGATAGCTATCATAGGAAACGAGGTCAGTTGAGTCGCACACTTGTAGCACTTGAGCCAGTATCATAATCATGAAAAATGAAGGTGCCAGTCGAACGGACAAAGTAGAAAAGGCCTAAGGAGAGATTGGTGAAACAGTTACGAGAATACAACAAAACATGAACAGACAATTGACAGAATTAAAATAGATGATAGTGGAATTGACAAAAGAAAAAGAAGTTGTTGAGACGCACAGGATAAGGGAGGAAACAGTTATCGAGACACCATTGTAACCATCTGGGTTTACATATGTTCAAGATCCTCATGTGTCACTAGCACCTCCAACAACTCATCAACATTATATTGGCCATTCATGATCTTGTTCCCACATTTGAATCCATCACCCGATCAACAACGAATCGAAAGAGACCAAGGAATGATCAAGAGAAATTACCCTTCCCTATTTCTCACCTTTTGCCTTTAGAAGGTCGATATCTCACTCCTGTGCCTTTGAAAACAACACCAAATCCATCAGCAAAGAGTTACAATCCCAATGATAAGTGTGATTACCATATGGGGGCAATTGGCCACTCAACTAAAAAATGCAGACAGTTGAAAGAAAAGGTTGAAGACCTTATCAAGAATGGTTTTCTGACTCCAGAGGTAATAAAAGAATAGAAGTTGTTGACTCCGTTCAATTGTGAGAAGTTGATATGAAGAGGGAGGTGTCAAGTTTTGAAAATCAGGATAGGATTGATTTTTTTTACTATGTATGTGGACATGTGCATTGTGTCTCTAGGAGTTATTTAACTTATGGAATAATTGAATACTTTGGATCTTTTTCATGAAATTTTCTCTTTATGCATTTGTTTGGATAAAAGTCCCACATAAGTAACTTTCAAAAAAAAAAAAAAAACGAAAAAAAGTTTTATTTTGAAATAAAGATGGAAGAATTCTTAAAGAAAATGGTGATTACTGTTAGGAAAAAGCTCATTAAATACCTCCACACCTTTTCAAATACTTTCATCACTTAAATGATTGGACACATCAACCATAACCTTTCAAGGAATGTGAGTTTGAGTTCAGACCTTAAAGGGCTGATAATATTTTCCTGGGCAAAGAACAAAAGAGATTAATTTTGAAAGTTTGTTTTGAATCTCAAAAATCATATATTCTTTCAAATTTTCCAATTGATAGTCCAATGTGTGTCAAAATTTTGCTATGACCATAGATACAAAAACACTTGAGCCTTTTTCTTAAATAACCTTTGTTCCATGTCTTAAGGCACATTGAAAAAAAAAATCCCTTTCTGCCTAAGACAATTTATTTCATACCTTTATACCTTTTCTCTTCCTTTCACCAAGAAAATGCCAAAAAAAAAAATTTAGAGCCCAAAGAGCCTTTTTGAGCTATACGATCAATCCTATACGACTTAATCGTCATTAGAACCTTGAGTAAAAAAGGGATGAGGCATAAAAAAAACAAAAAAATAAAAAAAAACAAAAAAAAAGAAAAAAAAAATAAAAGGGACATATTCAATGATTTGCTCTTCTACCCAAGTGATCATATTTGAAATGATGAATGGTCATCTTTCTCTATCCTTCTCGTACATAAAAACTATCCATTTGCTACCGATTTGAGCCTATTAAATTTTTTGTTCCAAAATAAACCCTAGCTAAGGATCATTTTCTACATTAGGGGATAAAATTAGGATACATTTAAGATTAACTTCAAGAAAAGTATCCGATATTGAAAGCATGTAACATGCCCTTCGGAGGTGAAAGTCTAGGGTAAAAAGTTAACAAGGTTTCGATTGAAATTTCAAGATTTAAGAAAGTGAACAGCCAAAGATAAAGTTAAATATTTCTAAGGCAAAACAAAGAAACCTTAGAGATAAGAATCTGAAGCTTCAATTAGAATTAAAAAAAAATCAAAAAAAAAGAAAGAAAAAAAATATATATATACCTGGAAAATGAGAATTCAAGGCAAAAAAAAGGGTGAGTAAAGTTGATCAAATTAAAGCCAAGTATTTCAAAGAAAAAAAAAGGGGGGGGCAAAAGAAGAAGGTCAAAGAATGCTCATCAGGATCATTGGCCTAATCATCCTGAATAACATATTTTGAGCCTATGTATCCTTTCTTTCAGAACCCTTAACCTCAGCCTACATTACACACCCTGAAAAGTCTATTTTGATCAAATATGGATATTTGGATTGAAGAGCAATATCTTTGAATTTGTATATACTTGTTGAATTCTTTATTGATAAAAAAATATATATAGCTCTAAAGTGAAAACTCCAAAAGGGCAGTTTAGAGCTAAAGTCATTTTTTAAGGCCTCATAATGAATTTCATAGTTCTAAGGTTCTATCCGAAATAAAAGGTCTCGATACAAAGCCTCTTGAGGGACCAGTACCCATTAAAGACCTTCCTTAAAAAAAATGGCCAGCCTTATCTTCTTCTCAAATCTTGTTTGAAAAGTAATGACTAGTTTTGACTCACATTGGAGTATCACGTTTTTAATAAAAAAAGGTGTTTTAAAATTATCTCTTTTTGTAAGCTCAAGATGAAATCTTTGCAACCCTTGTCGAGTTTTTCCATGAGATATGCCCACTAGTAAAAGAAATTGAATTGTTAATTACCCTCTCATCCATAAGCTTTCCAAATAGTGATCACCAACTTTCAAAAGATTCAAAAGTCTTGAATTCTAATTTTTTCATTAATTATGAAAATACTTTATGTGGGGCAATTTTTGATTAATTTTGAAAATTTTCAAGATTATTGAAACATTTTGTACATAATACTGAGATCATTTTTTTGGGTGAAAATGAAACAATGAAAATTTAAACAAAATTTTTTTCAAAAAAAAAAGGGACAAAAAGAGTCTTTGCATTTACGTCGCTTGCATCTGCATCACAAGCAAGACATTCATATTTGCATCACTTGCATTGGCATTTGTATAAGACATTTGCATTCACACAACAAGAAGAATTTGCATTTGCATCATGGCATCTGTATCTTAAGAAAAGGTATTTGTAGGGACATCTACATGAAAAGGACATTGTCATTTGCATTGTGAAAAAGTCAAATGTATCAAGCATTTGCATTCTTACATTGGCATTAACATTTGCATCAGTATCATTTGATAAGAATAGACATTTGTATCATGTTTGCATTTATCAACTTTGTAAATATTAAAAAAAACAACAAAAAAGGGCATGTTTTTAAAATTTTAAAGCCTCTGTTTAAGAGGAACCAATTTCAATCGAGATTTTAAAGCCTCTGTTAAAGGGAACCTTCCTCAGAAAAGACCTTTAGAGTCTCAAAAAATATTTGATTAGGCGAAAGCAATGTTTTAAAAGATTTTAAAATTTTTAAAGTTTCATTGCTTTTGATTATGAGGAGCATTCAAAGATTTTGAGATTTGTAAGACCTTCGGGCATAATCTCCAAAAGCCTCTGCGTATGACTTTCAAGATTAAAAGATTTTCAAATTTTTAAAGTTTCATTACCTCTGATTATGAGGAGCATTCAAAGATTTTAAAATTCTATAAGACCTTCGGACATGATTTTTAAGACCTTCGAGCAATTTTGTAAGACCTCCGGGTATGATTTCTAAAACCTCCGGGCATAAATTTGATTCGAGGTGTTATCTCGATCAATTCTATAATTTTGACTTGCGGTGTTATCCCAGTCAATTTTGTAAGACCTCCGGGCATAATTCTGTAAGACTTCCGGACATGATTTCTAAGACCTTTGAGCATAAATTTGATTCGCGGTGTTATCCTGATCAATTATATAATTTTGACTTGCGGTGTTATCTCAGTTATTTCTGTAAGACCTCCGGTCATGATTTCTAAGACCTTCGGTCATGATTTCTAAGACCTTCGGGCATAAATTTGATTCGCGATGTTATCCCGATCAATTTTATAATTTTGACTTGCGGTGTTATCCCAGTCAATTCTGTAAGACCTTCAGGCATAAATTTGATTCGTGATATTATCCCGATCAATTCTATAATTTTAACTTACGATTTAGTCCCAGTCATCTTTAATCCTTGACTCGCGGTTTAATCCCAGTCATTTCATTAATTCTTCGACTTGCGGTTCAATCCCAGTCATATTTAATCTTTGACTCGCGGTTTAATCTCAATCATTTCATTAATTCTCTGACTTGTGGTTCAGTCCCAATCATATTTAATATTTGACTCACGATTTAATCCCGATCATTTCATTAATTCTCTGACTTAAGGTTCAGTCCCAGTCATCTTTATCCTTTGACTCGTGATTTAATCCCGATCATTTCATTAATTCTCTGACTTACGGTTCAGTCCCAGTCATCTTTATTCTTTGACTCGCGGTTTAATCTCGATCATTTCATTAATTCTTCGACTTGCGATTCAGTCTCAGTCATCTTTAATTCTTGACTCGCGGTTTAATCCCGATCATTTCATTATTTATTGACTTACGGTTCAATCCCAGTCATCTTTAATCTTTGACTCGTGATTTAATCCCGATCATTTTATTCTTTGACTTGCGATTCAATCCCAGTCATCTTTAATCTTTGACTCGTGGTTTAATCCCGATCATTTCATTTCATTCTCTAACTTGCGGTTCAATCCCAGTCATCTTTAATCTTTGACTCGTGGTTTAATCTAGGTGATTTCATTATCTGACTTGCGGTTCAATCACAATAATCTTTAATCTTTGACTCATGGTTTAATCCCGGTCATTTCATTATTTCTCTGACATGCGGTTCAATCTCAATCATCTTTAATCTTTGACTCGCGGTTTAATCCCGGTCATTTCATTCTCTGACTTGCGATTCAGTCCCAGTCATCTTTAAGCTTTGACTCACGGATTAATCCCGATCATTTTATTCTCTGACTCTGACTTACGGTTCAGTCCTAGTCATCTTTAATCCTTGACTCGTGGTTTAATCCCGATCATTAATTCTCTGACTTGCGGTTCAGTCCCAGTCATCTCTAATCCTTGACTCATGGTTTAATCCTGGTCATTTTATTCTCTGATTTGCGGTTCAGTCCCAGTCATCTTTAATTCTTAACTCGCGGTTTAATCCCGATCATTTCATTTCATTCTCTGACTTACGGTTCAGTCGCAGTCATTTTTAATCTTTGACTCATGGTTTAATCCTGGTCATTTTATTCTCTGACTTGTGGTTCAATCCCAGTCATCTTTAATTCTTGACTCGCGGTTTAATCCCGGTCATTTCATTTCATTCTCTGACTTGCGGTTCAATCGCAGTCATTTTTAATCATTGACTCACGGTTTAATCCTGGTCATTAATTCTCTGACTTACGATTCAATCCCAGTCATCTCTAATCCTTGACTCATGGTTTAATCCTGGTCATTTTATTCTCTGACTTACGATTTATTCCCAGTCATCTTTAATCCTTGACTCGCGATTTAATCCCGGTCATTTCATTAATTCTTCGACTTGTGGTTCAGTCCCAGTCATCTTTAATCTTTGACTCGCGGTTTAATCCCGGTCATTTCATTTTTGACTTGCGGTTCAGTCCTAGTCATCTTTAATCCTTGACTCGTGATTTAATCCCGATCATTAATTCTCTGACTTACGGTTCAGTCCCAGTCATTTTTAATCCTTGACTCATGGTTTAATCCCGGTCATTAATTCTCTGACTTGCGGTTTAGTCCCAGTCATCTCTAATCCTTGACTCATGGTTTAATCCTGATCATTTTATTCTCTGACTTACGGTTTAGTCCCAGTCATCTTTAATCCTTGACTCGCGATTTAATCCCGGTCGTTTCATTTTATTCTCTGACTTGCGGTTCAGTTCCAGTCATCTTTAATCTTTGACTCGCGGTTTAATCCCGATCATTTCATTTTATTCTCTGACTTGTGGTTCAGTTTCAATCACTTTAATCTTTGACTCGCGATTTAAACCCGGTCATTTCATTAATTCTTCGACTTGCGGTTTAGTCCCAGTCATCTTTAATTCTTGACTCACGGTTTAATCCCGATCATTTCATTTTATTCTCTGACTTGCGGTTCAGTCCCAGTCATCTCTAATCCTTGACTCATGGTTTAATCCTGGTCATTTTATTCTCTGACTTGCGGTTCAGTCTCAGTCATCTTTAATCCTTGACTCGCGGTTTAATCCCGATCATTTCATTTTATTCTCTGACTTGTGATTCAGTTCAGTCATTTTAATCTTTGACTCGCGGTTTAAACCCAGTCATTTCATTAATTCTTCGACTTACGGTTCAATCTCAGTCATCTTTAATTCTTGACTCGCGGTTTAATCCCGATCATTTCATTAATTCTCTGACTTGCGATTTAGTCCCAGTCATCTCTAATCTTTGACTCGCGGTTTAATCTCGATATTTCATTCTCTGACTTGCAGTTCAGTCCTAGTCATCTTTATCCTTTGACTCATGGTTTAATCCTAGTTATTTTATTTTTTGACTTGCGGTTCAGTCCCAGTCATTCTTAATCCTTGACTCGTGGTTTAATCCCGGTCATTTCATTAACTCTTCGACTCGCGATTCAGTCCTTGTCATCTTTAATCCTTGACTCGCGGTGTCGTCCCGATCATTTTCTTTATTATTCGACTTTTGGTGTTGCCTTAATCGATTCTTTGTTTGTCAACACACAGTGTCATTTTCTTTATCACTTGACCTGAGCTAAAAAAAAAAAAAATTTGTTTGGATTCTGGACAAAATTGTTGTCTTTGTCTTTGCTCTATTACTGATTATCAGTAATGTGCAAAGAGGGGCAGCTGTAGACATCAATTTTTGTCCCAGAATAAAATAAAATAAAAATAATAATAATATACGAAATATAAAAATAATACAAAATACAGAACAAAAAAATTAAAAAATACCAAACAAAAAAAAATAGAAGATAAAAAAAAAAAATTAAGGAAGGCAGTGGTGCCGTCCCCAGTGCCACTGCCATCAGACCCTACCCTCCACCAGACAAGACAAAAATGAATAAAAGAGGCATGGGGCTCGTGTTTACATTCCGTGATCGAGCCCCATACCTTTCCCTTCAAAATACGTATGGCTGGAACTCTATTTAACGAAGCCAAAACAGAAAAAGAAAGAGCTCTCTCTCGAATCCCTTCTCTCGAAACCCCCTTTTTCTGAAACCTCTCCCTAAAAACTCCTACCTATCAAAAACACTCCCAAAAACACTACACCAAAATACCCAAAACAGAAATGCAAAAAAAAAAAAAAAAACGCAAAAACAGAAACAAAAAAAAAAAAAAAAACACAGTCCTCGTCGTAGGCGAGGAACCTCAGCGCCAAGCTCCTGCAAAAGCAAAGAAATCATCAGTTTCGCCAAAAAAAAAGAGAAGGAAAAGAATCCGAAAGCTTCAAGCCCCGATCTACGTCGATCGGGGCTGTTTCTGATAAAACGGATGCCAGATCTGGAAAGATCTCGTTGAAAGGAGTTTCTGAAAGCATTTTGGCATTTTTCGATTACCGGCGACAACCGCCGGCGGTGACCCAGGTGGCGGCCGGTACGGTGGTCTGACGATCGGACGGCGGTTGGCCAGACCTCTTCTCAGAGCACTCTCTCTCTCTCCCTCTCTCCTTTTTTTTTGAAACAAAAACCAAATGAGCCAAAAAAAAATCTTCAGATATATATAGTAAAGCAAAAACTCAAAACGACGTTGTTTAGGGAAAGACCCAAAACGATGCCGTTTTAACCAAAGAAGGATCCGCGCGTGAACCAGATCCGACCCGAGATCCAAACGAACCGACCCGCCAACCCGCTTCAGCCAACCTTGAACCGGTCCAGAAGAACCGCCAGTGAACCGGTCTGAACCGGTACGAACCACTGGACCGCTCGAACGCTGACGAAATCGCAGAACCGGTCAGACCGGTCCAGACCAGTAATCGGACCGTTGACCGGTCCGGTTCAGGTAAAAAAAAAATTTTTTTTTTCTAATTTTTTTATATATTATTATTTTTGTTATTCTAAATATATTTTTTATATTTATGCATGATAAATTTATAAATTTGTTAGAATAAATATTTAATTATTTTAATAATAATAAAATTGAAAACGAATAATAATTAAAATATATTAAAATGCTCAAAAAAAATAATTTTTATTATTTTCCCTGCCTAGATGTTGGAGGGAATAAAAATATTTTTCTAAAGAAATAATTCCGCCTAGATGTTGGGGAATTATTGTTAATAAATTTTCATAAAAAAATAAACATAAGACATTTTTAATTAATTTTTAAAAATTATAAAAAATTGAACATACTCTGAAAGTCTGCCTAGATGATGGAGATTTTTAGAGATGTTCGCGTTCTACTTAAACCTTAAATACTAATTTTTAATTTTCAAAATCCCTTAAATCCAAACTCCCCAAAATCCAAAATCCATGAAATCCAAAGTCCTAAAAATCTTAAGGACACGTGTGAAAATTCTATTTGAAGCAATTTGTTCCTGAATGCCGCCTAGATGATGGGGTATTTAGGAAATTTTACTTCATTAAGTCTTTTCACAGGATTTTTTAATTTACATTAATAATAAGATTAATAAATAAAAAGTATAATAGTAAATTGAGATCTTAAATATAAACAGTCGCACCTAAGCTCTGCCTAGATGTTGGAGAGTTAGGGTGGTCTCATTATACTTAAGAATCCAATTTTTAAATTACATTTTATTTTACATAACATTCATTGACATACACATATTAGCATGTTATTATTAGTATTTATTTGTACTATTATGTCTTTAATTTTTATTTGTACTACTTTTAAAAAATAAATAAATAATAAAATATGATATTACAAAATAGAATAAAAATAACATTCCAAAAGAAATAATTCTTAGTACTCTGCCTAGATGTTGGAGAGTCATCAATAATTTTCTGTAAAGAGTGTTATTTCATTTTAAGAATTATTGTGTTAAATCTTAAGCGAAAAGAGTTATTTTAAATTCTGCCTAGACGTTAGAGAATTTTAAGATAATTCTTTAACTTAAAGATTTTCTCAATATCCCTAAATAAAAATTTTAGCAAAAATATTTTTAAATGAAGGGAATTAATGTTAAATTTCAAATTAAAACCATTTTTATCCAACGTCGAAAATAGCGCATAATTAAATGGTACCAATTTATGGGCGTTGTGGGGGTGCTAATCCTTCCTCACGCGTAACCGACTCCCGGACCCAACCTGATTTTTCGCAGACCGAAATTTATCTTTTTGATAAACTTTAAACTCGTTTTTATAGTTTTATTAAAAGATAAACTTTTGGGTGGCCAATCACACCATAACAAAGATTGGTGGCGACTCCTCTTTTTATTTATTTTTCCCAATTTTAAAACCTCATTTTTACGTCTGGCGGTCTCAAAACTGTTACGACATATATATATATATATATATATATATATGACTTGATTGATAAAGCTTATCAAATATGAAAATCTCATTCAATCTCTCAAATGGAATTCTATTCAATCTAATTTTGTAATTTGATAAAAAAAAAAGTTAATAATAAGAATTTGTTGAATCCAAATATAAAATATTCAATTTTAAATTGATTTGATTTACCAGCAACAAGAAAGTTCTTTTATGCATTTTTTGATTTGGAAAACTAGACCTCGTCATTGGCATGGATTCTTGTCATCTAGGTTGAGTCTTCTTGAGCTCATAGCTTTTGGGCTTTCTTTGTTCTATTATTCCTTTTATACTTCTACCTTTAAGATCATGGCTAAGAGAATTCTACCTTTGGTTAACGTGATTAATAATGTAGTTTAGGATAATCAAGTTATTATTTTTTTGCATTCTTAAGTTTTGTCGAGTTTCCCCATAAATGTTGATAATAAACTATGAAGTTGTTATATAATTATGCTAGTAAAGTTATGTGGTAAAACACTTTAATTTCTTGTAGACAAGTATATTATTAGATTCATTCATTCCTTCATTCAAGTTCATAAATATGTTGATCTATCAAGCTATTTTTGGACACCCTGCTAGAAAGTATGTAAAGATAAGGGAATGATGTGTCATATTTTGTGAATGAAGATATTAGAATGCATCAGATGCTGTCGAGTATTGTTGATCAGTATCATCAATGTCCAACTTTGAGTAAGAAACATAGTTTACTAAAGTCTATTGGTTTAAGTGATAAGGAATTCAGTTTTTCTTAAGTAAAATATTGGTTTCGAATCTTATGAATGAAAAAAATAAATTTAAAGGAGTTTGTTTCTTTTATGAGATTCGATTCGGTTCGATTTCGATTTAATCAAAGCCTAAAATAACTACTTCAAACAAAAAAAAAAACATAGTATATATGTAATAATTAAATGATACTAATGGTGGAATCTTCAACCTGTAAATAGTGATAGGAAATTGATTCTACATTATCTCCGTAGTGGCAACTTTGGCAACCTTCATATTTTGAGCATAAATATAAGGAACAATAAACTTCAGATTATAAGAAATATGTATATCTTTCATTTTATTCATACAACATTTGGGATTTATGTTAAGCCAAATTGATACATCCGTATTTACCCATTGTAACGATTAAATTTGATTTTTTTTTTTTGCAAAATTGATGCTGTTATTCCTTGATAATTAACCTAGCTGCCCAAGAATTTATGTTTTTCATATATGTAATATTGGGAGGAAAGAAAGTCACAAAGTTTATTATATAATTAGCATTTAATTATAAAGATTAAATATTATATATAATTGTTTTGTTAATTAGTCTTTAATTATAAAGATTAAATATATGCATCAAATTTGTTTTATGTATAAGGATAATTTTGAAAATTTTCACTACATTTCTTGTAAAATGTTAGTTTACTAAACATTGTAATATTACATTCTCTGTATTTTTAAGCAGCACGTTGCCATCTCAATATTTTAATTCCTTGTAATTACCTTTTTTGATTCACCCTATATTTAGAGGTGATCTTTCATCGTTGCTTGCCTTATGTTTATGGATGATAACAATTTAAATCGGATCAAATTTGATTTAATTTTTTAAATAATGTAAAATATTATGAATTTTTAAAATAAGATCGAAATATAAATCAATCCTTTTGAAATTGATCTTATTCAAATTGAATTTTATTAATTTAATTCATTGACTTTTTAAATGTAAAAATTTTTAATATATTATTTTAATTTAATTTTTAATATATTTAAATAGATTTGATGTAAAATAATAATTTTATTTTATAAAAATTATATAAAAACAAATAAAAATATATAATTTAGTTTGATTCAATTTTTTTACTTTTTGATAGACCTAACAATTCGTGTATTCATATTTTGTAAAATATTAAAATTTATATATTCGTATCATATTTTATATAAAAATTATTATTACAATTCATATCGATGTAAAAATATACAATATAATTTTTTATTTTGTTAAATTCATATATAATTATTGTTATAATTTTAAACTGTTTACTTTTATATTTTATTTTTATATCTTATTTATATTACGTCATCGTATCGTATTTTAAATTGACAAGTTTATTTCTCAATTTAATATTTGATTTAAACTAAATATATATATTTAATATCTAAATTTAATTCGAAATAAACTAAAAAACCAATCCAAATATTATAATTTTAAATTAATTTTGAGTTTTTTTAATTTTTTTCACCCTTACCCTATTTGCATTTCCTTAATTTTATTTGATCGGTTGATTAATCATAATAATAAAAAGTTCGATAGGCTAAATGTATATTTAAGCGAAGTTTGAGGGCATTTATAATGCATAATCGCAAAAATAAATAAAGTAGTAAAGGAGACCAAATCCCAACCGTTTGAAAAAAAATGTAGAAGAGCCGTCAGATTTAGGGCATCCTAGTCATTCCAAAAGCTTTAGCTTGCCATCTTCACTGCAAACAAACAACCCTTCCAGTCTCCGCCTCCATCCTGAGAGAGAGAATCATATAACAGGGGAAAACAAGATGGTTCAACGGCTGACATACCGGACGCGCCATAGCTACGCCACCAAGTCCAACCAGCACCGGGTCGTTAAAACTCCTGGTAAATAGATACTACTTCAATATTTGATTTATATGGCGATATATGCATTCTTTTTTATATAAAAAAAGCACTTTACATATTTTTCTGGGTATTGGTTGAAATTTGAAGGTGGGAAACTTGTCTACCAGACGACTAAGAAGAGATCTAGCGGACCCAAATGTCCTGTTACTGGCAAAAGAATCCAAGGGGTATTTTATTTTATTTACTAAATATTTTCATTTTCTTTCAAAATAACCAATTAATTTGAAGCTTATGAGCTCTACAATTTTATCAAGGATGCTTTCAGACATATAATGAGGTTTGAGTAGATGGGGTTTGTAGATTTTGAAGGAATGAGCTTAGAATGTTGATATTATACTATGCTGATCTGCTGTTATTTGCATTAAAAGTAGGCATTTTTCTAACATTAAGTTAGTTAAATTTAGTGCGGGAAACAGTTGGGTCAGCTCTTTGTAGTTTCTTTCAGTTATATAGATTGTCCTAACTCAATACTGTTCCAAGGTCTTATTTGTGAACTGAAGTTTTTTTGGTTCCAAGTTACTTTCATACTGGAAGGATATACTGCATTACTGCTCCTATTTTGTTTTTTGGTTGGCACTTTGCCCCTTTAAATTTAGTGTGTTTCCCCACAATGGGACTTTATTTTTGAATTTAACTTCTGTTGTTTAGTTTTAATGTTCGCCTTCGCCTTTGCTTTCTTGCTGTCTTCTTTCTTGGGGACAAGCCAAACTTAGGTTTTGCTTGGTATGAATAAAGATAGAAAACTTGTTAATCTAATGGTTACGTTACGATGTAGGAAAGTAATTATGAATTTTAACAGATTAACAAGTTTTCCATTTTTATCTTTTTCCATCATCTTTACCAAGCAAAACCTTAATGTTTTTATTATTTTCAGAGAGCCCAAATCATTTTGGTCTCCGTTTAACTTAATTATTATTGCACATAATATGTGCTGATTATGCTAGTTGGCTGACTATTTCATGCAGTAATAAATCTTCCTGTTGTATCCAATATTGCTCTCTCTACAGATTCCTCACTTGAGACCTGCTGAATACAAGAGGTCTAGGCTACCTCGGAATAGGAGGACTGTGAACCGTGCTTATGGTGGTGTGTTATCTAGTGTTGCAGTCAGGGAAAGGTGTGCTGACATATTTTTGTCAAATTTATTAATTTTGATAACCCATTAACAGGGAAGTAATTTTTTTTCTTATTAATACAATGACTGAAACTCCTCAAATATGAATTGCTTGACACTGTTCTTTTCTTTTGTGCCGATGAATAACTCTTGGGAATTTCAATGTTTATATAGGATCATTCGGGCCTTTTTGGTTGAAGAGCAGAAGATTGTGAAGAAGGTTTTGAAGATTCAGAAGGCCAAGGAAAAGCAAACATCAAAGAGCTAGATGAGATGACAAAAGCTTTACTTTCAATTTTACTTTGTTTCAATTAAATTTTGACTTTGAAGAGATGATGAATTGTGCACATTATTAGTATGAGGTATTTCTTTATACAGTAATGAGCATTTAGTTTTGGTTGGAATCTTTAGCCTCTAGTCTCTGGGATCCGCTCCAACTCGTGTCATACATTCAACCTCAACCAAGATAAGTGATTTGCATGTCATAAAAATTAGTAATTTCTCTGATTGCTGGTAATTGACTAAATCCTTGGAGGATGGGTTTCTGTTTCCTAATTTTCTAGAGTTTAGGTTCAGCAGTATAAACGAGTTTAAGTAACTTGTGAGCTGGCTCAATCTCGGTTTGTTCGTTGTTGGGTCGAGCTTGAGTTACTTAGTGAGTCGAGTTTAGTTTGAGTAGTTTAATATATAATTCGAGAAGTTTACGAGTTTAATTGAAATTTTATTTTTTAAATATATTTAGTTATATAAGTAAATGATAAAAATATAATGATTCATGTCAATATTTATAATTTTATTGAATCTAATGAGTCTATCCCTATGTCTTTCTTTTGGTTGAAAAAAACAAGTAAAGATAATATATTGAGCTGTTAATTCATAAGCATTAAGCACAATTGCAAAACGCAGTAGAGAGTTTCCCGAAACAGGATTGACTGTCGATTAACAATATACAGTAATATGGACCACGGTGGCTGTGGTAATATAGAACATGCCAACAGGCTTTATTCCTGGTGTAAGCAAAGCTTTAAACAAGAACATGGCTAGAGGCGTGCTAAGTGGAAGATTTGAGGGCATTTTTTCTAACAAATTGAAGAAGTGCCAAAAGTGTCTCATGAGGAGGGACTAGCTCTTCCATTACAGGCACCTGGTTCAAATTTGTCATCTATGAGTATATAAACGGATGCCTTTCCGGATCTAAAATCTTCACACCAGCAATTTCCTCTAGAGCTTTGTAGGGACTAAATGTTGCACTAACTAAGATGTCCAGGAGCCCTATGTTCTCGTTTTGGATTCCTCGAGTGCTCTCAGGGAAAAATTCTTTCATCTTTTCTTCAAATACATCCATTTGTTGAAGCAATTCGTTGGAATGTTTCTGTTGTGCTTCGCCATCGTTTGTGATAATCCGACCAATGGCCTCAAAGAGCTGCATGCATAAAAAACATTGGTGCCAATCTCACGTCACCGACAGTTTGACCACAGGGCAAAAAAGTAGCATATTAATATATTATCAGGTGGTATAAAAGTTGAAACATCATTCTTTTTACCTGCTGCTGGATAAAACTTGCCCAGAATCGAACTTGAGCTCTCTGATAGGGATCGTCAGGGAGGAGCCGAGGAGCAACTTTCCGGGTTTCATCAATATATTCCAGGATGACAGAGGACTCAGCTATAGGGTTTCCATTGTGGACAAGTACTGGGACCTTCTTGTGAACTGGATTACATCGGAGGAGCAGTTGGCTCTTGTTGTTCAAGTCTTCTTCTATAAACTCATAGGGAATTCCCTTAGCTCTCAAGGCCACTTCCACTCCCTTAACATATGTACTAGACCACATCCCATGCAATTTCACTTCCTTTTCTTCCTCCATGTCTGTGTCTCCGCTCTTTCTTTTTTGTTGCTATTGCTTGGGTTTTGTATAATTGTATTTGTGGAGGATCCTTTAATAAATATGAACTTCGACTTGGGATTTAGGCATCTAGCTAGAATGTCCACTTTCTTTATGTTATTTTTTCTGACTTCAAGCCCAAGGCTATTGACCGGTCCAATGTGTTGGTTCGCACGAAGCCATGGATTTTTATAGCCCTATAGCAGTCATCTTAAAACCATTAGCATTAGCCATTATTTCAGAACTTGAAGTCAAAGTGAAATCAGGGGACTTTGTACAAGCACGTTTCCACTTCTTCCTGTAACTTTCGCTTGGTAGTCAACTGAGGCCTTTTCTTGTCTCTGAATATGTCAATAGAATAACCAACTGCCTGTGTCTCCATTAGAGGAGTAGATAATTTTTTTTGTCAGAATTGAAACTCAATGTTTCTGGCTAAAATTAGCCTGGAAAAATGAAAGTTGATGTATGTTCTTAGGAAACTGCCCCTCTTGTCAAAATCAATGCAAAAAACTCCACTTTTAGCTTCTTAACGAAATTTATTAATGAAACCAAGATTTTTAGTACACTTGTACATGGTCAAGGAGTCCCAGATTCTGACTATCAATGGAGGGATTTTCGTCGGGAAAAGAACTCTCTCATTCCCTCTTCTAGCACCTCTAATTTCTCTAACCCTTCCTTGATGGCTTTACCTTGTGCTTGTCCATCAGTTTTAATCATTATCTGAAATAACTGCATTCAAGAATATTTGCAAAATTCCTTGTATTAGCTTCTTTTTTATAGCATCATATTAGTATTATCTTCTATTATGTGTTCAATATACTTCAGTAGTGGGTGAAGTATAGTCCATGGATCCTTAGGAAGCAGTTGAGGTTTATTCTTCCAGGTTTCTTCAATATATTCCAGGATGATGAGAGATTCAGCAATTGGCTTTCCATTATTAGCAAGAAGAGGAACCTTCTTGTATACAGGGTTTTACCGGATGATCTGTGGGCTTTTGTTCTTCAACTCTTCTTCCACTTACTCAAAGGGTACTCCTCTAAGCCAGAGGACCAATTCCACTAACTTAGAGAAATGGCTACCTCACATCCCATGTAGTATCACCTTGTTTTCTTCTTCTATCTCTCTTTCTTTCAACAACTTGGCCTAATTATATGAACGAAGGGGCCTAATTATCACTTTTTAACAGAATCAGGCTACATAGAGAGTTTAAACTTAATGCAGGAATGCATTGCAGTTAATCAAAGCAAAGCTGCTGATAGAAACAAAGGTGACGAAGTCAATGATATTAACTCAAATTGATCTTCTGTTGTAAATCAAATAGATTGTTTACATTTGTTATACATCAGTAGCCACGTCATTAGTATCTCAGCTGCCAGTTCATTAGCTGTTAGCATGAGCCATAAATAGAGGAGAGATTATAGGGAAATTTAAATTATATATTTAATATTTGATTTACCATTATTTTAGGTTAGATTTGTGTAATTGTTATAGTTTTTTAGAATAACTTTTCTGTAAATTGTATATAAGGTTTCATTTGTATATCAAATATATTGAAGAGTGATATCTTTTCTACATGGCATCAGAGCGTAGATTCTAGGACTCTGTGAAACCATTAAGAGCAATGGAAGAACCTTCTTCTTTGATAAAAAGTTCTCAAGAAGAGAACTCAATCCTTGCGGACTTGACCTTTAAAATATCATAGATGTTGAATCAAACACCAACTCCATTGGGTCATGAACTTGGTGGAGCAACGATTGGTATTAAACTGACGATACCAATTACGGCATTTGGTCCCAGGTTGTCGAGATGTACATCTCCGACAAAGACAAACTCGGATATATAAATAAGGATCTTTCATAACCTCAAGAGAATGATTCCACTTTCAGGAAATGGAAAGCTGAAAATGTAGTGGTGAAAAGCTGGTTGATCAATTTCATTGATCCAAAATTGATCGGTAACTATATCAGATTTCCAATGGCTAAAGCTGTGTGGGACGCAGTTGCTACGGCATATTTTGATGGCACTGACACCTCATAAGTTTGTGATTTAAAAAAAAAAAGGTGATGAGGCTCAAACAAGGCGGAGGATCTATCGAAACATACTATAACAATCTTCAAGGCCTTTGGAGGGAAATTGATTTTCGTCGCCCAAATCCGATTAAATGTGAAACTGACATACAAAAGCATAACTCTATTATATAGGCAGATAAAGTTTATACTTTCCTGGATGGACTGGATGATTGACTTGACAAAATTCGAGGAGAAGTACTTCAAATTCAACCATTTCCGATAGTAGAGTAGGCTTATGCACTTGTCCACAGAGAAGATCTATGACAAACAGAGAAGTTAACAAAAGGAGATAGAGATACCACATCCAATGTAGTTATGCTGTTGAAAGGTGGACAAAAATCACAACACTAGCTCTCATCATAATGGAAAGTCTAATACACCAACAAAATCAAAGTCACGAAGAGAATGAGGAGGTTGCACACATTATGGAAATATGAAACACACCAAAGACACATGTTTTAAACTACATGGATATCCAGAGTGGTGGCATGAACTCAAGGCAAAGAAGAAACGTGAAGTTGGTGTAAGAGAAAATAATGGCCAAGCTACATTCATGAACACTGAATCTTAACTATCCATTGTACCGGAAGGGAACTTTTCTTCACAAGGGGACATCTCTGCTGCTGTTGCAAACAAATTTGTAGCTTTAAATGACTCAGGTAATTATGATTGGACTAATGATTTAGGGGTAACTTATCACATGACATTCAGTCCACAAGACTTTGTTAAAACTACTCAACCAAAATGGACATGTGTTGCTAATGCTAACAAAGTGGCATACCCAGTTACAGAGGTTGGAAAAGTGGCACTTTCATCTTCTTTTACTCTACCAAATACTCTATTGGTCCCATCCCTTTCGAATAAGTTACTATCTATAGGCTAAGTTACTGAAGATTTAAATTGTTGTGTCCTAATGTATCCGAGTTTCTATCAATTTCAGGATATTCTTAACAAGTAAATCGTTAGTCGTGGTTAGAGGTGTAATTAATTGAGTTCAAGCCGTTATAATATTAAGATGGAACTCAAACTTGAACTTAAACTTGAGCTTGACTCGAAATTTGGTTCAAATTCGATCGAGTTTTAATTTTTTAATTTGAACTTGACTCGAGATAGAAATCGAATTACTTGAGCTCGTTCGATTAGATTTTATTAATATGTAAAAATAAACTTAATTTTTACATTTAACAAAAGCTTAATTATTTATGCTTGAACTCAAACTTGAGTTTGATATATTTTATTAATTAAAATAACTAAAATGTATTAAAATATAAAAGCTTGATTAAGTTCACGAACTATTTGAACCAAATATAAAAAATGTTCGAATGTAATTCAATCGATAAGTCGAGCTACTCGAACTCGAGCTCAAGCTTAACTCAATAATACTTGAGCTGAATTCGAGTATTATTCGAATTAAATTCAAATAGCTTGCAAGTACTAATGTATTATTTACACCCTTAGTTGTGGTACTAAAATAGAAGGACTATACTACATGGACGATTTCAATCATGGCTGGACAAATGCTGTGGGTCGAACTGATGACTAAGAATGACAAATTTGGTTATGGCATCGTCAACTAGGACATCCGTCTCTTTCATACTTGAAGCATTTGTTTCTAAGTTTGTTCTTTAATCTACATGAATCTGCTTTTAAATGTGAGACTTGTATTTTAGCCAACAGTGATTGTATATCTTATCCAATAAGTTTGAAAAGATGTAAGACACAATTTACATTAATTCATTCAGATGTTTGGGGTTCGGCATCCATTTTAATTTCTTCAGGAGTTAGATGGCTTGTATCCTTTATAGCTGATTGCACACGTATGACATGGCTTTATATGTTAAAAAATAAAAATGAGGTGTTTGGAACTTTTCGTTCTTTTCATAATATGATTAATACACAATTTTCTGCTAAACTCCAAATTCTTAGATCTGATAATGGTGGAAAATATGACAATAAGGAGTTACAGGAATATTTTCAAGAACATGGTCTGTTTCATGAAACCACTTGTACTCAAACACCACAACAAAATGGTGTTGCGGAGAGGAAAAACAGACACATCCTTAAAATAGCTCGAGCTCTCTTAACATCAGCAAATGTACCTCAATGATATTGGGCAGATTAGTTGTTACTATTGTTTACTTGTTAAATCGAATGTCATCTCGAGTTTTGAATTTTAAAACTCTACTACAAGCTCTTGCTCATCATGTGCCATTACCTTCATCTTGATGCTTCTACCTAGAATATTTTGCTGTGTTGCTAAAAATCAGTGAACAAAATTGGATCCATGTGCTGTTCGTTGTGTTTTCCTAGGATATACAGCATATAAGAAAGGCTATCGGTGTTATGATCTCACTACCAGGCGTCTTTATACTACAATAGATGTCACCTTTTTAGAATATGAAAACTTCTTTCCAAAATCATCTTCTCATCCTTCTCTTCCAGAAGAGGTATTATGTGAAAAACAGAATGTGGGCAATTAGGAAAACTGGCCAGGTTTTAAGGATACCAACTTGGAAATAACTCAACCACTACCTATTTTGGTTAGAACTCAACCAAGGCATGATGATATTCGAGGTGATCAAGAGGCTCCTATGGAACAAATAATGACGACAACAGGCCAAGATGAAGAAAATGATGACTCTAACACTAGATGTGAACAAAAGCAGTTCCCAACTGAGCAAGAACAACCTATTTCTCATATTTTATTTCACGACCACTCTCCTGAGAATACTCCTGAGGTACAATCTTAAAACTCTTCTCCCAATAATACCGTTGATGATTCTATTGGTTATAAATTACCTTTCAGATATAACCGTGGGCAACCACCAAATCGGTACTCACCAGACATTGGAGAAAAGAAAATGAAGTATCTAATCACATGGAAACTCATGCCGCTACCTGAATGGAAGAAACAATGGGATGTAGATGGGTTTTCTCTATTAAACACATGGCAGATGGGTCAATAGAGAGATAGAAGGCGAGACTTGTCGTGAAAGGATATACTCAGACATATGGTATAGATTATCAGGAAATATTCTCACCAGCACTGTCAGAGTCTTGTTGTCTCTTGTTGCAAATTTGGATTGGCCATTGTATTAGTTCAACGTAAAAAATGCTTTTCCTAGAAATCTAGCAGAAGACGTTTACATGGACATTCCTCCAGGCTTTACTACTTTATCACAAACTAGAGTTGTATGCAAGTTACAAAAGGCTCTTAATAGATTAAAACAGTCACCTAGAGCATGGTTTGGACGATTTAGTTTGGCAATGAAGAAACATGGCTTTAAGCAGAGCAATTAAGATCATACTCTCTTTTTGAAGCATCAACAAGGGATGGTAACAGTCTAATACTTTATGTTGATGATATGATAATTACAGGAAATGATGAAGAAGAGATTACTAGCTTGCAAGAACATCTGGCAATTGAGTTTGAAATGAAGAACATTGGGGGATTAAAATATTTCTTGGGAGATGAAGTAGCTTGATCAAATCAAGGTATATTTCTTTCACAAAGGAAATACATACTTGATTGCTGGCTGAAACAGGAATGCTTGATTGTAAGCCTGCAAACACACCAATGTTTCAAAATCATGGATTAGGAGAAAACTTGAACCAAATACTCACGAATAAAGAAAGGCACCAACAACTCATGGGAAAATTAATTTACTTGTCTCATACATGACCAGATATTATTTATGCTGTGAGTTTGGTGAGTCAGTTAGTGCATAATCCTAGTGAAGATCATATGAATGCTGTGTTTTGAATTTTAAGGTGCTTGAAGTCTTTCCCAGGAAAAAGACTTATGTTTAGGAAATATAACCATTTAAATATTAAAGGTTATACGGATGTAGACTAGGCTGAAAGTATTACTGATAGAAAGTCTACATCAGGTTCTTTCACCTTTGTGGGTGGAAATTTAGTCACTTGGAGAAGCAAGAAACAAAAGGTGGTTGCATTATCTAGTGCATAAGCTGAGTTCAGAAGCATGGCTAAGGGACTTTGTGAACTTCTTTGGCTCAAAAGGTTATTGGAAAAAATTGGCTATCCATCCAGTTTCGCAATGAATCTGTTTTGTGATAATAAATCGACCATAGAGATAGCACAAAACCCAGTTCAACATGATAAAACAAAATATGATGAAGTGGACCCGCATTTTATCAAGGAAAAGCTTGAGGCTAAAATAGTTCAATTTCCGTTTGTAAAATCAGAAGATCAGTTGGCAGATGTCCATACAAAGGTTGTTCCGGTAAGGTGTTTCATAACTCATTGGTCAAGTTGGGCATTGGAGACATCTATGCACCAACTTGAGGGGGAGTGTTAGCATGAGCTATAAACAAAATATTCAAGGAGAGATTATAAGGAAATTTAAATTAGATATTTAATATTTGATTTACCATTATTCTAAGCTAGATTTGTGTAATTATTATAGCCTTCTTAGAATAACTTTTTTACAAATTGTATATAAGGTTTCACTTTTATAGCACATATATTGAAGAGTGATATCTTTTCTACGTTAGCATGCACACGTGACTGCAAGACAGACAACCATCTTTTCAATTAGTCACATTATCATTCACAAGATACAGAAGGAAAGACTAAATCAAGAATGCAACATTCTTAACTCTATGCTATCTCTGTTCTCTCCTGCTACCTTTTCCTTTGCTTCCTTTTTTCTCAAAAATTTGAATGACTTAAGCATCGGAGCGCGCCCTAAAGCACTGCCTCCAACAGCGCCTCCTAACCTTATTTTCTTTATCAGGTCTGATATGCTCCCCAGATCAACCTTCAAAAATCAATCTCGCCAGTACCAGAATTACATCAACAACATTCAAACTCATAGTTAGATAAGATAAGCTTTGTATCTTTGTATATATACACATTAAACTAATGAAATTCAACAAGGTTCAATACCAAAGTTTATCTGCTTTTATCTAAACAATCCTGTATAATTATTTATCAACACTTTGTTTACCCAGCAATCAAGTAAAAAGCAATAACAAAAAAGGGAAAAGATAGTTTCTGAGTTTTTCTAAGCCTGAAATCAGAAATGATATGATAATAAATTGAAGAGTAGAGAAGTTAGTTTAAAGTATTATATGTAGGTCTTGTCATGCCCATTAATGAATTAATTTTAGGCTTTATCAAGGTTGATGACCTCTGCCATTAGAGCAAATGAATAATATCAGCAATGAGCTCATACCAAACTAACGGATCAGTTCCCTTTTTTTCAAGGCAACCAAGGTCAAAGTATATTTGTTTAATTGAGTTACTGAAAGTGAAATAGTTAAACATTATTTGCAGTAACTCACCAAATCATGAAGGAACAGAACATTGTTTTTGCTTCTGATTTTCAGGGAAAAATTGAACTAACGGTTCAATGATATGAATTTGGAGAGTGGACAAATTATTATTGAAACCAAGATTTAATACGCATATATTCAGGAAAAGGTGGGCATTGGCTGAAGTTCTATTCAGTGCTGCCTATTATTGAACACACAAACAAGGGCCTCAAAGGCGAATTTTTGTAAAACAAAAGCAGGCAAACTTTGAGAAAATATTAATAGAAGGTCAAGTTGAGGAAGAAGCTTTGAGGGCATTTTCTCTGACAATCTTTAGCAGGGCCACTAGCTTGTCATGAGGGGGATATAGTTCTTTCACCAAAGGCAGCTCTTTCAAGGTTTTCACCCAGCAGAATATCAATGGGTTCCTTTCTGGGTCTAAAATTTTTACTCCAAGGACCTCCTCATAAGCTTTATATGAGCTGAATATTGAACAAACCAAGATGTCTAACAATCCTAAATTCTCACTGTCAATGAATGGAGGACCTGAGCCTGGAAAGAACTCCTTCATTCCCTCTTCCAGCACCTTCATTTTCTCATCTACTTCATCAATTGCTTTTGCTGCAACTTCCCCATCACATGTAACTACTCTAGTCATGGCCTCAAACAACTGCACCAACAATAAAGATATTAGTATTTTTTAAATCTATCAATTTAAAATATGATAAAATGACATGATACGAAAAATATTCAAAAATAATATGATTTAAAATTTTAGTGAAAAATATATATGAATTTAACAAAAAATATATATTTTGTGTTTTGTGTATTAATACGAATTGTGATATATAATTTTATATAAAACATGATATAATTATACGAATTATCAATATTTTACATCATATAAATATACAAAGAACTAAATCTAGTATCTTTTAGCAATGGGGTTCAATACCAATGGTACAAGGAAATACTAAAACTTTTTTACCTCTTGTTGAATGAAACTTGCCCAGAAGCGAACTTTAGCTCTTTCAAATGGATCATCAGGCAAGAGCCGAGGATTGTTTTTCCAAGTTTCGTCGATGTATTCTAAGATAATAAGGGACTCAACGACAGGTTTTTCATTGTGAACAAGTACTGGGATCTTCTTGTAAACAGGATTGTACAGGAGGAGCTGTTGACTTTTGTTGCTCATATCTTCTTCTATATACTCATAGGGTATGCCTTTAATTCTAAGGGCCAGTTCCACCCTCTTAGAATAAGGATTGGCCCCTACTCCATGCAGCTTCACCTTGTTTACCTCTTCCATCCCCTGGTTTTTTTCCTTTATTTTGCTCAGATTCCTGCTTGTAAAACTTATAAACGGATTCTAAAATGGCTTTTATCCTGGTTCCAGCTTCTTTTACGAATTTTTTTAATAGATCACTTGCTTGTCAATGGCCATACATAACTTTTGATTTAAAAAATACTTATTCAAGCTCATAGTTATAGTATATTTTTTTGGTCAATGAATTGTAAAATTTGGTAATTTTGACTTAGTAAATCAATAAAACCTATTAATCTTAACAAATACTAATATCAAATTAAGAGCACATGGGGGCGAGCATTAGCAGGTTAAAATTGACTTAATTGATCGAAACCACCAATTCTGCTTAATTCATTTTTTTTTATTCGGTTTCAATATTAAGAGATTAGGAAAATGATTTATTTGTTTAGTTCAGTTGATTTTTGCAGTCCAAAATTGATAATCAAACTACTCGGATTACATAAAATATTTTTTAAAATATATTACATATAATATTTTTTAAAATATATTATATAATATAAATATAAAAACGTTTAAAATTATATATAATATTGTATATAGTTTATTTTTCATATATTATATATTATTAATAAGAAATGTTTTTGTGTATAAGATAATAAAATGATAATCATTATATATCATATTTGATTTATATGTAGAGAAAGAGATAGGATTGCAATCAAAATTAATTATTCTTTTGACATATGATGATGCAATCTTTCCAAAACAATTAGAATTGTTTTTAATCCGTAAATTAAATTTATATATCATTTTATATTCTTATTATATTAATAATTTAAATTATATAAATTTGAAGAAGGCTAATTTTGATCAATAAATAAAATTAATTTACCTTAAGTTTATAAATTTTAAATTATTACTGTAATTTTTAAGGGTATAATACAATATATAAATTCAATCCCATTGATTAAAAATAATTTTTTTCATTATGGAAGGATTGAATTATCTTATGTTAAGAGGATGATTAATTTTTTCTTACAATCATATTATTTTCTTTAGAAATAAACCAAACATGGTATAAGATGATTATTATCTATCATATCCATCATTTTATACTCTAAATATGATCATTAAACTCAAGATAAGATGACATTATTTAATATAATCATATTTATAATATCATCTTATTTGATGAGAATGTTTTTGGTATATAAAATTATAATAGAATAAGATAAGATAATATATGAATATGATTATATTAAATAATATTATTTTATTTTATGTTTAATGTGTGCCAAGATTATGATAGGGTAATTTATTTATTAATCAACATTAACTTTCTTTAAAATTTATACAATTTAAATTATTAATATAATTTTTAATGACACAATAAAAAATGTAAGATCAATCTTATGGATTAAAAAAAATCATCTCTACTTTGAAAGAATTGAATCCTTATGGATTAAAAAAAATCATCTCCACTTTGAAAGAATTGAATCATTCTATATCAAAAGAATGATTAATCATCCTTATAATCATATCTTTTTCTTTAAATATAAACTAAATATAATATAAAAAGATCTTATACCAAAAGGATGATTAATCATCATTGTAATCATATCCATTTCTTTAGATAAAATTAAATATAATATAAAATAATTATTATCATATCTTATCCGTTATCCTATGCACTAAACATTACCTTATATCAAAATCTTGTGCATCAAATATACTTAAAATATATAATATAAAATATTTTTTTATATAGTTAAAATAATTGAGCCAATATCAGCCAAAATCAGTTTTGATTATTTATGAGTTAATATTATGAATGATCTTTAAATTATAATAAATATTAAATGTGATATTTAAATTTTAAAAATATCTAATATAATATCTTAACTATAAATTTATTAATTAATATGATATTTAGAGAGTTATTTATCTGTCACATATTATCATTTAAAATTATTGATATTATAGATAAATATCACATTAATTAATAAATTCATAATTCAAAAACTATACTAAAAACTTTTTAATTTCAAAACTTGTATTAAATATTTCATTATAATTTAAAAATCATTCATAATCTTAACCTACTATTTATTTTAATTCAAAAAATTCCATTGATTTTTAAAATAAGATCCATTAACTTAGTGTTAAGATTTTTAAGATTGATCGATCGAATCAATTGAATGCTTTCCCGAAAGTATAAACTGTCCTTTTTTCATAGCAACATGATTTTTTTTTATTTGTTACTGTTAAAAAAATGCAAAAAACAAATAATAAATGGAAAAAACTTATGGAATTGTTCATTGAATCTTTAGTTGATTCAATAACGTTAACACATTGACTAATACGCACCACACTGTACATTTTTTAAGTATAATTTTAAATCGATAATAATTTTTTAATTTATATTTAATATATTTTCGATGCATAAAATTTATATATTATCAATAAATTAAAATATATTAAAAAAATTAATATTAAAAAAATTTATTAATGAAACGAGATTTATATTATTAATAAAATGATATTATTTAATTTATTAATAATATATAAAATTTATTATTAATAATATATTAAATATAAATTTATAATTTTTTATTTATATAAAAATTAATAATAATTATTAACTATTTAAAAATTTCATTCTTCTTAATTAAACGAAGGATTCAAAATCCATCATAAGAGAATGAATAATAAATGATGATAACTGATTTGCCACTTTCGACACCTTACTGAAGAGTATGAATTTAACAAGATTCAATTTATTTACTCTTTTTCTCAATAAACTTTCTCATATTTTTTCGAAAAAATATTTTAAATTTTTGAAATCTTTTTATTTTATATTTATTATAGCTACAATATAAAAAAATATTTATGATGTAAAATAACAAATAAAATTACTCTTTTACCATCCCAGCAGGGCGCAAGGGCCGTTATATATATACACACAAAGAAACTGCCTTGCCTTTTCCTCGGTTTGCTGACTGCGCTACGAAGCTACCAAATTTGCATCCGCTTCTTCCGACCCCTTTGGAGGCGATTTCTCTCAGGTTTCTCTCTCTTTATAATTCTCTCCTTCATTATTAATCTTATTTTAATCAATTCAAAACTGGCGTTTTTTTTTTTTTTTTTTGCTTTTCGTATTTGATCTCCGTTTGATTTCTGAATCGATCTTTGAAACAACTTTGGGAATTAAGTATAAATTATATCCCGTAATCTTGTTTTCTTCTTGGGCATAAATCGCTTCAAATTTCAGTTGTTCTTCTTTTCTTTTTTTTTTTTTTGTGAAAATCTGGATTTTAACTTTCCCTTTTTAAAAAAAATAACAAGGATAAATAAATCGAAAAAGCCTCCGTAGAATGAGTAGAATTATTTTAGTGAATATCGATTGCAATATATAAATAGAAACTTACAGTGTGTTTGGATTGAGGGGGAAAAAGGAAAAGAAAGTAAAGGAAACAAAATTTTCTTTCTCTTGTTTGGATAAATATTTAATTTAAAGAAAGAAAAAGATGTGGAAATCAAATAATATTTGGTTTTTAATTCAATTTTTTTTAATACCCCAATTTGAAGGAACAATTAAGGAAAGGAAAGTTGAACAAAAAAATTTTTATAAAAAGACTATTATGTGCCTCTTTTTATTAATACTAAAAACTTAATATAAAAAACCTAAGTAGATCACAATCATCCTGTAATTTTTTCAAAGCCATCTATTTTTTCAAGTAAGTTTCATATATATCTTCCAATATAAAAATTTTTTATAATTTTTTGGTGGTTTGATTTTGATGAATGGTTGAATATAGATAGATATATTTTTTGGGTTTATGAGATGTTAAATTAGCTCAAAATTCATCAATGCATATTTGTAAAACATCTTCCTGTTTCACTTGATTAAAAACCATTGATATAGCAGTAATTGTGAGGCCAGACAAGTTAGCAAACATATCATGATCCAAGAATGCTCTAAAATCACAAGCAATGAAAGGTTATAATTGGAAAAAATTATTATAATGAATTATTTCCTTTCTTTTTTACTTTTTATCCGAACAATGGTTGTTAGAATTCCTTTCCTTTCCTTTCCTTTATTAATTTTAATTATCCAAACAAGGGTTATATGTATCTTTTCCTTTCCTTTAAAAAACTTTCTTTTCCTTTCCTTTCTTTTATTAATATTTATCCAAGCATAGCGTTAATATATCATTTTATTGGAAGTGATTAAATAAAAATTAAAATATTTAAACCTGAATCTACTAAAATATATGTCTTAATAGGAAGCTTTTATTGAAATATTTTATTAGGAAATAGTTTCTTACTGTTTTATGGAGTATTTAGCATCTTTGTAGCTATTTTTTATTTGTTTGGATTTTCTATGAAATCAAAGGCAAAGATATTACGAGTATATTAGTGTTAATTTAGATATTCTTTGTTAGTATTATCATTTACATTTTGTTTTGGATAATGTCGCATTTGGTCTTAGTCCCTATACTATACACAATTTTTAAATGTGGTACTTTTATTTTAAAATGTTTAATTTGGTACATGTATTGTTTTTTTCATGTGTCAATCTAATACCAGGGGTTAACACCGTTAAATGATCTTGCTGACTCGGCTGTGATCATATGAGGTGATGACACTGACATGTTTGCCGTGTTACCTTGTCATGTCATAAAAAATTAGAATGAGTTATACATCTGTCGTTGACATGGCGGCCACGTGGCAAGTGAAAAATGTGGCTGCCCATTTTGAAGGGGCTTTGACTGCCCCTTACAATGTAAAAATAGGAAAAACAAAACTGTCAATTTATCAAAAACGGGAAAAATGTTGCCCTGGGGACACTGATTCTTTTCATCTTGTAAAGAAGCATTCTTTCAACTTTATCAAAATCCAAAAAAAAAAAAAGAATGGATGAATTATGAATCTTTCACCTTCAACCGAGATGAAAAAAACAATGGGAAGCAACACAATCAACACAACAAGCACAAAAACACAACAAAAAAGAAAAAGAGAAAAATAGCATAAAAAATGAGGGAGAGTGGGTTGAGTGATTCTTATGTAAGGTTTTCATGTAGTGTTTTCAGCTTCTTTTTGGGAAATTAAATTAGGTGAGACTTGAAATAGAGAAAGGGGAGGCTAGAAAAGTAATTGGTGGTGATTGGTGGTGGTAGCAATGATCCTAGGGATATGTTTTCTTTTTAGGGTTTTGTTTCTTTTCTCGGTGTAGAAGGAAAAGTAGGCAAAAAGGAAGGAGAGAGATCAGTAGTAGTTTTACGTAGTGATGAGGTTTTTCGACAAAGGAGGTTCAAGTTTAGGTTTTAGATCTATGAGTTTGTGGAGTTTTTTGGGAATTATGGTCTGATAGAAGTGTAGAGGAGACCAAGGGGAGCAAGTGGGTGATTCTTGGTGGGAGTCCAAGATGGCAGACAATGACCAATGGCAGTCAACAGCAGCATGTGCAACGGTCTGGCAAGGATTCTGTAACTGGGTTTTTGGTTGGAAGTTGAGGTTTGGGTTATTGAGAGAAGCTGAAATGGAGAGAGAGACAGAAAGGAAGAAATGAAAAAAAAAAAAAAAAAAATTGTTTATATAGGGGATAGGGAAGAAGGGAAAAGAAGGGAAAAAGAAAATAGAAATTGGTAAGTGTCATGTCATTGCCACGCATGCATTTTTATGAGATTTCTGATGATGACCTCGTATGATGATGTGGCATAAATTGCTATGTTCATCATCTGATTGGATGACGACCATGTCAGCTATTTCATTTAACGATGTTAATCCGAAGCACTAGATTGACATACAAAAGAATAGTACA
This sequence comes from Durio zibethinus, assembly GCF_002303985.1. Next base: position 20,509,702 of record NW_019167838.1, on the reverse strand, counting down.
AGTACTACATTGGAAAATTTTGTAAAGTACAGGGGCCAAATATGATATTATCCTTGTTTTCTTTTTATAGCTTCTTTAGTTTATTTGAAGTTTGTGATTGCTTTTTGAAGAAGCCTACTAGAGTAGCCAATAGTATTTTGTCTTAATTATTTTAGGTCATTTGAACTTCTTTTGTTAAAACAAACAAATTAGATCTGTTGCAAGTGAAGGTGTACATACAATTGTTTGATGCTTGCTTTGACCTTGACTGGATTGTGCTTATGATTTGATTTGCATTTGCTTTTTTCTTTGGTGGTTTATTTGATGTAGATATTTTATCCGTTAATACTCACGTTGTTGTGATTACTTTGTTTGATTGATTTATACTCTTGAGAAAAAAAATCAGGTTTTATATGCCCGGGGTGCTAGATTTGAATACTTTCGAGTTATAGTTTTTTTGCTTCACAAATTATAGGTTGTTAACAGTTTGGTGGCCTTTTAGGTAATTTTGTAGTTGCATTTTTTGGCAATTAGTACTTTACCTATCCATGGCGGATGGGCATGAGACTGACAAAAACATTGAGATATGGAAGATCAAGAAGCTGATTAAAGCACTTGAAGCTGCTAGAGGCAATGGCACCAGCATGATATCTCTCATAATCCCTCCAAATGATCAGATATCAAGGGTTACCAAGATGCTAGGAGATGAATTTGGAACTGCTTCAAACATCAAAAGCAGAGTCAACCGTCAATCTGTGTTAGGTGCAATCACTTCTGCTCAGCAGAGGCTTAAGCTTTATAGTAAGGTTCCTCCCAACGGGCTTGTGCTCTACACAGGGACAATTGTGACTGAAGATGGGAAGGAGAAGAAAGTCACATTTGATTTTGAGCCTTTCAGGCCTATAAATGCATCTCTTTATCTCTGTGACAATAAGTTTCACACTGAGGCACTGAATGAACTTTTGGAATCAGATGATAAGTTTGGTTTTATTGTGATGGATGGTAATGGGACTCTCTTTGGAACATTAAGTGGTAACTCCAGAGAGGTGCTTCATAAGTTCAGCGTTGATCTTCCAAAGAAGCATGGTAGAGGAGGACAGTCAGCCCTTCGATTTGCTAGACTTCGAATGGAAAAGCGCCACAACTATGTGAGGAAGACTGCTGAACTTGCCACACAATTTTTTATTAATCCTGCCACCAGTCAGCCTAATGTTGCTGGATTAATACTGGCTGGATCAGCCGATTTCAAAACTGAGCTGAGTCAGTCAGATATGTTTGACCAGCGGCTTCAGGCTAAGATTCTGAATGTGGTTGATGTCTCTTATGGAGGAGAGAATGGTTTCAACCAGGCAATTGAGCTTTCCTCAGAAATCCTATCAAATGTGAAGTTCATACAGGAGAAGCGCTTAATTGGGAAATACTTTGAGGAGATCAGTCAAGATACTGGGAAGTATGTTTTCGGAGTGGATGACACATTGAAGGCCTTGGAGATGGGAGCTGTTGAGATACTTATTGTGTGGGAAAATCTGGACATAACTAGGTATGTGCTGAAGAACAGCGTTACTGGTGAAGTTGTCATAAAACATTTGAACAAGGAGCAGGAAGCTAATGAGAAAAACTTCCGTGATTCAGCCAGCTCTGCTGATTTGGAGGTTCAGGAGAAGATGCCGCTTTTAGAGTGGTTTGCTAATGAATACAAGCGGTTTGGTTGTAGTCTTGAGTTTGTTACCAACAAATCACAGGAGGGTTCTCAGTTCTGCCGGGGGTTTGGCGGGATTGGAGGTATCCTCCGATACCAGCTTGACATGAGATCATTTGATGAGCTTTCTGATGATGGAGAAGTCTATGATGATTCTGACTAGCAATCAATGAACTCTACCCCATTAATGGTGCAGGATGATGGGGTTAAAAGCAAAGCCTGCATCAGCGCACGAACTGTCTTGCATGCTGCTGCTGCTCACAATGCCCAATTGTTTCTAATACATCTAATTAAGGTTTGGGTTTTAAACTGTTTTTTTTTTTTACTCTGATAAGTTGTAGGTTATTAATCCAAAAAAGAAGGTAACTTTTAGGTTGAATTATAGTAGATTGATTTTGGTCATTTGAATTTGTGCTCGTACAACTATCATTCCCAATTCCCTTCCCCGTCCCTTTGCCCTTTTTAGTTCCACACTAAATGCCACTATATGATTTACAACAGGCTTTATGTGGTGATGTTACGTGAACCTAATGATGGAGCACAGCTAAAACGTGTAATGGCGTAGCTGGGAATTCCATTGAGCTTCCTTTGTATTTTCTTGGATATATTAAACCTGGAACTTCTGATTCACTTCCGTGGTTTAACATTGCCTTGTGTGTTTGTCTGGAGCTGTTGTGTTTGTTTTCTACGTTCTAGAAATTAGAATAGTGACTGTTATGCCCTAGTTGGCTTTGTTTGAAGGACAATGGTTTGTCTTGCATTATTCTACTAATACTTGATCTTGTCATGGACGCTTTGTTATGTGTGGTTGCTTGATATCCAGACTTATTTGGCAGTTCATTACTTTACTAACACATCACATAAAAAGCATATGTTAAATTATTCTTGAATCATTAAATCATTTGCTTTTATTCTGTAACAATGGTTTTAAGGAAAAATTAAAATACTATTTAATACAATAGAAATGGTAAAAATAAACAATTAAACTATTCCTGTTGAATAAAACGAGCCTAGATGGAGTTTTTGCTCTCTGATAGCTAGTTTCATCGATATACTACTCAAGTATGACAAGCACAAGAACTTTTTGTGTTGAAGGAGCAGCTGGCTTTTGTTCAACAAATCTTCTACATTTTATTAAATCTAATAATTTAATGACATGATAAGAAAATGATATGAAAAAAATTAAAATTATATTTAATAAAATTATAAAATATATATTTTATAATTTTATGTCAATATAAATTGTAATATACATTTTCATGTAAAATACGTCATGGAAATATGATTTTAATGCAAAATTGTAGATTTATAATTTAAATTAGAAAAAATGAGGAGTACAACTTGTCAAGAATGGGATTCGAACCCATGCCCTTTCGGACCAGTACCTGAAACTGGCGCCTTAGACCAACTCGGCCATCTTGACGTTTTTTAGTAGGATACGGCTTTATATTTTATTTATACATAAATAGTGGTTTCCGAGATTTTCTTTTCGCCCGAATTCAAAATGAAGTTCCGATCAAAGAAGGAAATTAACCTCTGAAATGCGTTCTCTTTTCAATAACAAGGTTCATATCCAAATCTCTTGTTCATCTTATAAACATATATCAACTCTAGCTGCCATTGAAAACCCATCTATTTATAGAGTAGAAAATGATGAAAAGAATCCAACTTTTTATACTGCTTCTAACTTTTTCTTTGATTACAGAAGATCAAGACACCATACTATCAAAAGCATCAAACTCTTACATGCCCATTTGCTTAAAACATCAGAACTTCAATCCAATATTTTTGTTGCAAATTGTTTGCTTGATGGGTACTGCAAATGTGGTTCAATGGAAGAAGCAGTCAAGCTGTTTGATAAAATGCCTGAACCAAACGTAATTTCATGGAATTCTATGATCTCTGGTTATAATTACATCAGTTTGTTTGAGGGTTCTTGTTTATGGTTTCGTAAAATTTGGCTTTCGGGTTTTGAACCTGATGGGATTACTTATAGGAGTGTGCTTTCAGCTTGTGTTGCTATGCAAAACACTAGCTTTGGCAGGCAGGTTTATTCAGTTACAATGAAAAATGGGTTCTTTTCGAATGGATATGTTCGAACAGGAATGATTGATTTGTTTGCAAAAAGTTGTAACTTTGAGAATGCTTTGACGGTGTTTTATGATGTTTCAAGTTGTGAGAATGTGGTCTGTTGGAATGCAATTATATCTGCAGCTGTTAAGAATGAAGAAAATTGGGTTGCTTTGGATCTTTTTGTTCAAATGGGAAAGCAGTTTTTGATGCCTAACGTTTTTACGTTCTCAAGTGTTTTGACTGCTTGTGCTGCACTCAAAGAGCTTGAGATTGGAAAAGAAGTTCAGGGGTGGATCATTAAATGTGGTGTGGTAGATGTCTTTGTCGGAACTGCCTTGATTGACTTGTATGTCAAGTGTGGAGACATGGATGAAGCTGTGAAGATGTTTTCAGTGATGCCTACACGAAATGTAGTTTCTTGGACTGCTATCATTTCTGGATTTGTGCAGAAGGATGATTGTCTCAAAGCCCTCAAGTTTTTTAAAGAAATGAGATATACCAAAGCGGAAATAAACAACTACACTGCTACTGCTGTAATTTCTGCTTGTGCTAAAGTAAACATGTTTGAAGAAGCTACACAAATACATTCATGGATTATAAAGAGTGGGTTTTATATGGATTCAGTGATACAAGCTGCTTTGGTAAAGATGTACTCAAAAATAGGAGTGATTGGCTTGGCTGAAATGGTGTTTAAAGAGATGGAAAGCATACCGAGTCCAAACACTTGGGCTGTGTTGATTTCTTCTTTTGCTCAGAAACAGAGTCCTCATCGGGTAATTGAATTGTTACAGACAATGTTAAAAGGGGGTCTGAGACCAGACAGGTTTTGTACTTCTAGTGTCTTTAGTGTGATAGAATGCATAAACCTTGGGAGGCAGATGCACTGTTACACTCTTAAAACTGGGTTGATCTTTGATCTTTCTGTTGAGACTTCCCTTTTCACAATGTACTCAAAATGTGGTAGTTTAGAGGACTCTTTAAAAGTATTTCAGAGTATTCCTGTCCATGACAATATTTCATGGGCTTCAATGATTGCTGGGTTTACAGAACATGGCTATGCAGAACAAGCTCTTCAAATGTTCAAAGACATGCTGTCTGAAGAAACCAAACCTGATCAAATGACTCTAACTGCAACTCTTTCAGCATGTTCTTCTCTTCATTGTTTGTGTAAAGGCAAGGAAATCCATGGGCATGCAATTGGTGCGGGGCTAGGGAATGAACCACTTATTTGTAGTGCACTTGTAACTGTATACTCAAAATGTGGCGCACTAGGATTAGCAAGGAAGGTGTTTGACATGCTTGTCCAAAAGGATCTTGTTTCATACTCATCCTTGATTTCTGGGTATGCACAAAGTGATTTGATTAAAGAGGCAGTGTTACTTTTTTGTGCAATGATGAAGTCTAATTTGACAGTAAACTCTTACACACTTTCATCCATTCTTAGGGCTAGTGCACTTTCAAACAAATCAGACATCGGGACTCAACTGCATGCACTTGTCATAAAAGTGGGCTTAGATTCAGAGGTTTTTGTTGGAAGTTCACTTGTTACAATGTACTCTGAATGTGGGGGCATTAAAGATTGTGAAAATGCATTCAATGAGATTGATAAACCTGATTTGATAGGTTGGACAGCTATGATCTCAAGCTATGCTCGGTATGGAAAAGGTGTAGAGGCCTTAAGAGTCTATGACCTCATGACGAAAGAAGGAATCAACCCTGACTCAGTAACTTTTGTTGGGATTTTATCTGCCTGTAGTCATAGTGGGCTGATTGAAGAAGGTTACTACCATCTTAACTCAATGGCCAAAGACTATGGAATTCAACCTGGTTACCATCACTATGCCTGTATGGTTGATATTCTTGGTCGGTCGGGGAAATTAAGAGAGGCTGAAAAGTTCATAAATAATATGCCTATTGAACCTGATGCCTTCATTTGGGGAACACTACTTGCTGCATGTAAAGTACATGGAGATGTTGAACTTGGAAGGCTAGCAGCGGAAAAGGTTATTGAGTTAGAATCATGCCATGCTGGAGCTTATGTCTCCTTATCTAATATTTGTGCTGGCATAGGTCAGTGGGAAGGAGTCCTAGAGATTAGAAGCCTGATGAAGGGAACTGGGGTGAGGAAGGAACCTGGTTGGAGTTCTATGTGAAATTCATTTATTCCTTCATTTGCAAGTCTGCTTTGATCTTTGGCTTCAGTTACTGGCCTCTGTGATTGGGTTGTTTTGTTATTAAGTCAGGCAGCTTTGAACCTAATCAGCAGCCCTATTTATTAGTTCCTCATCTGTAGTATATGCAATGGAGAATAAGTCAGGCAGGTTTTACTTGAGAAGTCAGTTGGCTTGACCAGAATTCTTTTACTTTCTCCAAAAGAACTTTTGATATGGATCACATTTTATTCTTGGTTTGGCTGTTTTGTGCTGTTTGAACTGAAGTTTTCACAGCTTCCCAGAAATTGACATATTGTTAAGAATTTGGAGCCTTGCTTTCCTGGATGAGGACATCCCTTTCTTGCACTCTAGTAAAGGCATGTCAATTATACTCTGAAGGCAATTTCTTCTTGAAATTTTAATTGTTTTTATTCATTATTCTTATCATCTTACTTGCACTCAATCTTTTAAGATTTCTCTCATGCTGCTGTCTATTTACAATTCATGCAGAAGTTAATGTGTTGTATGTGTGTGTTGTCACTACTCTGTGTGTGTGTGTTGGCAGATTGCATCATAGTCAGAGACTTTCATAGTAGTATCACATTTAAAATGAAGATTAAATGTTTAACTTGCAACTGTTTTTGTTTGTTGTAGGAATGAATTTTGGAGCAGCATTCCATGAAGCTAAATTGGCAGGTTCATCTGAAATTAGTGAGACAGGAAATAGATCTCTGATGGCTTTGCAAGTATATAGTTGTCCGACCCTTGTTGCTTTTCCATTGTGTCCTAAACTGCATATATAAACTCAGGTTAGTTTTCATACTGCATGAACAATCTTATTCACCAAACGAACATGAATTATTATTTTGAATTTTTGATCCACTAGTAGCCATCTTATGTATGCTCAACTCATTTTTTCTTCAGGTGGTGAGGGTTGGGGTTGTGAATCAATCAATTTTATTTAAATGAAAAGTATCATCTGAACAAAATACAGCCCATATAAAGCGTCACTTTTCACTATATGTTACCATGGTTTCATATCTTTTTGTCTGTGGAGAATTAATCATCATCTGACTTTTATATTCATTGTTTTCAGCTAGTTTCTGGAAACCTATGGAATGGGATATGAAGGAGGTGGCCAAATATCGACATCACTTTCTCAAAGTAATAAAATTTGTCAAAATTTCAGGTCTGAAGTGAAATTAGAATTTGCAATGTTTCTGCTTGATAATGACATGTTGTTAAAGATGATAGCTCTTGAACTAACCATCCGTTCTCAAAGGGGGCTTGGAGCATGTGGAAACTAAGGAGACGAGTTGCAAGAGCAAGTGCCAAGGCATATTTTGCATTATTTTTTTTGCAGGCAAAATGAATATATGATTGATGAAGGAAAAATGAATATAGCTTCGGGGATGGCCATAAATTTGGCATAGTTGGAGTCGGCAGGACCATGAGCTGGATTTACATGTTGTTGGTTTCGGTTAATTATCCATCCACATACATGTTAGTTTTGCTATTATTACTAATAGAAATAATATTATTGTGTTGACATAATTGTACATTAGATGTACCATTTGAATACGTTTAGGTATTCCTTTGGTCCATTCACTTTACCCCCAAAGGCTATACATGGTTTATTTGGAAAATGTATGCAACTGCCAAAGTTATTGTCATGTCATGGATTCATTGTCACGTCATTAATAAAAATTAAAAGCATAAAATTTAACAAAGATATTGTTGACTAACAGCTTCATTGAGTGCAGCTTTTATGCAAAGCCCTTGAACAAAAATATTGACTGTAAACAAATTTGGAGATGCCCCCTCTTCATAACCTTGTTCAGCAGCTTTTCACTGTCTTGAACACCCCCTTCTTGCAAAGAATATGTATAAGTTTTATTAAATGCAGTGATATTTGGAGAAATTCCTAGCCCAAGCATCTCATCAAACAACTCATATGTCTCAATGTGATTGTTCTCTTCAAAAAAAAAACCATCCTACATCCTTGCAAAGGCATGTTTCAAGCGCTATGAGTCAGCAGCTACATGTTTAGGAAGTAAAGACAGGACTCATTGCCAAACTAAAAATCTAACACCATATAAACACATTCAAGCCTATTAAAACCAATTGACATTTGAATGTATTTTGCTCTTCTTCTCACTTTGAACTTCAAGTTATCCAAAAACAAGAAAAAATAATAATAACTCAAAAAATTGTGATCATTTGTCTGCAATTTGACTAACCATAATTCAAGATCAGATACTATTTTCAGTAATGAAAAGCTCTAAACTTCACTTTTGGCAGATAGAAAATCAACTTCATTGACACTAAATCTGGGATTATTTTGGAAACAAGTAAAATAGGGAAATGGGTTCACAACCTCTCTTCTTTTCTTCCATTTCTCAGCAACCAAATATAAGCACCAATGCCATAGCCACTTCACAGCCGCAGGCCATAAAAAAAAAAAAAAAAAAAAAAAAAAAAACCTGAAAATGCACAGAAAATTTTATTGTATTGAAATGCACAATCTTAAAAGAGAGCAGTAGAGATTGACCTCGAATTTAAAATATTATATATTTCCAGATAAAAATATGACCATCTTGTGGAGATGGCCGAGTTGGTCTAAGGCGCCAGATTAAGGTTCTGGTCCGAAAGGGCGTGGGTTCAAATCCCACTCTCCACATTCATCAAATTATTTTATTCTTATTTTCAAATAAAAAAAACTGGGCCTATTCTGATTGGATTCATTCTTTTTTTCAAATAAAAAATTGGGTTAATTCTTTTTCTATTTTCAAATGAAAAAACTGGATCGATTCTGATTGGATTAATTCTTATTTTCAAATAAAAAGCTGGGTCTATCTGATTGGACAGAGAACAGGACAAGTTTCGTAGTTTCCTCCGAAAAACACAGAGCGACATTCTCAACGAACTAACTAACCCACAAAACTCAAAACCAACAAAAGTACAAACAACAGTGAATTCAGAAGCCTCCCTTTTTGTCTTCTTTGTAATCTCATCCCACACTGCAACAAAGCCATAAACCAAAACAATACAATCATCATGATTTAATCACAATTGAATTCCACCAAGTCCCATTTCCTTTTTCTTCAGTTTTTTGATCTGTTAGAACTTTGGATCATTACTTTTCATTTCTCTTTCACTTTTACTTTGTAACATAACATGGGTTTTTTTGCTAAAAAAAAGTGGGTTGTTTTTGTTTTATTGCATTGTTGAACTAGTCATATTTGTGAACCTGGGTTTTGATTCATTCAAACGCTTCAATCTTTGCTTTTGAATGCCATTCAAGCTTTGGCTTTTCATTGAATTTGTCCAACCCACTTGACCACTTTGATCTTTTCTGAGGTATGTATAAAATATGAATGATCACTTTTGCTTGTGGACTTATGACTTGTTCTTTATATGCTTAAATTTTTTAACAAATAGTTTAGATAATCAAGGCTTTTTGAGTAGGTTATCTTGTTCAATCAAACCCAAATCCAAATCTTTCTTTTCTTTGTTCTTTGATTTTGATCAAGCTGATTTTGATCAATTGCCATGTCCCATAACCTGGGATTTAATTTTTATCAAGAATTTACTGAAGTTTGTCTTTCTTTCTCATTCTAGGTAGCTGTTTTAAGGTACATCATGGCAACTAAAGGGAACTCTGGGGAGCTGAAAACCAGGAGCTTTGTGTATATTTTTATACTGATTGGTTTATGCGGTTCCTTCTATATATTGGGTGCATGGCAGCGAAGTGGTTTTGGAAAAGGTGACAAGATAGCCTCAGCTATCACCAGACAGACTGATTGCAGCGTTCTTTTCAATCTTAATTATGAAACTCATCATGGTGGTGATGCTGTGACGGTTGATGCTTCAGACTCAGCACCCAAAGAGTTCCAACCATGTGATGATAAGTATATTGATTACACACCCTGTCAAGATCAAATGAGGGCAATGACATTTCCACGAGAAAATATGATCTATAGGGAACGACATTGTCCACCTGAAGAAGAGAAGCTGCATTGCCTTATTCCAGCACCCAAAGGATATGCAACCCCATTTCCTTGGCCAAAGAGTAGGGACTACGTGCCTTACGCCAACGCTCCTTATAAGAGCTTGACAATTGAGAAGGCTGTACAGAACTGGATTCAGTATGAAGGAAATGTGTTTAGGTTCCCAGGTGGAGGAACTCAGTTTCCTCAAGGAGCAGATACATATATTAATCAACTTGCATCCGTGATTCCAATGGACGATGGGATGGTCAGAACCGTATTAGATACTGGATGTGGGGTGAGTTAAATTTTACATCAAGTTTCCATTTCTCTGATATTCTCTTTTGTTTTCTTCAACTAACATGCTGTTTGGTATAATTGAAAAATTAGCATTAAAGAATTATGCATTCATTTGTTAATCCTGACTACTATAAGCTTGAAGTTAGATAACTAATATTGTATACTGTTCTGAAATTTTAGAATGAGATTCACTTAAATTGTTTGATGACTGCAAATATTGGATTATAAAACCATTCGATTTCTAATTTTTTCCTTTATAATAATCAAATTGTATATAAAATATGAAATGATAATAGGATAAATGTTAACAGACTAGAAAGCAATTTTTAATAGTATTATGGTGTAACTGTTGAGCAATAGAAATTGTTGTAATGGTTTTGGCTGAGTGTGTTTTGCATTGAAAGTTTTCAAACAATAGAAGGAGAAGTTTTTCTCACTTTTTCAGTATCCAATTCAGTTTCCAACACTTTGTCACTTGAAATATTCTATTACCTATTCACATATGTGAATCAAGGAATATGCTGAAAAAATTAAAGCACTGAAGCTTTTAACATTCTACACCTTCCACCCTCTGCAGCTAACTAGCAACAGTAATCTAAAACCATGACCATCTTTTGTCCATGAAACCACTCCAAGCATTTTTTTTTTTATCTGTTTGTCTTATTTTCTGGGTGGATCATCCACATTTATGTGCACTCTTCCTCTGACAGCAGAATTCATATGTATTTTCAGTTTCTTCTTTTTTTTTTTCTTTCCTATGGAATATTTGACTAGATGGCCTCTAATATTTTGTGACAGTAGATTTGTTTCCCTGGTATGGTGTTTAGGTTGCAAGTCTGGGTGCATATCTATTTAAAAAGAATGTTATAACAATGTCGTTTGCACCAAGAGACTCTCATGAAGCACAAGTTCAATTTGCCTTGGAAAGAGGAGTACCGGCTGTTATTGGAGTTCTGGGAACTATAAAGTTGCCATTTCCTTCAAGGGCCTTTGACATGGCTCACTGTTCTCGTTGTTTGATTCCATGGGGTGCAAATGGTGAGGATAAAAATTGATAAAATGATTTTCACTTCTGACATTTAAGTTGGTTTTGCAGAGCCCCTGGCCAGCTGGGTGTAAAACTTAATAATTTTTCTCTTGTTCATTCAATATGCTAATACCTGTATAAAGTATGGTCCAACTGGATCAGCTTAGCCTTTCTAAGGTTGGCTCGTATGTTGCACAATCTGAGACAAGTATGTGCCAACTTTTTTGGTTAATGCTGGTTTAAAGGAAGACAAATGCTCACATCCATTTGAAACAATTTTGACTACTAGATTTGTGACAAGTGATAGTTTCTATATTTTTATTTGTTATTCTGATGCAGCAGATGGTTTCTTTTCGTTCTTTTCATTTACAAATCATAATATTCAATCTACTTGTTAATAAACACTATCTATAACATTGTTATTGAACATCTTTTTGCAGATGGAATGTACATGATGGAAGTTGATCGAGTTCTTAAACCTGGTGGTTACTGGGTGCTTTCTGGTCCTCCCATCAACTGGAGGAATAATTACCAAGCATGGCAGCGCCCTAGAGAGGAACTGGAGGAGGAACAAAGGAAGATTGAAGAGATTGCAAAACTCCTTTGCTGGGAAAAGAAGCATGAGATGGGTGAGATTGCTATTTGGAGGAAAAGAACAAATTATGATTTTTGCCGCCAACAAGATGCAAAACCTACTTTATGTGAATCAAGAAATCCAGATGATGTCTGGTATAGTACTCATTCTATTTAATCATTCTCCTTAAAACAAATTTATCATATGCTTATTGGCTGAACAGAAATGACAACTTCAGGAAAAGTTAGATGCAACCTGCTCTTACTGCAGCAAGTCAAAGCTCGCTTTGATTTGAGCACAAAAATATATGGAACCAACTTTCAGTGCTCTGCCTCGTACTCTCAGGATTTCCGAGTGCTTTTCTTCTAAGTTCTAAGAATATGAGGCACAAATACTTTTTTTCCCTATTATCCCTTTCATTTAGTTTCTAGTCATCACTTGCCTATCCTAGGCCATAAAGTTTTTTTATTTTGTGAATTCTGAAAGGAAAGCAAATGAAAAGTATCAAATAAAATATTATTAATGATGGAATTTACATTGCATGTTTTCAAGATGGTTGTATTGTTTTCCTGGAACATAGGTACAAGAAAATGGAAGCATGTGCAACTCCTTACCCTGAGACAACTGGGCCAGATGAAGTTGCTGGTGGAGACTGGAAGCAATTTCCTCAGATGCTTAATGATGTCCCTTTCAGAATATATAGTGGATCTGTCCCTGGAGTATCTGTTGAGACATATCAGGAGGATGTTTGGTTGTGGGCGAAGCATGTGAAAGCTTATAAGAGTGTTAACAATATCATTGACTCAGGGAGGTATCGCAACATCATGGACATGAATGCTGGTCTAGGAAGTTTTGCTGCTGCCCTTGAATCTCCAAAATTGTGGGTTATGAATGTTATGCCAACAATAGCCGAGAAAGACACACTGGGGGTTATCTATGAACGTGGATTGATTGGCATATATCATGACTGGTAACTCCTTTGATATTTCTCTTCCATTTTTTTGATTGATTTGCCATTATTATTTTTTAGACAGGGTTTGATGGGAACAATCATTGAACTCAACATTTCAAACTTATTACATGTCCAATTATATGTTTTCTAGGTATTAACTCAAAAAGTTCTTGTCTAAACTTTTTAGAACTGACAACAGGAATTTGTTTACCCTTACGTTCTATAAGTATCATGCTTTCAATGAAATATGTAAGCAATCATTCCCCCACTAGCCCCAGATGTTCTTATATTTTTGGTCTTCCCCTTGCCTTTCTGGCATTGTAACTGAGACCCTAATTGAGTCTGGTACTGGTTGTTGTTTCAATTTTTCCAGTCATTTTATAACTTCTTCCAGCTCATTGTTTCAGCCAAAATTAACTTATAAGTGGGTTTTCTCTTGCCTATCCAAGCTGCAGTCACATGAGTGATCACTGTTATATGTCTGTCTTCAAAACTTTCTCCTCAGTCCCTTTTGTCTTCCTCCAAACTTTGATATCATCATCTCTATTTATACAAGCTGAAAATTCAACAATTCTACTCCCGATATCTTCTTTTTCTCCTCTTTTTTTTTTTCCTTGGGCAAGATTTGAATCTGTGCCCTATCATTCACTTTCCTATACATTTATGGACGAGCTAAGTCCCAGGGCACATTTATTTAAAGCAATAGCTTATTGGCAATAATACAGAGGGAGAAAAAAAGAAGGATCATCTATATACCACTGTTTCTCTGTCTGTTAATGGTACTTTGGAATTCATAATGCATTCACCTGGTCTTGGAGAATAATGCACTCACTGCAATACTTGGAATGCAAGCCTATGTTTTCAATTGTTGACAGATTGAAGAAGATGGAAAAGCCATCTAGATAATTGTAAAAGTTTCCTTTTTCTTTTCTGTTTCTTTCCCATGTTCACCCTGTCTGGCCTTTGTGCTTTGCCATTTAGACAATTATCTGGATTTCAATGTGAAACACCAGGAAAAAGTAGAAACGGTTAAAAAATGCAAGGGAAGGAGAAGAAATGGTCCTTTTCAGTTTTATCCCATGTAAAATTCTAGGAGCCTTTTGAACTTTGTACCTCTCATATTTCTTTGTGATAACCAGGAAGATGGAGAACATGTTGAGATTTAATCTCACTAATTTTTCTCACCAGGATGCATCAGGCTTTACCAGCCTTTTTAGCTTGTGTGCTTGTCATTCTTTTGACAGGAGTGCCTAGAATTTCAAGTGGATGGCATTGAAAAGTCATTGAAGATCTTATGAAATGGATCACTGACCCCATTGATCTTGGTTCTTAAAACATTATCTTTGCAAAGTAGCATGAATGAAAAGAATGTCAGTTGTTACAAACTGTGTAGGTGCGTCCAACCTTGTATACAATTCTCGCCTTGTGCAACCTAAACCATGCAAACTTCGTTGCCATGTCAGAGTTAATTTTTATTAATATTTCTGTTTTTATATGCCCATGAATAATTTGTTTTCCGTCATTTCTTTTCTGCTCCAAATTAACCTCAATTGTATGAACCTTTTTTATTGCTTAAGGTGACTTCCTTTACTATTTTGTAACATATGCAACTGTTGTTATGGTGCTGTGTGTAAACTACAATTCCAAATTAACCTCCATTTGGGAATTGATTTACTGCAGTTTAAATCAAGTTACTACAGCTTTGACATATATTTTTCTGTAGTGGTTTTCATTATTGTATCATTTACACTGTCTTTATGCCAAGGTGTGAAGCTTTCTCCACGTACCCTAGGACATACGACTTCATTCATGCAAACAGTCTCTTCAGCTTGTACAAGAATAAGTAAGTCTACTCTAACACTAAACCCAACTCTGCTCTGATGGATAATAATGGAAGAACTCAGCAGTTTAATTTTTAAATGACTTTGCTTCGAAAGCATCTTTTGTCCAGATTTACAATGGATTGAATCCATCTATGCACATGTGCACCACTTCTGGTGGCTGCACAACTATTTCTAATCTATGGGATCTCATAGTTGTGTTGTATTGTTGCAGATGTAAAGCTGAAGACATTCTTCTGGAGATGGATAGAATTTTACGGCCTGAAGGGACAGTCATAATCCGTGATCAAGTGGAAGTTATAATCAAGGTAAAGAAAATTGTGGGAGGAATGAGATGGAATACAAGAATGGTGGATCATGACGATGGTCCTCTTGTCTCAGAAAAGATACTATTTGCAGTAAAAAAGTACTGGGTTGCTGGCGAAAATAATGCAACATCCTTGGAGTAAACGGATTAGTAACATAATATAAATACAGTATATCTAATCTCTTTGTACTCTATCCAGGTTAGTCTGAATGTGAACTGTAAACCAATTTTGAGGTTTCCCTCATTCTAGTCCTTTTCCTTCATATATTTGCATAGCGATTTACTGTTTTTGGTCAATTCTCGGTAACATTTATCTTTTATCATCGCAGAGGCATTTTGTCGAAATGCGCTCTGCTCTGGACCATTTTGGAGTGGTGCACCTTTAGTGTTTAGTAAGTGCCACTTTTCAGTTTTTAGTCCAAGTCTTCCAACATTTACGTTTAGTGATGGAAGGCCTGAAGGGAAAGTTTGTAAGACACAAGAAATAGCCATGAATCGTGAGGAAATGAGAAAGTAGCTTTGCTATGAATCCGTAACTTAGTTGTAATTTAATTTAGTTGGTTCACATAATCACCATTAAAAGATGGGGTTCAAATTGCAGCACTTGCTATCTCTTCTCCTATTCCTAAACTGTTATCTCCTTTGAAATGTAGCTTTGCTGTAGTACAATAATTGAACCAACTTCTAGTAGGGGTGAACAACTGAGTCCAACTCCTATTGCAAGAATGCCGGCCTTAGACTTTACTTGGTAGAAAAGATGAAAAAGATTTTAACGTAGAATCAACAAATTTTTCATCCTTCCTATCAAATAAAATTTTAGTGATGAGAACATGAGATGGCTAAAACTCATTATCAGTTAGCACAACAATGTTGTGAACGAGGATAAAGATGTCTGGAAGAATTGTTATTACAAATGTCAGTGTCATTATCTAGATAAGGATGATCCTTTTTGTCTTTCCACTCCATTATTGTCTATCTCAGAGTTTTTTATGTTCAGTCTCTTCATTGAGGAAGTCAAGGGTGCCTAGTTTTTTTTTCTTCGTTTGTCATGTTTTTTCTCCTTTATGGATATTTTTGCAGAAAAGAAAATTTTATTCACTTTTAAAAATGTGATTACCATTTTATAAAGAAATAAAAGCTGTTCCCTTCAGGAAATACGATGATGATGACAACGATGATCATGACATTTTTGCTGCCAATTATTGTGAGCATTTATAACTTGGAATTCACCCCTTCATAAAATCTGTATTCTTTTTTAATTACTGCTCTGGAAGGTTTATGTTATTTGATTTCTTAATTCTTCTGTATATTATTGTTTTATGCATTAGATAAACCTCTTATCTGTTTCTTGTTCACCACACTACTACCACCACCATTTTTAGCCAGCAGAGAAGCAAAATTTTCTTATGAACAAACATAAGCAAAGTTTGCTGTCTAAAAGCTACCAGACAACCTTCCATGTTAACCAGTTCTCAGATTCAATAGCTCTTTTTTGTATATATACAAAGGAAGCCATAGCTTAGCATAAGGGAATAGGTTGTAGTTGTTAAGTTTTGAACTCTAAAATTGCTAACACCGCCTTTTAAGGGTGATTGGAACCAACTGTTCTTTATTCAAATTCAATAGCTCTTTAATAGCCTGACTAATTAGTAAAACTTTGAAACTTAGTGTACTTTGATCAAGGATTTATGTCATGCACAACTTTAAATTATTGAATTGCGGGGTTCCTTAATAAATATACAATTATGTGGCAAACTATCATTCACATTGTTGGACTTCTTAAACCAACAAATGGCATGACTGAAATAACAATTTAGAGTTCTATTCAGATTGATTTGAACTCTTGCCAATGGATGGTAGAGACCTTAAACTGCAGCCATGTGCCACTTGTCACCACACCATCCATATGTAGCAAGCAGATTGAAGCTGAAAACAGTGTTGAGTATATGTGCAAAATGTTGAAAGAGTAATGAAGATAATTCCCCATATGATGAAATTAATTGGAGAATGAAAACTACAAGTACATAGAGCGAGAAAAAGATGATGAATTGTCAACGAAGCCCCAGGAAAGTAGGACCTCATTAAAACTTGGAAAGTCGGACCAAATTTATCTGCATCAGATGACTCCAAGGCGGTGGCCTGGCACTCTTAGTGCAAGTTCTGAAGCAAGTTGGAACAGCCAAACTGTTTTGTTACGAAGTTTTATTATGAGAAACCGATATGAAAACAAGCAAAAGAAGGTAGATGGGAGGAGCTTTTTCTATAATCTTAGCTGCACTAGATCTTGTTCAGATGGGAAATCTGTTGATGTCAATCAAAATGTTGAACATGGAAGGGTTCACGGAAAGGAGTACGGGAAAAAACACATTCAAATCAGTCACAGGCCTATCAATATGGATAGAAGGAAGCTCACTCAAGCAAAAATTTAGGTGAAAGTGTTGGGAAAAAACAACTCCCACGCGCAGCAACCACACACAAAATAACAAGTTCAAATCAAGAATAAGAAAACACAAATATATTTGATTCAGCCCAACTCAAAATGGCCTACTCCAAATCTAATCCACTATCAAATAAATCTTTACAATTGTGAGACTTTTAGAATGAGAAAAGTCTCCTAAAACTCCTTACTCAAAACTTAACCCAAAACCCAATTACACCCTTTAATAGCCTACTCACTTAGCTATTCTCTTGGTGTCTAACTCTCTGGGGTTACCAAACTAAAACCAAAACATCTTATTTATAAGGGTAAAACCCTTTATACCTTTACTAAACTCCCGATGTGGGATACAAGACAAACTCAAACTCACTTAACTTTCGATGTGGGATTATGAGATTCAAGGCAAATCCCAACAAATCCTCCATTGACTTGAATCTCTAAACACTTCAACAGTATCTGCAAAGCTAACACGCTTACCTTTCTTCTTTTCGTTCATCACAGGCATCTCAGCAACTGAGCCTCCATCAAACATGTACAAATGATTATTGACCCTATTCCCTTGTAGAATCACATTACCATTCTTGTACACTTTCAACCAATCATTACTACCATAATATGTGTACCCCCGAGAAGCTAACTCACCCAAAGCAATCAAATTGTAGTGACAATTTGGTACATACCTTACATGACGAAGTGTCCTAATAACACCATTGTGAGATTTAAGGCGAACACTCCCAATGCCTTGAATCTGCACCTTTTCTTTGTTAGCAACCACAATATCCCTATACTTTTCACTCTCATTCAACTCCACAAAGCAGCTTTTATCATTGCAAACATGAACTGTAGCAGCTGAATCTAAAACCCAACTTTTATCACTTTTCAAAGTCTGGGTCTCATCCACACAAGTTGTCAAAACAACATCATCATCATCAGACAAGACAGCAGCAGTATCACTCTTTTCTTCATCTGATTTCTTCTCATCATTCGCCCTTTTGAAAGCAGCCATATCCCTTCTCAGCTTCCTGTAGCGCACTTGGATATGTCCCTTCTTACCACAATAATAACATTCTACATCACTGTAATCTCTGTCTCTTGACTTAGATCTCTATCTTGATCCATCAATCCTCTTTTGAGTCCTCCCTCGATCAAAACCCTCTACAGCTAGTGTACTCCCCCCAGGTGATGAGTTCTGAGCTCCCATAAACCTTTCATTCTCACGCAACAGGGCAGTCACATCATCTAACTTCAAAGTAGACCTGCCTACCAACACAGTCTGAACTAAAGGCCTATAAGACTTGGGCAAAGATGACAGCAAAATTAAAGCCTTCTCTTCATCTTTTAACTCATCAACAGAAATCGCTAGCAATTGAGAAACCAATCTATTAAACTTATTCAGGTGATTATGAAGACTCATACCTTCTTCCATCTTCAGAGAATACAGATCCATCTTCAAACATAATCTATTAGTCAACGACTTCGAAGCATAAATACCTTCAAGCTTATCCCACAAACTCTTCGGAGTACTCTCAGTCAACACACTGTACTTTACTTCTGGAGCTAACGCCAATCTAATAGTACTAACAGCCTTCTTCTGAATCCTATTTCAATTAGCATCAGACATTCCCTCAGGCTTACTACTCTCTAATGCCTGATCCAACCCTTGTTGTACTAACAGATCTTGAATCGTACTTTGCCATAACATAAAATTACTCTTTTCATCAAATAACGAAATCTCAAACTTAGGCATAGACATACCAGACTTACCTTCTTCAGACATCTTCAAACACTGCTTCACGATCTCTTGAACCCACGAACCTTAAACCTCGAACCTCATCAAGAATAAGAAAACACAAATATATTTGGTTCAGCCCAACTCAAAATGACCTACTCCAAATCTAATCTACTATCAAATAAATCTTTACAATTGTGAGACTTTTAGAATGAGAAAAGTCTCATAAAACTCCTTACTCAAAACTTAACCCAAAACCCAATTACACCCTTTAATAGCCTACTCACTTAGCTATTCTCTTGGTGTCTAACTCTCTGGGGTTACCAAACTAAAACCAAAACATCTTATTTATAAGGGTAAAACCCTTTATACCTTTACTAAACTCCCGATGTGGGATACAAGACAAACTCAAACTCACTTAACTTTCGATGTGGGATTATGAGATTTAAGGCAAATTCCAACAGAAAGATGAGTTTTACAGCCAGAATTTTCACCAGATGAGTGCAGGATCAAACAAAGAAGTGTACTTTGGACCACTGATGCCGAAAATTGATGTTTGAGATATGGAGATTAACTACAAATAGCAAAACTTATAAAGAAAACAACTTATAAGGATTTGAATAATGATAGAATATGATTATTGAATTAAAAGGGATAAAAGTTCACCACCAAAACTAGAAACTAAAGGACATAGAAACATCACCCTAAGAATTCTAATCTAATTATTCTAATTCTATGTATTTCTTTTTTTTTTTTAATAAATTATTAATTTATTATTAATATTAATTAATTTATTATTATTAAATTATTCATTATTATAAATTTTTATTTACCTACGTCTAAACGGAGTCAAAAATAGATTCTATTTAGCTAGAAATGTATTTTTTTTTTTCAGTTGAAAATTCCCAATAATAATGATACTTATTAGAATTAGGGGGGGGCGGGTTTCATGTCAATGGCAAAATACTTTGATATATTGGGGGATATTCCTATTCATAATTATCTAGATGCTACAGGAAAACGGGGAAATTTTCGCATAAAAATTTTTTTAATTAGAGAATTCTTAATTTTTGTCTTAGAAATAAGATCGATATTGAGTCCTGGGTCGATACCAGTACCAAGAGTAAGAAGACCAGTACCAAGAGTAAGAAAACCAATACCAAGAGTAAGAAAAATATTAAACCTGTGGTTAATAATTTTAATAATTATCAAATATAAAGATACAGAATAATAAAGTTCACCACTCTAAGAAATCTACCTAAGAGATACAAAACTTGAAAAATAATCTAAAAGACTGCTAAGGATAAAGAAAACTCTATTCTCTCTTTTATCAAAGAATAATAAAAAATATATAGGCTAGGAACATCCCTCAAAGCATGAAAATTTTTAGATTGCATTGCTAGAATCATGCCTAAAATCATGAGATTTGCATGTGAACATAATCTACCCATTTACTCCTAAACTTGACCACAATTCCATTCATATTCATGATCTTCTTTTTCAGCTAGTGTGAACGTAATCTCCCTATTTTAGCCCACCTAATTTATATATTTATTTAGTGGATTTGGACCAAGGATAGGCTTATCTTATTTTTGAATAAGTTTGCCTTAGTTTCAACCTAAGTTATATGTTGTACAAACACTCCGGTGTCAATCTCCTCTGGTTGAAAAAGACTTATCCTAAGTCTGAACTAGTATTCTGACCATGGTAGGTGATAAATCAGCAACATTGAAGATGGAAGATACTCTATAAGTGTCGAAAAGCTCTATCTTGTAGGTATTCACCCTAATGCATTGTAGAACTCTAAATGTACCATTTGCCTTAGGTTGTAATTTGCTAAAACTTACCTTGTGGAAACCTTTCTTTGTGCAAGTATTCTCACACCAAATCATGTTCTTTAAACTTCATATGTCTTCAATGCATGATTATTTTCTTTTTATATTTCTCATTTTTTTATAAAATTCTATTTTGAACCTGTTCATGAAATATTTTGATACTCTTGGCTCTTTCTTTTACATCCATTATCAAAATTTTGATTAGCATAAAGTTGAATTAAATCCAAATGACAGATTGCACTCTTACCAAGAATAATTTCAAAACGCTACAACTAATAGGTAGAATGACTTTTGGAAAAGGTTTATGCAATGTTGAATGTCCCTCATTAATGGTAAACCAGTTGGTTACTTCTCCTAAATAGCTTCTAGAAATTCCACCAATAATGGTTGTATCATTGTAAGGGGCTCCTCATTATTTTTATTTTCCTTAATTAACACCAGTGCATACATAGTACCACCCATATTAATTTCCTTTCTGTAATTGGCCTTGTAAACAACTATTTCCTTCCCCTTTGGTTGGTTTGGACATCACCATGGGCTTGGTAGGGCCTAGGATGATTTTGGATCCATTCTTCACAAATGTATAAGTGTTGCGGTAACCATCATAAATAACCATTTTGTTATAATGCCAAGGTCTTTCAAGTAGTAAATGACAAGCACCCATAAGAGCTACATCACACCATACTTCATCCTTGTAATTCTTTTCCTATGGAAAAATAAATCAAATAGCTCTTTGCTCACCTTGATTTCATTCTCTTTCTGTAGCTAAGATAACTTATATGGTTGGGATGATCCACTGCCTTGAGGCCTAATTTCTACACCATAAAGGTAGAAACAACATTTTCAAAACTTTCATTATCAATTATAACATCACATACATTCCATGGGCAGTACACTGAGTGTGAAACACTGTTTTTATGCAACCAATCTTCTTCTTTAGCAGGTGCAGTACTCAAGCTACATTGTATGACTAAGGATTCTCCACAATCGCCATACTTCATCTCTTCTTCCTCTTCAAGGTTTTGATCCTCTTCAGCCAGTTCCTCTTTATTTTGCTCCAAGTTTCCTCTACTAGAGTCACAATCTTCCTGTTTGGGCATTCTGAGGTAATGTGTCCAAGCCCTTGACATTTAAAACACCTTTTGGTTTGTTCACTAGATTGAGGCTTACCTTCTCAGGACCCAAATCTCAAGTTGCTACCAGGGGCCTCTTTTTGTTGTTTCTCCACCTTAACGGCAAGCTTGTATACATCATTGAAAGTCCAATAGGGTTGTAGCTACACCACATTAGCTATCTCAATCTTCAATCCTCTAAGATACAGAGCAATAATATGCTCTCATATTCCATCAATTCGCATTTTAACATGAGATGGTCAAACTTAACCGTATACTCCTCCACTGAGAGATCTCTTTGCTTCAAATTATGGAGTCTAAGAAAGACATCTTGTCGAAAGTTATCTAGGAGATACTTTCTCTTCAACTCTTTTTTCATCTTTTCCCAAGTTGTAATTTTTATCCTACCTTCTCTTTCCTTTTGCTTATTCAAATTTTTCCACCAAAAGGATGCATGCTTTATAAGTTTGATGGCTACTAGCTTCACCTTGTAATGTTCAATGACATCATGGTATTCAAATATGCGTTCTACCATGTGCAGCCAATCAAGAATTCTTCAAGGTGCATCTTCTCTTTAAACTCATAAATTTTTATCTTCGAATTGAATATGCTAGGATGAAGTTAGTTTTTGCGTAAATAGTCTCTAATTTGCCGTAGGTGAGATAGGGTGCTATCATCAGAATCGCTGTTGTTTCCACAATATGGATTGGTTTCTTTTTACCTTCTTCATTCCTTCTTTGTTGCCTCATTATCTTCTTTCTCTCTTCTTGTATATGTAGTCGATGTTATAGTTGAAAGGATTTGTTGCCACATTTTCTCTATGAGGGCATCCCTTGGGTTAACATTGGTAGTTGCTGCAACGTCGATGTTGGCTTCAACCTCTTTTGTTGGTGCTTGACGATGATGACCTGCCATAGCTCTGATCGTAATTTGATGTCAGGAATTGATGTTTGAGATGTGAAGATTAACTGCAAACAAAAAAACTCACAAAAAAAATAACTCACAAGGATTTGAATAATGACAGAATATGATTATTGGATTAAAAAGGATAAAAGTTCATCACCAAGACTAAAAACTAAAGGATACAGAAACACCACCTTAAGAATTCTAATTAAGGATACAAAACAATAAAAGTTCATCACTCTAGGAAATCCACATAAGAGATACAGAACTTGAAAAACAATTTAAAAGATTGCTTAAAGACAAAGAAACTTTATTCTCCCTTTTACCAAAAAATAATAGAAAATATATAGGCTAGGAACATCCCTCCAAGCATAAAAACTTTCAGATTGCATTGCTAGAATCATGCTTAAAATCATGAGATTTGCATATGAATATAATCTGTCAATTTACTCCTAAACCTAACCACAATCATATTCATATTCATGATCTTCTTTTTCAGCTAGTGTGAACGCAATTTCCTTATTCCAGCTCACCTTATTTATATATTTATTTAGTAGATTTGGATCAAGGATAAGCTCATCTTATTTTTGAATAAGTCTGCCTTAATCTCAATCCAATCGTATGTTGTGCAGACACTTTGATGTCAACCACCAGTTTTGAAACCTGGGCTTCAAAATGTGACAGTTAATACACAATTGGATGATCTAAGAAAATCCCTAGAAGTGTTTGGCTCCACTGCAATAAAGGGAGACACAGCCAAGAACCTTGAAAGGAAACTGTCCATGTTAACTTGGGATGCCATTCCAAATGCCCAAACCCTTTCATCTATTTCCAGAAACAGCCAGGTAGGCGAGATATTGAGAGTGTTGCTAGCTCAGATCTCTTTGAGATAGATAACATATCTGGCAGTGGTCAGGCCTTGTTCACAAGGCAAGCATCTGATGGCATGTCTAGCTGCATGACCCCATATGCACCAAGCGATACCAGCATTGAATGGAGTGTCGTCACTGCCAGTGTAGCTGACTATTCATTTGTTTCAGATTATGATGAAAAGAAATCAGCAAAAAATATTAGAGCTCTAGGATCAAGAACAGCCAGTAGAGTGGCCAACACCAAAATTTTACCAGACAAAAGGCACAAAGAAGTCGATCAGGTGGGGTATTGAGGTGAAAGAGTCACAAAGCAGTTATGATCGCTGAAACTGCATACAGAACTAGAAGAGATGAGAAGTCAAGGCCTTCGCACCTGCACCAGCTTCCTCAGTTACCCCCATGCCAGCAAAACTCTCACAAGCTGACATTAAAGTGAAAGATCTTTGATTTCCCATGAGCTTAACAAGCTTTTGCCATGAGAAAACTCACTGTTACTCTTCTGCTTTTTATAAGCACATGTATTACAGCCTCGGCCAATGCAGCATGACATGGATAAATCAAAGGTGATTATGGAAGAAGATAGCTGAAAACATTTCCATCCGAAATATAAATTTCAATTTGGCTTTATTCTCTTTATATATGCCTTCAAAGTACTGATTTTCTCTCTAGAAAAATTTAGCACAATGGTCCCTATAGTTCGTGTCACTAAAATGCACAACAGCCTGGAAACATAAAGAATTTGTGTGGGCAATTGGACCCCAAAGAGGGTTAATAGGCCACGTACACCTGACGCACTTGTCTAATCAATTACCTTTATTCATTAGCTCAAATATTATTCTTGTTCTCTTGATTTTCAACTTGGGGGACATTCTCGTTTTGTTTTCAACCTTTAAAAAATAAGTTACTAGAAGTATTTTATTCTCCATTCCTAATTTGAATGTATACAAAAATTAAAACTTTTCTTAGAAAAAAATAAACTGTAAAATCCTAAAAATAATTCTAAGAAAAATCAAAAATAATTTTTAAGAAACTAATAATAACAATAAGAAAAAATTTTGTTGATATTTGTTGTCACTGAAAATCAAAAAAGAAAATATCAAATTTAATTTTTTATTTTTTTATGGATTTTTTTCTATTTTTGTTGTTGTAGTATTTGTTTGCTAATAAAAATATCCAATGTTAACTTGGCTGAAGTACACGAGCAGCTGGAAGATTTGTTGACCAAACATCAAAAGATGTAATCAGTTCTTGAATTTCCCATACTATCCCTAGAATTGAAAATCAAATGACTATAATACCATAACATGTCCATCTGTCAGATTCTGATCGGTCCTTTTACATATCCCAACAGAGCAGATATAAACTCCCAAAACCCTGGCGTTTTGTCCTCTCACTCTCTCACTTTTCTCTCTAGATATCAAAGGGGAGAAAAACATTAGGGTTTTAGAGTGAGGAGAAAACAGAGAGAAAGGGAGCAAGATAGAGAGAAGAGAAGAGACCAAATTTTAGGGTTAGGGTTCTCTTTTTCTTGTTTGGTGTAAGAAAAAAAATAATGGTGGCGGACAAAGGAAAGAAGGTGAAAGTAGCAGAGAAAGGAGAAGAAGAGAACTCTGAAAATATCGATGGAGACCTCGTTCTTTCCATCGAGAAGCTTCAAGAGATCCAAGACGAGCTCGAGAAGGTCCATTGTTTTTACTTGCATTTTACTTTCACTTTTATATCCATGCATGTATTTGCTGATTTTCTCGTTTTGCTTGTTTAGGGTTTATGAGAAAATTTCAGGAAAAATGCTAGAAAAGTTTGGAATTTTTTATAACAATCTTGAATTTCCATGTGTTTTGCTGGGATAATTTTTATCGAACGTTGGTTCAAGTGTCTAAGTATTGAATTTGTTTTTATTTCAATTGTGGGTCAATGAAATAAATGTTAAAAATGGTATTTCAGTGATTGTTAATTTCTGTACCTGATGGGCTTTTCTGTCGTTTATATGTTGGATACATCTGAATTATTGTAGAAAGCTTTTGTCCTTTAATTGTTTTCTTCCGCTTGTTGAAATGTCCCGCCCCCCTTTTTTGTGGTTGCTTTAAGTTATTGTGTCTTATTGTGAAGAAGCGATTTAATGTGGATATGTTTGTTTATGAGCTTGTCGGTAGAGTTGTAAATTGTTATATGTGTTTCTATATTTAATTTTGTTGTTCCGTTTTGTTATGTTGTAGATCAACGAGGAGGCAAGTGAGAAAGTCTTGGAAGTGGAGCAGAAGTACAATGAGATACGCAAGCCGGTCTATGATAAACGGAATTACATCATCAAGTCGATTCCTGATTTCTGGTTAACAGCTGTGAGTGATTCTATTTTTTCCTTATGAATTTAAGGTACTTTTTTTAAAGCTGTCTCCATGTTCATAAGAAGGTTTTAAATTGATATGTGTTCTTCATGTGCAGTTCTTGAGCCATCCTGCTCTTGGTGAACTTTTGACTGAAGAGGATCAGAAGGTTTAGTGTCACATCTTTCCCAAACAGAAATTGGTTCTGCACTTATTTTACTTTGCAAAATTGATTTTTGGTTCAATTTTTTGTAAAGCTGTTTCTGGATGTTTGCTTTTTATGCAATCTTAGTTAACTGCTTTCTTATTTTTTTTATCTTATTGTTTTCAATTATTATTACATTGTAGATATTCAAGCACATTAGCTCGCTTGAAGTGGAGGATTTTAAAGATCTGAAATCTGGATATTCTATCATGTTTGTAAGTTCATCTATGTTCCTTTTCATACCTCATTTTCTAGGCAATTGAAATTGCTTTTACTTTCTTTTTCTTGCACTCAACTGCTGGTAAAAGTTAATTATTCTATGCTCTAATCTGTCCTGATGTTTTGTTGACTGACTTTTATTATAATTGTTCAGAACTTCAATCCCAATCCATATTTTGAAGATACTAAGGTTACAAAGACCTTTACCTTCCTTGATGAAGGAACCAAAATAACTGCCACCCAAATCAAGTGGAAGGAGGGCATGGTGAGGGCTTCTTCTTTTTTTGATGTCTATTCATCTTCTCGCTATCAGTTTTCCTTGGATATTATATTAAATTGCTTTCCTTAATGTGAAGGGCTTGCCAAATGGAGTTAATCATGAGAAGAAAGGAAACAAGCGGCAATTTGCTGAAGAAAGGTTTTTTTATCATACTTGTCAATCAATTTTCTCTCAGTCTTAGGACTTCAGTAACATAAAGCTTGATATTCGTTTCTTTAATAACTTCAGGTTGTGAAATGTGGCCACTTTGTTACTATTTTCTCATTATTTTAATAAGTTTCTTGTATTTAGAGTAGCATTTTGTAAGAATTTCATTTTTTACAAGTCATCTTCCTTCTGTTTTATTGAGCCAAACCTTGACAGATTGAGTTTCCTTTGAGTTTCTCTTTTAGTGTAGACAAATTAACATTTATTTATTGCAATTCCTTGGCAAATGTTGAATAGTGATTGGTGTGCTTATAAATGGTGTGTATTTATACATATTTTTTAGTTTCTAATAAGTTGCTTTATAAATTGCTAGTCATTTGCTCTGTTGTAAAGTTTGCAATCCATTTATGCCACTTTCTTGTATTTGATTCTTCTTTTCTCGCTCAGTCACACTGCAAATCAGCTCTATGTTGTGCTAAATTTCTTATACATATGAATGCAGCTTCTTTACCTGGTTTACCGATGCTCAGCAGAAAGATGACATGGATGAAATTCATGATGAGGTAAATTTTTTTTGCATTTATTGTCTATCTGTAGCTGTTTTTTACTAATTTTGTAAAAGATCTGGTCTAAGTTTTCACTTTTCACTTGGTAAACACTACAGGTGGCAGAGATTATCAAGGAGGATTTATGGCCCAATCCTCTTACTTATTTCAACAATGTAACTTCTTTTTCTTCTGTCTTCTTCCCCTGATTTTGTTATATACCTGTTGTGTAAGATCATGTTTTGCATCCTCTGCCAATTGTTATTGGTAACTTCCTTGATTCAGGAGGCTGATGAAGAGGACTTTGATGGCAATGAAGAGGTACTTATTTATATGTTTTTGGGTTTTTGTTTCTTTGAAAAACTTGGTATAACGTTTTTGCTAATTTATTTCTCTTTTCAAATCAAATTGCGTGGCTGTAGGCTGTAGTATTTCTTTCTATTTTGTGCTATGTATGTTAAGCATATTTACTAGAGTTTTGCTTGCACTTAAAATGTGAATTTATCAATTGATCAAGAATTCGTAAAAAGAAAAATGTGATTGTAGACAACACTTACTAGGGTGTTAAGGGTTTATTGAACAGTTGGAAAGGATGAATCCTTTTATTTCGCGTTTATTTAGATGAGGATTTAATTGCTCATTTTCTTTTGCGTGGTTTTTTTTGAATCATGGTGACATTTGTGTGAGATATACTTGCTAGAGCTTGCTGTATGAATTTGCTTGTGGAACCTACTGTTGGACTTTACATTTGCATCATTTGTTCAGTTATTCATAGTTATAACTGGTTCTTCTAATAATCAATTGCTACTTAATCATTGAAGACAATTTAGTTTATGTTGTAAATTACAATTCTTTTCTCTATAATAGCATTATATTAACCCTAGAATACTCGTACTACACTACAATGTTGTGGATGGATGCTGTAATGTGCTTGTTTCTTTTGATAAGTTTGTATTGCCCCGTACTAGTGTAATGCGGAAGTAATTAATTGGCATTATGCAAATATATTAGCATGCCAATATTTTCCATATTAATCCTGGAGAAATCCTCTGAAACAGGATAGTGGGAGGAGCTGGGATCATGTTTCTTCCTTCCAAAACAATGTGTTCAATGTTTTGGGCTTAGGATACTTGAGTGCCTCATAGACACATAATCAGCAAAGGTCTTATCCTAACTGACGCAAATCATTGGGATTGGATATAGATTGTCTTGTGTGTGTTAGTATTAAGGCTTTAGAGAACAACTTGCTAATCCCTTGGATTACCCTTTCATTATATAGACAATACTAAGGAAGGAGAATCAGTTACAAATTACACATTAATACTCCCAATTAATCCATCCTAAATTGTCTCCCATGAAATATTCCCATAATATTCCAACTCACACACACGCATACACTAACACTCCCCCTCAAGCTGGAGCATATATATTAGTCATGCTCAGCATGTTACATATATAGTCAACTTGAACTCCTGGAAGTGATTTCGTAAGAATATCGGCTAGTTGGTCCTCTGTGCACACATGCTTCAATAATATTGTTCCACTGCCACTTTTCCCTAATGAAATGACAATAAACTTCTATATGTTTGGTTCTTTCATGAAATATTGGTTTGGAAGCAATATGAGTTGTCGCTTGATTATCACACCATAACTTTGTAGGGGTCCAAACTGAAAGCCCAATTTCATCTAAGAATTGAACCATCCATAATACCTCTGTTGTAGCCAAAGCCATGGCTCTATACTTTGCTTCAGCGCTAGACCTAGCAACTACTTGCTGCTTCTTGCTCTTCCAGGACACTAGATTACTCCCAAGGAAGATAGCATAACCAGATGTAGACTTTCTATCCGTAGGAGAAGTTGCCCAATTTGCATCTGCATAGGCTCGAATACCCCCATCACTAGTAGAACTTTAGACTTCCTATCTATACTTCTACGCTAGACCTAGCAACTACTTGCTGCTTCTTGCTCTTCTAGGACACTAGATTTCTCCCAAGGAAGATAGCATAACCAAATGCAGACTTCCTATTTATAGGAGGGCCTGCCCAATCTGCATCTGCATAGGCTCAAATGCCCCTTCACTAGTAGAACTTTAGAATATTTCCTTTGCAGGATTTCTCAATAAATATTGGAGGATGCACATCGCTACTCTCCAATATCAGGTCTCATCATGGTCAGGTAATTCAATTTTCCTATTAGTCTCCTATAAGGTGTGGGATCATCGAGTAAAGTGCCATCTTCTGGAGAAAGCTTGATACTTGGATCCATCAGTGTGTCACTGGGCTTGGCATCGAACAAGCCTTCATCTTTCAACATATCCAGCACATATTTCTTCTGAGATACAAAGATTACTTTTTTACACCTGACCACTTCAATACCCAAAAAATATTTCAATTGACCAAGATCCGTGGTCTCGAATTGGGTTTAAGATACATCTTAAGTCTGTCGATCCCTGCACTATAACTGCCAGGGATGATGATATCATCTGCATACACTCCCAACAATATAAGCCCAGAACTTTGCCACATATAAAATACTGAATGATCATTCTCACTTTGTTGCATGCCATATTGAACAAGAGCTGCACTAAATTTGCTGAACCACGTGCGTGGAGATTGCCTCAAACCATATAGAGACTTTCGCAAGTAGCACACCTTCCCAAGACTCCCCTTGAGCAACAAACCCCAATGGTTGCTCCATTTATGCCTCCTCAATCAGTTAGCATGTTGAAAAGCATTCTTCACATCCAATTGATGTAATGCCCATTCATGTGTAGTAGCAAAACTGAGAAATATGTGAATAGATGTCATCTTTGCAACTGGTGAAAAGGTATCAAAATAATCTACTCTATATGTCTACACATATCCCTTTGCTACTAGTCTTCGATCTAGCCATTGAACCATCAGGATTCAATTTGTGGCATAAACCTACTTGCACCCAATAGCTTGCTTCTTTTCTAGCAAGGAAACCAGGTCCCATGTATGGTTGGCCTTTAGGGCCATCATCTCATCCTCCATAGCCTTACGCCATCCTAAATCTGCAAAAGCATCACGAAGAATACGCGGCACAGTAATAGCATGAATTGTGGCTCTACAAGTCTAAAGTTGAGCAGAAAGTCCTTTGTACGAGGGTGTGTATAAAGGAAATTTTCTGTTAGTTTGCGTACCTTTATGTAGAAAAATCGGTACATCTTCAGCCATGGTTTCTCGAAGTGGATCCATCAACAAAGAGATTGTCTTAATAGGGGAAGTTTTCGTAGGGGGATCTAAGTAGGTCGTTCTAGTGTACATACGGCCAAATCGAGTATCTGGGCATGCCTTAGAAGGACATGCATTGACCTGTATGTATCTAATAGATGATAAAATCTTCTTCTTCTGATATGATAGGTGATGGATGAGATTGTAGTACCGAAGGAAAATAAATCGACTTGTGAATCGCGACATCTGCTGAAATAATAAAGTGACCTAGGTTTGCAGAGTAGCATTGATACCCTTTCTGGACATGTGAATAACCTACGAAGATACACTTAAGAGAATGTGGGTTTAATTTAGTGCGACCTAGATGAGTGTCATGAACAAAACACCTTTACCCAAACACCTTGAAAGAGATTGGAAATAAAGGATGATAAGGACATAATACTTGAAAAGGAACGTTTCCTTCAAGAATCGAGGACTGCAAACAATTTATAAGATAACATGCTATGAGGATAGCTTCACTCTAGAACACTTTAAGGACCTTCATTTGAAACAAAAGAGCACTAGCCACGTCCAACAAATGGCGATTTTTCCTTTTAGCCACCCCATTTTGCTGTGGGGTATCTGTACATGAGGACTGATTAACAATACGTTTTGCATTTAGGAATTGAACAAACTCTGTAGAAAAATACTCTCCCCTATTATCATTTTGTAAAATTTTGATAGACCTACCGAAGTGATTCTATATTTCTGCATGAAAGGTGGTGAAGACAGAGACTAATTCGGAGCGGCTCGTAACAAATACAACCAACAAACTCGTGAATAATCATCAACAAATGTCGCAAAGTATCTATAACTAGATTTTGAAATAATAGGACAAGGCCCCTATACATCAGAATGAATCATAGCAAAAGGAAGTTTTTCTCTTTTATTAAATCAAGGTCAATAGGATACTCTGTGTAGTTTGGCAAACTTGCATGATTCACAATCAAAACTAAAAGAGGATAAATGAGGACACATAGCTCGTAAAGTTGACATAGATGGATGACCAAAACGACAATGAGAGTCATAAGCTAATGACAATTCTCTTTAGTATGTCATTAATCTAGATTATATCTTCTATTTGTCATCAGGCAGATAAAGACCTTCAATTCTTCCCTTACCAATAGTCTGCATTGTCAATAGATCCCAAAAAACACAATAAGTAAGAAAGAAGGAAACACTACAATTTAAATTCTTTGTAATCTAACTAATTGAAAGTAAGTTAAAAGGAGAAGAAGGGACATGTAGCACAGAATGTAAAGGTAACATGGATATAGGTCGAGCCTTGCCACTTCCCACAATATCTATGGAGTTTTCATTAGCAACCAAAACAGAATGTTTCCCCGTCATTGCAGTATATGAATGAAGAGTAATTGTAGTACTCGTCATGTTATCTGAAGCCCTTGAATCAATCACCTAAGTCTTAGAAGGGGTAGCCAAGCATGTAGTAGATTTACCTTGTATAAAAGTTGTTAGAGAGGAGATCTACGTCTGATTTTGAAGCATCTGAATAAGCTTGTCATAGTCACCTTGGGATAACTGAACTCTTTTCTCCTCTTGCTGTTGGGGTTGAAGCGCAGCATTAGTAACATATGTTGCTGGTGGGCTAGAATTGCCCTTAAGTTGCGGACAAACATTCCGTAAGTGTCCCTGTTGTCCACAATGATAGCAGGACCGCGGGTCTCCTCTCCCTCTTCCATGTTCTCTACCTCGTCCACCATTTCCTCTGCGTGGTGCTCGCCTTTCACTCTGTAGGGCCACAAATACTGCCTTGTTTTCCTGTGGAGGATCATGCTGAGCCCTGCTCAAGCACTTATAAGCATCTAGTTAAAAAGTGGATCTCTACCTGCTAACATTTGAGTACTAGCACTAGCATACTCTTTCCTTAATCCTGCTAAGAAAAATAATACAGCTAGAGCCTTTCGTTGCTCCTGGTTTGTCTTTAGATCGGTAGACAAGGGCATGAGTTCAGTAAACTCATCATATACTTCCTTGAGCGCAGCAAAATATTCCATCAGGCTCCTAAAGGACTATTTTATTCTAGTCCATGCCCTAGTAACATCTGAGATTCTCTGTCAATTCTCAGAATTTGCGTAAACAATTTTTAAAGTATCCCAAAGTTCCTTGCATGTAAAGTATTGATTAAACATCACCTCGACTCGTTCCATCAAGTTGAATAATTGTTGAAGTACTTGATTGTCCTCCTACTTCCACTTTGCATACTCTGAGCTTTCCTTTGCTGGCAGCTCGTTTGTCAGAAACCAAACCTTTCCAAGACCTCGCAAGGTTACCAACACAGTCTTGCTCCATGATAAGTAGTTGGAGCCATCAAGTTTCTCATCCGACAACCGTGAGCCTCTGATAAACTCCTGAGTTGTCACCTTTGATGCGGTTGCCTCTTCCTTTGCCATGGCGACAGAACCTTCTTCCTCCAAAACACAACTGCCAATCCTTCAATTAGGTAACACAACCCCTAATCAACAATTAGGAACTCCGTCCCTAGTTCTACAGCCACGCTCTACGTCAAGAAGAACTTGTCTCCCTTAATCTATCATTCACGAAGAGGTTGCAACCCCTTCTTCTTGCCACCTTTGAGAATAAGGGGGCGGCCCCCTTTCAACTAATGAGGGACTGCTGAAGAGGAAGGAAAAGTTTTAAGTATGTAGCTTTAGGGCTGCGAGATCAAAGTTTGAAGTAGCGACGGCTTAGGTGATGGCTAGGGTTGTCCTGCTAGCTCTGATACCGTGTTAGAATTAAGGCTTTAGAGAACAACTTGCTAATCTCTTGGATTAGCCTTTCATTATATGGACAATACTAGGGAAAGAGAATCAATTGCAAATTATACATGAATGCTCCCAATAAATCCCTCCTACACTGTCTCCCATGGAATATTCCCATAATATTCCAACTCACACACAAGCATACACTAAATGTGCGCATGCCTTTTAGATTTTTGCATATCAGCTTAGCACTAGAAGTCTTTACCCAATTCAGAGTTTAAAGTTTACGGTAGTTGAAGAAGCACTTTGAGCTTGCAGGTGGCAGGTCTCTGATGGTATAATTTGAGATGCTTAAGGTAATTGTTTGGATTGCATTTCATGTAGGGAAAGTTTTGTTGTTGTGAGGTGAATGGTCATTGAGCAAATTAAAGATTCAGGTCTTGGAATGAAGATATTTATAGTTTGGTATATTGATCAATGAAGTCCTTGATTTAGTGGTATAGATGAAGGTGGGGAATGAGGTTGACAGCAATAATGAAAATTGTGGTGATTTGAGAAAGCATTAGATGCATTTTCTTTTTATTCTAGGAAATACTTGGGTCTAGGTCACTGTTCAGGTAATAGCTCTATTGGAATTTCTAACTGCTTTTGATTTTTTTTGAATTTTTTCAGACATAAAAACATTGTTGTCAAATGCCAATGGCTTAATCATCTGTTCTGTTAAAAGATGGTAAAATATCAGAGACAAAATGTTGTATATTTATACTCATCATAGTGATGCATTATATTTTTGGGTAATTTATATGCACATTTTTTTTTTTGGCCAATTGTATGCACATTCTGAAGTCATAATTTTTTTTATACCAAGTAGACACCGTTCTTTTCTGTTTGTCTCAGGTTTGTTTAAAGCGTGCTGAAGTGGAATAGTATATTTACTATTAAACTCTACTTATTTCTGCCATCTTTTTATCTTATATTTATCCATTGACAGGGAAAAGATGAAGATGACTTTGATGACGATGATGATCAAGACGATGAGGATGATGACGATGATGGTGATGATGACGATAACTAAAATCACTTCTGGCCTTTGCGTGCTTTGCTTAAGTAAGAACTTGTGTAAAGTTGTCTTTTAGTGGTTGCTAAGTAAGGTTAGGGGAGGATAACCATCTTTAAGATAGCTGTCTCTGCTGTATAAGCAAGCAACTGGCATTATTGTCAGCATAGCTCTGACTCGTTTCCTTTTGTCTATCCCTCTTTTACCTTTTTTTTTTTTTTTTTTTTTTGTCATTGTTTCTCTGGTTTCCTCCCCAATGATATTGGAATGCGGGCATTTCATCTATAGTATTGTTTAAACTCCGTTAATTAGTAGAGAAAAATTATATTATGGTATGTAAAATGCAGAATAGATTATAGTTATGGCGTTGAGCTTGACATCTTTATGAATTTGAGTACTATTTAGTGATTGTTTCTACAATGTACTGAAGCGCCCTCTTTCTGTTTCTTGCCAAAATAATTACAAGATCCAAGAGTTTTTTCAACCATGTGACAGAACTCTCCGGAACGATTAAAAGGTATACAGAGGTAAATTTGAAGTTTATCTATGATTAATGACCCGTTTGAATTTTAGTGAACCTCGGGTTGAATTCAGTCTTTTTTTTTTTTTTGGTTGTCAATCTTTGAGCATGAGTTGAATTCAATCTTTTTTTGGGTTAACGGCACCATGAGTGCAGTTTTGTTGAATTCAGTCTTTGAGTATGCGACAAGGAACTCTGCGGAAGGATTAAAAGGTGCACAGTTTTGTTGTAGATTGTTCCTTCTAGAAGGCCCTAAATTTGAAGTTTATCTATGGTGTATCCCCCGGTTGGATTTCACTGTACCTCGTGTTGAGCTCAGTCTTCTTTTTTTCGTGGGGCAGGGGTTTGGGGACGGGGTTGACTGCAGCATGAGTTAAACTCAGTCTTTTTTTGGTTTAATTGCACCACGAGTGCATTAATATATTATCTCGGGATGCCGCCTATGGTTATCTTTCTATCCGTGATTGGAGGAGGAAGGATCCGGTGAACAATTATATCTTTAGGTAGTCGGTTGTTTTGCATAGCGTAGTTGATTACTTGTGTAAAAATTTTCAAAAAATAAAAATATTTTTTTAATTCACAAATCACCATCCAAACACATTTTTTAATTTCGTGATTACAATATTTAATTTCAATTTTAACGTCGTTGTTTTGAGTCTCATGAAATCAACCTATCGTTCATTCAAATAAATTCTTAATTAAAACTCTTAATTAGTGTGATATGAAATAGTAAAATGAAGTAGACGTTTGCGCATATGGTTGATATTTTTGCGGAATTAATTAGTTCTTGCACTATTATTGTTGTTAGAATTATGAGGCTAACCGAGGTTTCAGCTGTGTTTCTTTTCCCATTTTGTTGAGCAAAATATTGATTATTGAGAAAAAGGAACAAATCATCGACAAAATTGCGAGTCATTGTTTCGGGAGTTAGCCTTAGCAGGTTTATGGGGCCAAGTGAAGCAGAGACCAGCGTGTAGCAGAAAAATTACTTAGCAAAATGAAAATAAGGCTGCAAAATCCTTGATTATCTGTTTGCTTAATCTGATCACAAACAGAATCAATGGAAATAAATTGATCAGATTGTCCTTTACCGCTTGGGCAACCTCTTCAAACTGCGCAGAAGTAGTATGAATGTTCCAAACCTTAATCTAAAGAAAACAATAGCTTCTTCCTCCTGCCTTGCCACGAAAAGAAGTTAATGATGAAATTTCTCTTAAAATTAGTTAGTTGTTCCATCATTGTATTGTTTCATTTTGCAACTCTCTTACAATCATTTTACTTCAGAAAAAAAGGTATCTAGTCAAATCACACCCAGGAAAACTTGAAAACAGAGGCGAATCCAATGCCATGGCCCCACTCACACTCAGTTCACCTAAACCTAGTCTCAGCCCTTTTTTATTAATTTCAATGTTTGACACCCTTTTCCGCTTCGTCCCCGAAAGCACAAAGTCGGGACTGGATCATTTAAAAAAAATAAATAAAGAATTGGAGTTACTTGAGTTGAATGGTTGTATATAACAGAACACATGACAGTGTCTCCGTTCAAAGGCAGACTTCAACCGAGTTGGAACAGAACTTGGAATGGTTGATCCCCTCATTCCCACGGTAGATCTCTCAACTTTCTTTCGGGAAGATGATGAGGATGGCAAGAGGATGGCCATGGAAATCATTACCAAGGCCTGTTCTGAGCATGGTTTCTTCCAAATTGTGAACCATGGCGTGCCCATAAATTTGTTGCAACGGGCGCTTGAGCTGTCAATGATTTTCTTTGAGTATCCAGCTGAAGAGAAACTCAAAAGTAGTCCAGCGTCTGATGCACCTCTTCCAGCAGGATACAGCATGCAGCCCCAACACTCGACTGACAAGAATGAGTATCTATTGATGTTTCCACCAGGGTCTAGCTTCAATGTTTTGCCTGATAACCCACCTGAATTCAAGTTTTTCTCTACACTCATTCTTGCTATCAACATATTCTATCTTTCAATATTCTGCCACTATACCTATACAAATATTAATTCAATCGACTTAATTTTGTAGGCAAGTTTTGGAAGATGTTTTCTCCAACTTGACAAAAACAGGTGTGCTTTTAGAGAGCATAGTAAATCAGTGCTTTGGTCTCCCTGCCAATTTCCTCAGAGAATTCAATCATGATAGGAGCTGGGATTTAATGGCAGCACTTCGTTACTTCCCAGCTACTGAAACTGAGAACAATGGAATAAAAGAACATGAAGATTCCAATATCCTCAGCTTCGTGTTCCAGGACGAAGCTGGTGGTCTAGAAGTTTGCAAGGACGGGGAATGGATTCCTGTAATCCCTGCAAAAGGCACATTGGTGGTCAATATAGGCGATGTTATTCAGGTACAAAGTTTACATTTCCTTTTCCATGTCATTTCTTATCTGTTTACTCAGCTTTTCAGCTTTGTATACTGTATAATTTCAAAAATCAACTCTTTTGGTACTGGAAACACTGTGCAAAGGTATTGAGCAACAACAAATTCAAGAGCGCAACTCACAGAGTGGTGAGGCCTAAAGGGAGAAGCCGCTATTCGTTTGCCTTCTTCTATAACTTGCAGGCAGAGAAATGGCTTGAACCACTGCCACAGTTCAGTAAAGACATTGGGGAGCCACCTAAATACAGAGGATTCCAATACAATGAATACCTGCAGCTGAGAGTGAGGAACAAGACTCATCCACCCAGTAGACCTGAAGATGAAATTCGCATCACCCATTATAAAATTAATACTTAGCTGGAATACTACTAGTATGATATCAATGTTCACTCTGTAATCTTTTTCAATTTCCATTGCCAGGCAATAAAACTTGAATAAGTGTGAAGTTGAGGGCCTTGACATTGTGATGATCCAGGGTATTTGTAATGTTTCGATTTGGAAGTAGTAAGTATGATTAGTCATATCTTGTACAAATTACGTTATCTGCAAAACATCATTTACTATAAGTTCTATAAATGAAAGTTAAGTTTTTGATTGAACACTATAAAATGAAATCTAATATGGATAGGCATCCGGGACATATATAACTCACATAGTTCATATAATCATTCTTAAGAAATATCATTCTAACAGATTTAAAATTCAAATCCCTTTCCAATTTCCAAGCTATGGCTTCCTGTGTAAAAGGATTTAACATGCGGCGGCTTTCTCTGGTACTATTGTTTACTTTAACAATTATGAACCATTGAATAACAAACTATCAACAACCCCAGATTACTGTCTTTAGCGACGGCATCTTCAAGAATTGATTCCCCATATGTTTTGTTTGTTCACTTGTCTATTTCCTTAATTTTTATATGTAAATTGTAATATTTAAATATAATTATAATTTCTTTTATGCAAATAGCCTAAAATATAGTGTAATAATTTAGAACTCTATATAAAATATAATTTACCTATAAGCTATATCATTGAATCTACTCATAAAATATTGGATAATAAATTTAGGATAAATCAGCGGTGCTCATAAAATTTTGCAGCATGCTTCAAACCTACTCTCTCATTGATTCTCCATATCCTTTTGTTGCAAAGACTTCTTATTCTCATTTATAGCCCTTAGTATTCCTTCTACATTTTTCTTTTATTAAAAGATCATAATTTAGTATTTAAAATTTATATACTGATATTTAATTCTTAAATTTATTAAAATATTATATGATTATGTTAATCAACTGAATTAAATTTTAAGCTCGCATCTCTTTCGTCTTTGCTTACATTATAGATCAGAAAATAATGAAACAGTAACGTGGTATAGAATTCTCACTATTATTGTCATTTTCCATTATCTCCTTCTTCTCTTCTACTCACAGGCGCATCTGGTGCTTGCTGCGTTCTTTCCTACGAAAAAATACAATTTCTAGTTGAAACCACATTTGACAACACTTAGAACTACACATGAACCTGTTGGTATGCTAATAGCTGAATCTATTTCGAAATCCATGTGTTTTTCAAATTTATTATTTTTCAACTCCTAATTCTCTCATTTTCTTTCTATTTAGTAATAAAGAGATTTTGGATATCGTCTAATATATTTTCTCTTCAAATCGATTTAAATAAATTTATTTAAACCAAACTTAATAAATTTATTAAAATTTATCTTTTCGTAATATTTCAATAAATTCCAATCCAAATTACAAAGAGGAGCAATTCCTAATTCTTTCAAATAATCAAAAGCAAGGATAAAATAAATAAATAAAAGGAACTGCCTGCCCTTCCCTGCATATGAGTTTGACAAACAACGGGGCTCTTGAAAATTGGGCTCTGGAAAGGAGCATGAGTTTCAGTCTTGAAGCTTAAAAGCCAGCCCAATGCTAAAATCATTTACATTTTTAGTAACAAATTAATTGCTTAAGGGTTGAATAATAGATTAAGTTTAACTAAAATAATAAAATTTTTTAAATTTTATTACTTTATTTAAATAAATTTATATATTTTTATTGTATTAAAATAAATCTTTAATCTTTAATTTATATTTAAAAACAATTCTTAACCTTTAATTTATATTCAAATAATTGTTTAATTTTTAATTTGTATTTAAATAAATCTTTAACATAAATTAATTTTCGTTTGAAATAAAAATTTATTTAAATAAAATTTAAAAATAAAAGTATAAAATTTTATTTTAAAAAATAGAATAGTTTAGGAGCTTTTTAATATTTTAGCCCTTTAAGTTTCCTTTCATTTTCAACAATCTACTTTGATTTTTCCTTTTACCTAGTATCTATTTCCTTACATTTTTATTATTTTCTTCATAATTACAACATAAAAGAAAATGTTAGAAATTATCACCATGCAAAGAGAATGAAAGGTTTTTTAGCATAACCATCAAAGATATTTTCATCACCTCATAATTATATTTTATGATTAAAATTTTAAAATAAATTAAATTTCATAAAAAAAAGGGATGTGGAGTTAGATATTTCAGGCCTTGACCTTATCTATGATCAGCTTTTGTCACCAAAGGTGAATGTTACATCGATATTAATGTATTGGAAATAATATGCATTAATCATTTATGATCTTTTTATAATATTTTACATATCATCCTCAATTTAGAAATTTAATATTTGGATTTTTAATTCTTTTAAGATATTTTAAATTTATTCATTTGATCAATCATTGTAAGCACTCATTTGTGTTTGGGCCCGATTAAGCCCGTTAATGTTTGGATCCAATCAAGTTTATTGACGTTCGGCCCGATTAGATCCATTGATGTTTGGCTCAATTAGGCTCATACTTGCCCAGATCCAATTAGATTTTTTTTTTAAGTTGATTATTATTTTTTTTGTTTTTTTTTTCTTTATTGCTTTCCTTTTTTGTTCCAATCCACATGTGAGTGAAAAGAAGGAATTGGGATAAGAATCCCTTGGTTAAACACAAAATTGAATTAGCTAAAATTTTGGACCCAAAAATCACGCTGGATAGAATGTAATCCCATAATTCAACCTGGGATTGATTCTGTTAGTTTTTCTAAAATCGATTCTAAGACTGCCTATAAATTGGACTAATTCTACATTAAGAGATACACAAAAAATTTTAAGAAAAAATGGTCTAAAGAATTTTTGGCAAAAAGGTTCTAAGAGGTTCAATTTTGGGACTTTAGGTTCTATCTAAGGTTAGAGGTTCGATTCTAGGTTTTTTGGTTAAAATTAAGATTCTAAGAGGTTCTGGGAATAATTTGGACAAAATTTAGAGAAATCTGAGAAAAATTCAAAAAAATTTGGGTTTTTGAGAAGAACATAAAGTTTTCGATGAATTTTTCGGTGGCTATTTGAAGTTTTCGGTGAGATTCCGACGATATTTTCAGAATCTTGCAGACTTTCTAGAAATTGGTAGGTTCTAGTTTTTTGGTTGAATTTTTCGATAACTTTTCTAAAATTTTTTGAACTCGTTGGTTAAACTTATACATGTAGTGAAAGAAAATTATTAAAATTTTTAGATTAAAATGAACATAAAAATAAAAAATATTTTTTTTACTTTTTAAAATAAATTTTACTGGCCTGGATATATCGAATTTCAGTAGCAATTGATGGAATGGATAAATTTAAAAATTAAAAAAAAGTTAAGGATTTAAAATTTAAGCTATAAAAATCATAAATAAAAATAAAATGTTAGGCAAAAATCATTAATTTTTTATGCAATTTGGGAGCTTTTCACTGTCCCATGGTAGCAGACATTAAAATATCCATTGATTTGACTACAAATTAAAATCGCTTTCTGCAAACAAACGCGCCCTTGACACTGGTGGCAAACAACTTTAAACATTATATGTACATGGCACATGCGATTCTGAATTTTGTTATTATTTAGGAAAAAAGAAGTAATATTATTTTTTTTATGGTATTAATATTATTTGACAAAAAAAAAAAAGAATAGGATATATGGGGTCAATTACTGTTATCAAAAGGGGTTGATATATGCAAAGGGAATATCTTTCTTTTCAAAGAACACTATCAAGAAAAGAGTTATAAAGGCACCCTCGTTTTCAAATCAAGTTGCAGGCTTTGAAAATAGGGACAAATATATAGAAAAAGTTTTAAAGATGAAATTAATAAATTTTTTATTAAAAATATCTAATAAAATATTAATAAAAATTTAATAAAAAATTTATTGAAAATGTTATTTATATTCAAATTTAGTTAGTAATTCTTAACGATAAAAATTTTATTAAAATTTTAAATAAAAATGCCTATCTTAAAAAAATTTATAAAAATTTTATTAACTTTTTTATTAATTTTCATATTTGATATATGTGAAAAAAATCTTTCACTCCAACTATTTGGATTTTTATTTTATATTTTTTTATCATTTTTAATAAAAAAATTTACAAATAAATTAAATATAGATAAAACAAAATGAGATGGTCACTTTCATTTTGTAATTCAATACATAAACTATAAAACTAAAGTTATCAGCTATATATTGTGAAGGGAGGAAGAGGAAAGAGAAATGAGAATATAAACAATAATGATATTTCTTTGAGCTTATGTTTGGATAAGAAGAATATCAATTTGATCCTCTTGTTTTTTTTTTCCAAGCTTACTTGGTGTCTTTTGATTGGATTTTATTGTATTTTTCGAGATAAGAATTTAGCATGTGGTTTTGTCGCAACATGCAGAGCGGGCAAAGCATTAAAATCTAGATGGAAAATGACTGTCACATTAGTTTTTAATTTTTTTATTTTTTTTAGTGAAAATGATACATTATTTATGCATATTAACATTATGTGTTAGGAACGGTTAACTTGTAATTCATTTTATTATAATTTTATAATTATTTAATTATAATAAAATATTATGTAAGTGTCTATCACTTATGATTAATTACAATAAAATATTATTTAAAAGTGAGTTTTAATGTTTTATAATTCTTTTTTTAAATTTAAAATTTTTTTGAGATAAGTTGTGTTAAAAAAATAATTAAAGCAAAAATATTTTTCTCCTATTTAAAGGAAATCTAATCATTTATTTTTTTTATCAAAAACATAAAAGAAAAACACTTGTTAAAACTATAGCAATTTGAACAAGAGTAAAATCTTATATAATTATTTATTAAAATCATTTCAATTTTAATAAATATATACAATATTATCTAATTAATATTCACAGGTCCTAATCGTTCTGTTCGGGAGAGCCAATCCAACCATTCATTTGTGAATTTCTGTTTTAATATGAAAAACTAATAAAAAATTGATATTCAAAAACTAACATTCAAACACTGCCTTAAGGCAAATAAGGATCGGACCGCAGTTGGAGCCAAATTTGAACGAGCCATCAGCAATTAAATTCCAAAAATTTGGAACAAGTATGAAAAAGAAAATAATAATAACAGCACCATGATTCACGTGGTGGCTATTGGCCTTGGTGCTATCGATGAAATGACACAGTTAAACAAAAATGTCAGTGTTGTGCCTTGCACGTAAGCACAAAAGGAGTGTGAAAAAAATCTTTGGGGCCCTATCCAAATTGAGAAAAAAAAAAGTTGAAATTAAAGGATTGGATATTTGGATTACAGATGGATATAATTTTGGAAATAAAAATATATCCAATTGGAAAAAAAAAAAAATTTTGAGGGAGAGAGGAGGGCCACAGAGAGTGGGGGAAATGATGCGACCCAACTGTTTTTTTTTTTTTTTCCTTGAAAAAGATTTTCTGGGAATAGAGTCAGCTAAGTAAAGCTAAACCTTTCTATCCCTTTGCCTCCCAGTCCTCGTGAATAGTAATATTCAAATGTTTTCTTTAATCAATTTTTTTATTTAATAATTTATATTATGTATATTTCATATTAAATATATAAAAATATATAATATTAAAATTATTATATAATAATTTAAATTAATAAGTTAAATATGAAATATAATTTTTAATTTTTATTAAAATTTTAAATCATTTTATTTTTATATTATTTTTATTTTATATTATCATATTATATTTAAAATTATCAATTTTTTGTAATTTTTTAAAATTTTGTAAAATAAAGATAATATTAAAGATGGCTACCCTTTAGAATGGATAATGGATGGGTTTTCTTTCCCTTTCTTTTTCTACTTTATTAAATGTCATAGTCTTTAAGGACAAAAGGAAAAACAAAATAAAATAGTAGTATTGTTGAAAAATTTTGGATTGAAAGCAAGGAAAGTAAAAAAAAAAAAAAGGATTTTCAGGATTAATGATATTTTAATACATGGATTAAGTTATTCCGTGTCATCTTATTTTTTGTTATAAAAAAATCACAATTTAAGAATAAAAAAATTTATAAACATTAAGATTAAAAATTTTAATTTATCAAATTTTATTTTTTAAAAATAATTATATGAATTAATTGAATTGAAATTCAATTCCTCATTATAATTTTTTTTATTTGAGAAATATACAACCCTTGAAAGTAGATACGTCAAATGGATTAAATGGTCCGTGGCATGACAAGATTCAGCACAACACGGGTTGTGTTTGGTACAGTTTGTCGTTAAGTAATCGGGTAAGGCTAAAATATTTTAAACTCATGAATCGACACAACATGACCTGTTAAGATCTAGTGCTAGTACGTGATATATAGGTTAGCATGACACAATATACAAGTTCAATCGTGTTATGTTTTTTCATAATTGTTATCAATGAGCTCATATAAGTGTATTCATGTGATTTTTTATATTGCAATAAAATTATATTTTTTTTTAGTATTTTGTTGGTAATTTATAAAATAAAATTATATTTAATAAATTTACTTATTAAACATTTAAATTTTTTATAAATAGATTATATTTAATTAATGATTAACAAAAATAAAATGACAAAAATAAATTAAAACTTCAAATTAAATACAAATTTAATTAATAAAGTAAATTACTACATAATAAAAGGTATAAAATAATTACATAAGACAAAACATATTATATAAGTGAGTCATCAATGATAAGAATGAAAAATAGAATAATAATGTTGTGTTTTATAATATATTTTATATGAATGT
This sequence comes from Durio zibethinus, assembly GCF_002303985.1. Next base: position 20,465,190 of record NW_019167838.1, on the reverse strand, counting down.
GTGCTTTTTAAATATTAGGGTTATAATTTCAATATTTTTATTTAGTGGATTTATTATTTCTATTTTGTGGATGTAGGTATTTTGTCAAATCATATAAACTATGTTATATTTATTTCATTTTACTTTTATTTATCTCACAAATACTATTTTTAGTAATAGATGAATTTTTAAAAAATAATTAAAATTTAAAAAAACTATTAATGAGTTGTAGCTGGTCCATCTCAAGATGCAAAATAGTGCTATGCTTGGCATAGCACGACCTATGAAAGTTACGAGTCATATGTCATGTTAGGCCATACCTTTAATTTTCGTAAACCATGTTAGCATAGTACATCAAAAAAATAGTATTAGACCAACATGATTTATTAACAAATAGACTAATACTTAAATAAATTATATTGGTTAGCACCATCTTTTTGACACCTCTATGTCAACTATCTAAGCTAGTTGATCAGACATAATTATTTCGATGAATTTAGAAATTAATCCAATAAATATTTCATTTTGTTTGAAATATTTAAACATTATTAGACTTGAATTGAATATTGGGTATCAATTTGTAATTGAGATTTAGGTCCAAGAATTAGGAGTCCCAAAATAGTTCTTTTTATTTTATTTATTTTGTTACTTTTTAGTTTATTTTATATTTGTTATTTTTATTTAATCCATGATCGAAGTAAAAAAAAAAAGAAAAGGAAAAGGAAAATTAAAAATATATGATTAATGTTGTGAAACTTGATTTGCCTTGATTTTCTTTTGATTCAAAAATTAGTGATTGAAATTGAATTTGGAAAGCTTGAGCATCTATCATTGAGAAAGCAAAAGGATCTTTAGAAGTGAACCTGTTTTTTTTTTTTTTTTTTTGTTATGAAGATCGCAACCATAGGAAGGTTAGGACAGGGTCTTAAATTCGAGGGATTTCTACAACTTTGAATGGCGAAAAGTTGTTGAAAGCAACAGTGTTATAGTTGGAAGGAAGGCTTGATTGTGTAACAGTAGAAAAGCAAGGAGCAGAGAAAGAAAAGACACCATCATCGGCTTGTGATGGAGCAGAAGGAAGAAAGCTGATTTTGGCCTTTTAAACCACATCATCAAACGACGACGTTGCTATACCAAAGAGGAGACCCGTGACCCATTCAGGTAAGATTTATTTATTTGTTTTTTGTTTTCAATTTATTTATTTGTTTTTATTTTCAGATATTTATTTATTTATTAATTTTTATTTCCATGCATATTTATTTATATTCATTTTCTTTATTTGTTTTATTTATTTCTTGTCATCCATTTTAGAGTGAATACATTTTGTTTATTTTATTTCTATTTTTTCTTACAATTTTTAGTAATATATGACTTTTTTTAAAATAATAATGAAAAAGAAAAAGAAATTTTGATGTTAATTGTGATTTTGTGAATTTAAAATTTTTAATTATTTTTTGGTATAATATTTTTGTATGATTATTTTGAAATTAATATTTGTAAATAAATAAATTATTTTTTATAAAATATTTAATAAATCTAACGACGAAATTTTTTTAAATAAATTACAAAATTTATCTTAAAGTGATAAAAAATTTTTTTTGTGAAAATCTAAAGATTTTTGAAATATTTAAATATTAAAATTAATAAAAATCATTTTAATTAAAACATAAACAAATAACAAAAGATTAATTTAGTACCAATTTTTTAATATTATGAGATGTTAAAATTTTCTTACATATAATTAACTTCTAAACTTAATTATGAGAATGTACACAAAAACTTATTCTTTTTAAAAATATTTAGTTTAAGCTTAGAATAATTTTAAAATAGATAAATTCATTTAAATGATTGATTTTTTTCTTGATAAAAAAATTAATAATATTTTTTATTTAATGAATAAATTTTTATATTTGAATTTAAACATAACTACAAACCCAAAATAAAAAATAAATCATGTGCATTGCGCTACTTGGGCACTATCAATTCCTACTAATTCTTTTGGCTTCCTTTTTCTCCCATGGAATAATTAAAAAAGGAGAGTGGATATCTGATGGCCCTAACTTGAAAACTATAAATCCTGTTCAGAAAAGCACATTTCGAAAATGGTATGATTTAGGTTGACCTACTACATAATAGTCAACATCAGCATCCTGACCTAATTATAATAGGAGGAGAGTTGTAGGATTTGCTGAACTAATCCCACTGATGCTACGCTACTCCTATAAAGGAATGAATGCCGCCACAACAAATGCAACGGCAAGTCATTGGTTAGTACTGCTAGCAATCAGTACGAGTGACGATGAATCAATTGAATTTGATTTGGTTATTTTTGTTAATTTATAATATTATAAATTTAAAAAATTTAATTTAAATTTGAATTGATTTTTTAAAAATATTATATTAATTCAAATTTAATTTTATTGGTTTGATTTGTTCGAAATATCATTTTTTAAAATTAATTTTCTTTTTTTATTATTTTTTATTATTTTATATATTTAAATTGTTTAAATATAAAATAATTATTTTTATTTTATACAAATTTAAAAATATATAATTTAATTTGATTTAAATATTTTTTATTTTTTCACTTTTCGATTAAAAAACCGAATTTTACCAAATTAAAATATAAAGTATTCAAACTTATACATAATCGATTTTTTTTTGTTTTTTTTCTTGAGCAGTCACCTTTGCCATATACCAAAAAAAAAGTCTACAAATATTCAAATTTATGGCTAGAAATTAGAGCCTAAACCCCCCATCGTTACTGAATTTGGGACCTTGATTTCTTCTTCAACTCCAGCTTGCCCTCGCTTTGAGTTTGATACACAGCCAAATAAGCAATATAAGACGACCACTTTGTGAAAAGATGAGAGAGTGGAAAGAAGAGCAGCTAGGTAACGGATATGGAGTCAAATCAGAAAGCGGTACTTATAAAAAGTAAATTTCAGCTAATCTTTCCAAATCGTGAGCCCCCACCATTCCTCCACATAGTTGTCTGTTGGTCCTGCAGCAACCATGCATAAATTGGCAGCTCCTCCAGCTTCCAGCAGAATTATATCATGAAACCAATGAGCTATATCTCTCAGCTCTTAGCTAAAGGCAGTAAGTTGGAGGGTAAACTGTCTTCTTCAGAAGCATACATAAGTGGCAATGCATGTGGTCTCAGAAAAGGCAACATTAGGCTATTGGCAAATGGTCCACAGTCCAGCTATCGAACTTGATGGGACACGGCAGTATGAAACACAGGCAACTATTAGTTGATCCCTGGCATCTCTTCCAGTCTAAACGCATTTGAGACATTGGAATTTCCCTCACATTTTCATGAGAGACTAAATTCAGCACAAGATTACAGAGAGAAATACTGCATTTTTTTTTCCTTTTTTTGTGGTTGTCATGTCTTATGGGCCACCATATTCTTTTTATTACTGTATTATTTCTTTTCCTTCTTCTTTCTTTCTCATTTTTTCCCTCTCAATTTCATCCTTTAAAAGGCAGAGGACAACAACATTTTACTTCTAAATATCAAATCTATTATATATTATCTTTTAAAGATAATTATATAACTATATAAATTATAAGCCGCAGTTAATAAAAAAAAAAGAGATTTCAAAGTTTCTTTTTTAGTGTATATTGAGATATAAAGCCTATTGGCTGGAGTGCATGGCAATCAATAAAATAATTAAGTATTTTAAATGAAAATTTTTCTTTTTTTTTTTTGAAAAAAAAATTAAAGTGACATTGAAATGTGGATAACTAAATCAAGATTTATGATAGTACGGAAGCAAATAAATAATAAGAATAATTATAAAGCTTGGTACGCTATTAAATATAGCATGTGAAGCCAAAGCAATTAGCACAAAATTCTTAATATACACCGTTATTATTTATTGATGAATTACTTATGCCCCTCCAAGTATCTATTAGAATTTAGGAAGGTTCAAGTACTGCATAATATGACATATATATTTAGGTAGATTTTTGTAATTATCATGGGGTTTTCTAAAGATATATGTGTAGATGTGTCAAATAAATTAGGCAACTCGTGGTACGATCTTGTTCGGTATAGTATGTGTCAATACGACATGGCACGTAATTTCAATTTACTTATTAGAATTTAGATATATATTTGTTGGATTTTTTTATTAATTTAAAATTTTAAGACAATCGCTATCACTTAATTTAACATTTATGATAAATTGTGTTAAAGCTTGGATTTTTTAGTAAATCCCAGCATTGTCATGTAATTTTTTTTTGAAATTATAATAATTTGAATCTTGTTTATTAAAATTAAAAATCCAATACTTTACATATAGATCATACTATTGTCAACCATTGCCATGTAAGATTCATCAACATGTATCGGCAACTAACTTAATTAACGGCATAGATATTTACTATTTGAACTTATGATGAAATTTGTATTTCATTATACTTACCAAATTAAAGATTTTTAAAATTCAAGTATCATATTAAATATTTTATTATAATTTAAAAAATATTTGTGACATTAACCCAAAAAAAATTCTCTCATCTGTTCAAAAGAAATATCTCCAATTCTAATTAATTTCTTCCATTTTCAATAATTTTTTAGTAAAAATTAACTATATTTTTAGTCATCTCACTAATGTATGTTATAACCTATCTAATAATAATAATATAATTAAGAATTAACAACAAAAGAGTAACGTTTTTTAACCATAAAATCTCTCCCGTTTCCTCTCAACTTGTCTATAAAAAAGTAACATTTTATTTACCATACCCATATTATTCCTACCAAATGTTTTGAATTTTTCTTTTTTTTTTTTATTACAAAATGCTTAAGCACGATCTTTTAGGGAAATTTTTTTTTTTGTTTCAAGGTGAGACAAAACCTTATTACAAGGAGGGAAAGGGGAGCTTTGGTTCGAAACCAAGCCTTTATATCTTCTTAAAGGCTTCTGTGATCACTAGGCCATGAAGCAGAAGACAGATTTTTTGGGAAATTTTGATTAGATCCAATCAACAAACTAGAAAAAGCCACAGTTTCTGAAATTTAAACAAGAAAAAAAAATGTAAAGACTAAAGAGAAGGAAATTAAACTAAAGCAATTTGATCCTTTCAAGAACAAAAACACCTTTTAACTTAATTCCGCACCCAACCAAAACTTTTGATCTCGTTTGCAGCCATAGATCAGAGAAAACATTTCTAAAATAAAGCTGCAACCACAAATCTCTTGGAAGTTGAAAAAAAAAAGATAGCCCATCTTTCACTTTAAAGCATAATCTCAACTGTATTATGTGCAACCTGCTGCTTCCTCTAATGTCACATTGATCATTACCCATCACATATTTATTTTTTTGATATTTTAAGTTATAAAATATTGAACAATGATTATTTAAATTAAAAGTACAATAGTTTACTAACAGAATATATGACTGTGGTGATTAAAGCTATAAATATAAAATTGACATTGAATCCAGCAAAAAACTATTATTTTCTTGGATTTTTGGTACAAAGTATCCGATTTATTTGTATTTTTTATAACATACTATGTTGAGTTTCAAAAGGAACATTCTAGTAATTAAAATTAAAATTGTAAGTTGAATGACTCAAACTCAAATTATGAAAAAAAAAATGAAATTTATGGAATAAAAGGAATTACATCGTATATATCTTTAATATATCTAACGTACAATGTAATTAATATATGGTACAATGTAAATACATTGGTAAAAAAATAGTGTAAAAAATGCATGTAAGTTGTGAATAGTTAGTATGTAGATGGAGAAAAATTACTAAGCAATTAAAAGCAATGTTGAAATTAAATATTTTTACCTTGGTTATTCTACCAGCAGCAATAATGATCATGTAAAAGCAAAGTTCTAACCTGCCAAGAAGTACGCAAAGGAAAGGAAAAACCGAAAAGGGGCTTGCTTCTTATTGATTTTGTTCAAATGAATGAAAGATAGGACCAGTAGAGAGAGCCTTAAAGGAGTTCCAACTAATTAAAATGATTTAGCTAGATTTGCCACCAGAAAGCCTACCCTGCCTGCCCGCCTGCCTGCCTGCTTTCCATTCAGTAGTATCATCATTGAATATTTACCTCAGTTTGGCAAAACATTTTCAGGTAAAAAAGATAGTGAATCCATTGCCATTTACCAGCCTCCATGTTCATGGGAATAATACCAATATATTTTTCTCAGGCTTTTTACATTTAGGGTTTCAGAATAAACCAAATTTCTCAGTAACCCCATGCAAAATGTCTTCTTTTTCAGAGATCAGTTCTGGGTTTGTGTGGATTGCTGTTCCAAGTTTGAACTTGGTTCCTGTGCTGGAACAGTTGATCCAAATCATGAAGAACTGAAATTTCAATGGTTGAATTTTGACACCCGAATTTTTTTTTCTTTTATATATCACAATTTTGGACGTGTGCACCTCAGAAATGTGCTCACCAAGGAGCAGGACAATGTAGCAATAATGAGAAAAAAATGGTTAGTAAAATGAGACAATATATTTTTCACTATGAACTTGATAAATTGTGCAGAGGCAGAACTGATCAAATAGCACTCTGAAAGTCAAGGCAATAGGATTTGACAATAATTAAAGGGAATTTTGATTATCCAAAAAAAAAATTTGTTCACATGTATCAGATAATTCCAAGGATTAGTCCAAACTAGTAGAATATAGTTCTGTAAAAAAAAAATCTTAATCCAAATTTGTTGGCAAACCAAGGGAAAGGGGGCCAATAATTAATCAAAGATGTTGTGGAAATCCCTTTGAAGGTTTAACCACAACCAAAAGTCCAAACCCTAATGAAAGGGCCAACAAAGGGCGGAGGGGAAGGCAAACTTGGGGAATCCCAAAGTAACCCAGCAAAGGTGCAGAACAAAGGCAATGGCCAAAGGCAAAATGAAATGATTACTTGAATGTGATGGGTCCCATCTGATAATCTTTCCTTTCTAAGTCTCTCAATTTTTTGACTTGGGATCGGGACCCACCTCGGCCACCATTGTCTTTATGGATTGAATGATAAAAAGAGCACCTCATGTGGAGTCTGAACCAAAGGGGCGGTCCAACCACAATAAAAAAGGAGCCTCAGATTCACAAAAAATAAAAAAAAAAACAACAAAATTCCAGATTTTCATTTTTTTTCTTATTTCTTTTCAAAATAAGAATTTCTCCAAGACATCAACAAAGCCATTTCTTTTTTCTAAAAAATTTTGCTTTTTAAAGCTCACCCATATAATTCCCACTCATTATCTTTGTTGCTTAAAGGTTGCCCTCTTCCCTTATCCCCTCTCTCTCTCTCTCTCTCTCTGCCTCTCCCTCAAGAACACATCAATTCTCAAAGGAATTCCAGGCAAACACCCCCCAAAAGAGATTTTGATAAAAGAAAGCAAAGCCAAAAAGACACCCTCTCCTCTAAACATTTAGTCTACACACTCACATAAAGAAAAGAGATCAAAAGACCCACCGAAAGATTGAATTAAAAACACACCCCATCAGTCATCACCACCACAAATAGTCTCTCATAAAGAAGTAAAAGAAAGAAGGAAAGCCATTAGAGAAACAACCTACTACTTTCATTCGATCATGGAAGGTGGAGGTAGTGATGATCATCAACTTCACCACCACCACCACCACCATCTCCATCATCACCATCAACAGCACCACCGCCCTAATTTCCCATTCCAGTTACTCGAGAAGAAAGAAGAGGATAACCAGCCTTGTTCCTCCTCCTCCTCTCCTCCTTTCCCTTCTCTTCCAGCTTCTTCCTCTGCCGATCAACCCAATACAACTCGTTCCATTGCAAGCCTCCAAATCTCCCCGGAACCTTCCAAAAAACCACCCCCTAAACGTACTTCCACAAAAGACCGACACACCAAGGTCGATGGACGTGGTCGTAGAATCCGCATGCCCGCTCTTTGTGCAGCTAGGGTTTTTCAACTCACTCGCGAACTAGGCCACAAATCCGATGGCGAAACAATAGAGTGGCTACTCCAACAAGCTGAACCAGCTGTGATCGCGGCCACGGGCACCGGCACTATCCCAGCAAACTTCACTTCCCTCAACATCTCACTACGTAGCTCAGGCTCAAGCATGTCAGTTCCCTCTCAGTTACGATCCTCAGGTTTCAACTCCAACTTCTCTATGCAGCAGCGTAGAAGCTTGTTCCCTGGAATTGGACTAGAAACAAACCCAACGTTCCTTAACTTCCACTCGAGTAGCAACTTGAATTCCATGTTCCAAGCTAAGCAAGAGTTGCGTGACAATAGTACTTCGTTGGAAATATCAGACACTGAAGAAGGTACTCTAGGAAGGAAAAGAAGACCCGAACAAGATTTATCTGTACAGCATCAAATGGGGAGTTACTTATTGCAGTCAAGCACAGGGGAAATTCCAGCAAGTCACGGTCAGATTCCAGCTAATTTTTGGATGGTAACTAATTCTAATAATCAAGTTATGAGTGGTGATCCGATATGGACATTTCCATCAGTTAATAACAGTGCTTTGTATAGGGGCACTATGTCCAGTGGGTTGCATTTCATGAATTTTCCAACTCCAATGGCCTTATTGCCAGGCCAACAATTGGGTTCAAGCAGTGTTACTAGTGGTAGCGGTGGTGGAGGTGGCAGTGGTGGAAGTAGTGGCATAAGTGAAGGACATTTAAATATGTTAACCGGATTGAATCCTTATCGGCAAGTCTCCGGGAGCGGCGTATCAGAATCACAAGCTAGCGGATCCCATTCACAGCATGGCGGTGGTGGAGGTGGCGGCGGCGATGACCGACATGATACAACTAGTCATCACTCATAGAGATGATCATCACCATGCATCATCTTTGCTTCTTTTGATCAGTTGTGTAGTTTGATGTGTAACGCACGTGAGGTTTGATTACTCTTTTGAAAAAAAAACCGAGTTTTTATTATTCTAAAAAAAAGAAGAAATTATTTTTTTGGTGTGATTAATATGGGTTCTTTTAGGGTTTGAGAGAGACTAAGAGAAGAGACAGAGAGGAGAAGACACTATTTTTAACATTGGTATTGACTGGTTTTGGCTGAAAAAAAGTCTCAATTTTTTGGGATTTTTTTATATTTATTTTATTACACTGTTAATTTTATTTCATCATTTGTTTGTGCAATTTTCTCTAGGAAGAGGCCAAAAATGCATTGCTTATGCAATTTTTATGCATTGTGTTGAAGAGGGAAAAGAAAATTTGACTCATATTAAATGCAATGCAAGCCATATGGTAAGTCCTAACCAGCAATCGAATTTTCTTTTTTCCTTTCTCTCACTGTCTCTCTCTTTGAGGTAATACAAAGGCCAAAAAGTTTGTGTAGCAGTAGTATATAGACAATGAAAGAGATGAAACAGTTTTTACTGCCCTTTGTAGCAGAATTAAAAATTTTACAACTTTCATTTTCCTTTCCTTCTCTGCCACGAATCCGAAGATTTTACTGCATCAATGATTAAGATTTTTCAGAGAAAGGGTGAGACGGGGAGGGGAGGGAGGGTAATAAGGTGTGGGGGCCAGACCCTTATCAGTTCCAGGTGTTGGTTCAGGTGGTGGGTTCCAGCTGCTGCTCATTGCCCAAACCAATGTACATTGTCACTGACAAACAGGTGGATCATTCCTCCTCTCTTTTTTTATATAACAGAGAAAAAATTAAAAATAAAAAAGGAAAGTGAGAGAGAGTTTTTTTGCTGGCTCCACATATACGGAGACCAGTGGTGGGTGTTAATGACCCTACTTTGGGACAAACGAAAATGGGTCCCATAAAAAAACTCATTAATCTGGACCGTTCATTTTTTTTTCTTTTTTTTTTTTAAATGTTATGTGCCATGCCCTTTTTGGTGGGCAACATTGAATGATTGGGTCTGATGAGCAGTAGTAGTTTTTTTTTTTAAGATAACAATGTGGAATCTGGAGCTTTGAGTTTCTTTTCTTTCAGATCTCTCTTCTTTCAATTCCAAGTTGTTACTGTCTTAAAAAATGAGCTTTCTTTCCCGGAGTATATACAATACAATCTAACACTGTCTTCAGTATTTAAAAAAAAAAAAAAACTTCTTCAATTCTTTTCCTTGGAAAAAAAAAAAAAAACTTTAATGTGTTTATAAACACCGGATTGTTCAAGTTATTGTTACTTGTTAAATTATTTCCTAGCCATATTTGCTTTTTCTTAGGTTTTTTACGTTTTTTTTCTTATGACAGTAACGAACATCAATCCTTTTGTGTGTTAAAGTCGTGATATGATGTGTGGTGAGAGTGAGTGACATTCGAGAGCATTCAGATTATGAAAAGATGGGGCACTTCTCTTTCTTAAATTCTTCATATATACATACTATTTATATGGCCGACACCCCATCATACAATATGTTTTATATTAATCTCATGATCATCTCAAAATCCATTTTTTTTAAAATAAAAAAAATCATATGGAAAAAGGAGATAAAAATACTGTAAATTTCTTTTTTATCAAACTTAAATTAACAATTAAAACATTAAATTTTAGATAAAATTTAAATTCAAATAACAAAACAAATTTATATGAAATTTTTTAGTAAAATTTATGAAATTTTATATTAAAAATAATTCAATGAAAACGATAATAAAAAATTTAATATGATAAATTGAAAAAAATTAATGAAGAAATTAATAATATATAAAAAATATAATTTATAATTTAAATTTGATTAATACTTGTTCAATATAAAAATTTTATCAATTTTTTAATAAAAATAACTATCTAAAATATATATATATATATATAATAAATTTTTTAAATTTTGGACACTTAATTTATTTAATAATACTTTTTAATCTATGAATTTAATTTTTTATTTAAATTTTTATTTAATCATTTTTAATAAAAATTTTCACAAATTTTATTTAAAAATTTCTCAATATTTCGTCTCCCACAAATATGGAATTTTTACTTTCCAAATTACTTCAAATCAATTTTGAGATGTTATATATATATATATATATATGTAACATAAGATTATATGGTACTATCAATTATTGAAGAAGATATAAGTTTTTTTTTAAATATCTTTTTTATTTGTGTCTTGTTGAGCTGAATAAAGCCAAATATCTACTACACATGGTTTTTTTTTTTAATTGATTTTGTCGTGATGTATTAATGCATAACCTCAACAAACTCAAATCCAAAATTAATAAAGCCACTGCTCTAATCAAATCATTACTCCTTGTGTCATTACGGGGAAGAAAAAGAAAGGAAAAGATAAAGAAAGATTTAACATATTATATATTTATTTATATTTATCAAATGTACAAGCTGGTTGAGAGAGAGAAAAAGATGAAAGGGAAGGAAAGCATACAGGTCCAAATGCCAATAATCTCTGTTATTTCAATGATTGCATGCAATAGAAATAAATAATCAAGATTACATCACTTCATAAAGTCATCCAAATAAAACTTTTATATATGCACATACTCCTATTTGTTAAAAAAAAAAAAAATTAATCTCCTGAATTTGCATGTATAGAGAGATGTTAAAAGGTTGAGATCTTGGTTTAGTTGTAAAAAGAAAGAGCAATTTTGAAATTTTAAAATTTAAAATTTAAAATTTATGAGTTTAATTTAGTTTTATATTAGATTTATTTAATTATATATTGTTTTATTGATTAATTTATTCATTTGATTTTATTAATTTATTAAAATTTTAGTGTAATTAATATTTATATATGATTATAACTTTTTTTGTACTAATAATTTCTTGGACGATTTTAAAAATATATTCCCTGAGTGTGCTCTCACTATGATTGAACAATTAATTGGTCAACGATTTATCCACAAGAAAAATAAAATAAAATGCCACAGAAAACCAGTTTACATTTCTTTATATCTAAATGGTGCATGGCTGCATGGTAATGAAATGGGCTAAGAGGTTAGCATTTAAATGGTTGATTCCAATTTAATACAAGCACATGTTCCGGCATTTATGGACCAATGGTTTCATGTTTTGGTGTAAAAAATTAAACCATCATCGAGTAATGGAAGCGGTCTGGTTCGTACACAATTGGTGCACATGGACTTGAAAGAAAAAAACCTGGCCCCTCGCCCCACACCCAAATCTCTTGTATCACAGAAGTGGCATGATTTGACCATCTCAACCATGTATCCACCCCCCATCTCTTCCCCGCTCGAAGTTGTTCAAACAAGTCGGTAAGGATTTTGGCTTTGGCGATTGCAATTACTTTTCAGTGTTGTGGCTGTTAACAATCAGCATGTTCTTTTAATTTTGGTCCAGGAAATCCCTTAGTGCCAGTTTTTGAATGCCTTATTTGGGCCCAGGAGATCTCTTAATCCTTCCATGATTTGATGATGATGCTGAACCTTGTGCATACGTTGCTGGTTAGAGTTCCAACTACCGCCAATTTAGCCTGCAGCTGGTTGGTAGTTAGCACATAGAAGCAAATTTTGTCAAGACCCCACCAACAAAATTAATCAACCCAACTTAATTGTTGTGTGATTTGGGTTTTTTTTTTTTTTTTTTTCCTTTTTGTTTGAGTTCATCAAAAATTAAATTTGTATTACAAAAATAGCATTATGCTTGGTAAAAAAAATGGAAAAAGATAAAAATAAAAAATTTGTTAATTTAATAATTAAAATTTATAATCATTTTCTTACTTCGTAACTTAATTATTAAATAAAAAAATTTTCATTCTCACCCTTTTTTATTTTTCTTGCAAAACTTAAAAGTTTAGTACTCTATTAACATATCATGCATTGTTTATTAGGACTTTTTTTTTTCTTTTCTTTTGGGCCCTCATATTTCATGTTATTTTTGCAGAACTTTTTTAGAAAATTAAAAAAGATTTTAAGACATAAATTTGAAGAGAAAGAAAAGAAATTTAAAGGGATATAATTCAATCTGACAGCATTCAAAAACTCAAGCAAGAGCTAGCACCTTTAATTCATCTGCTCTTTTGTTGTCTCTGACAATATAATAGATGGCCTTGACAGTGCTCTCATGGTAGGGACACTGCTTTAATTCCTATGTTTGGCACTTAATCAGAGCTCAAAAAAAAAAAAAAAAACGGTTGAAAAACTGTTTCATTAAAGAAATCTTATTCATGCCTAGATATTTTAATTAACCACAAATGCAACAGAAGATAGAGATATAAATAAATTGAAGATGAACAAATTTTATTATATTAATAAATTATTTGTTTAATTAATAAATTTTAAAGTATTATTTATAATCGTTTATCAAATTAATAATTGAATAAAAATATAACATGTTCATTAATTGTTTATCGAATATTATATTTGTTTATATTTCTAGACGTAAACGAATTAAATATAAATAAAATTTGTTAAGTTTGTAATATGGCTTTGCTCTCTAAATATTTAATTCAGTAATTAATATATGATCTTTGGTTAATCGAATTTGATTTTTTTTCTCTAGATAAAAAAATAATATATATCCTTGTTAATTTTATAACTTGTTTCCTTAAAATCTCAACTATAATTTCGAAATTCTCCATACAAAAGAAACAATGTAAGACATTTCACGTGATAAAGAGTATCAATGAAAAAGGGAAAGCTGGCAAAAAGTGAAGCCTAGTTAATGAGTTTGCATGTGTAATGTTTGTTTGCTGCCTGTTACCACCAAACCCAATGTGCAATCATAAATCTATGAAGATTGAAGATTGAAAAGACCCATAGGATGTTTAAATGTTATTCATATAAATTCTGCATAATAACAGGTGTCCATTGAAGAAGTATCTGCATATATATATATATATATATATATATATATATGCTCTTAAAGTGGTCGCTGCAACCACTTTCTACATAAATCTCTACTGCAATTAACTGCATATTTATAATTATAATTAAGTTGGGGTATTAAAAATGTTTACCAGACATTGCAGTTGATTGTATACAGCTTAGGATTTACCGTCTAGCGTTTCTTTATTTTTTTTTAATTGTTGTACGTAGCGAGTAACATTGAGTTCTTTGATGTAGCAGATTTTATTTTTTGTAATTAAAATTTCATTTATAAAAAAATTTGATATTATCTTCGAAACGTGTCCAAGTTCTCTCTTCCCTATGTCTACTCTGAAAATAATTTGCTGCCCTGCAGTTGGAAATTGTCTCTTCATGTGGGAAAAAAAAAAGGTCGAAGCAAATTAAAGCAGGAAAAAGAAATGGGATATTGGCATGATATTTTTTTGTCTCAGGTTGTAGCCCAAATGCAAGAACCACCTGGATATTTGCTTTTATGTTTGGACTTAGGGGTTTTGGGCCATAGCCTGAATGTATGTAGCATTTTTTTTTTTCATAGCAACTTAAAAACTCAATCAATTTAATACTATTTTTAACTTTAAAGAAATATTAACATTTCAAGTTTATATATTAATCAATTAATCATCATATTTTTAACATAACTTATTTAATTAACTTGTTATATATTTCATGGTCTTGAAACTATTTAAATAACAAGCATGCTTTTGTTTTGATGCATAGCAACACAGCAGATCATGCTAGATTGTTAATTTTTTTTTTTTAATATTCTGAGGATGAGTGATTTGAACTCATTTTTTGAGCAGGAGGAAGCATATTCTTGTACGACCCATGAAACTGAATGCTTGAACGTAATCATGCTAGAATCATTTGCTGATAAAAAGATTATTCAATTATTTTGTATTCTTGTAGATTATTATTGTATTTAGCGCTTTGCGTCAGATTGATTTATTTGGATTCAATTTATTTATTAATAAGTAATAATAATTTTAAATTAATATTAATTTTTCTAAGTTGAAAATACTTTTAAAATTACAAAAACTATATTTTGCCTAACTCAAACAACTTAAAGTTATAAAAATCCATCACCTAATTAAATCTTCTTGTTTATCTTTTATGCTCCATGAGCTTGGCTTTCCAATGCAATTCCAGGAGCGGCAACTGTTGTAAACTTACGACTTCAATTGGATATGTTTAACTTAACACTGCTGTAAAGGGAATGCTTGAAAGGATTGAAACGAGAGAAAAAAAGGTAAGCAGGAGGAACTACTACACTTGCTGGCATGATTTACCTTTTTTTATAAAAGTCTCTACCTTATGACTGCTGTAATTGAAAAGGCTGGTGAAGGCACTGATATTGGCTTTGCAAAAAAGAGAACGAATTTCACTTCTTTCAAACTTTTTTTTTTTTTTGCCTATTTCTTCTGCTTTTAATCTTTTTAATGTTGTCACTGGCCTGAAATGGAACTTTGTATTGCAGGAAATTAACTATGGTTACATCAAAGAAAGTACGTAATGGGAAAACTGAAAGGCCTCTAGCTACTAGATTTGCATTTCATTCATCGTTGAAAAATGCATATTGTTTTTATCACATTATTTGAATGAAAATTTTTATTAAATATGAGATAAAATTAGCATTTTCATTAATTTTTATATAAATGAATAATTATAAAGATGATGTGCAGACATGACCTAAATAGTTAAATATCTTAAGAGAAATTAGATTAAAAACACCAATTTAATCTCTCCTTTCTCTTACCCCATTAATTAGCCAATGATTATAATAATATATAGTCAAATGTCATGCATCAAACACAAGAGGTTATTTAATAGTAGATCATCCATATCTATAATGATATATAAAAATGATCCCTTTTTATGTTTGTCTTTGACACGTTAGCAATGTAATAACAGTTAGATGGGTCAGTTAGTTTTGGGATGAAATTTGTTTTTAAGCCTATGTATCCCGTTCACGTTTCTCTTTCGTTTCTCATGGTCGTAGTCTTTCTATGTGTTTCTTCATTTTCTTCTTTCAAGTTAGTTTCTTTTTTTCTTCTCATGTTTCATTTCTTTGCTTTTTGTTTTTTTTTTTCATTGATGGAGAAATTCCATATAGTTTAACTCAAAATTCAAGTTATTTTGATGTTTTTCTTTGTGTGTATGGGTGTTTTGCAATTTATTTATTTTTTCATGCATTGTATAAATTATTGTTTTTGTGATTTCTAAGTTTTGTTTTTGTGTTTTGATTTTTTTTTTATGCATGGTGAGTTTTTTGGTTTAGTTGTATATATATATTTTTTTTTGTATTAGTAATCGGAGGTGTTTTTATATTAGAAGGTGAGTTTTTTCTTTTGTTTTTAAGTTTGGTTTGTTGAATTTTTTTTGGGTTTTTTTTGTTGTATGAAGGAATTTGTCATATTTTAATAATCTATTTGAGTTGTTCGAACTATTGTTTTTTGTATGCATGTGTTTGTTTTATTATTTCTATTTTACATGCATTGTACAGGTTGTCTTTTTGTGATTTCTAGATTTTGGTTATATGTTTGGATTTTTTTTATGCATGGTTTTTTTTCAACTTGTGTTTTTTTGTTTTAGGTGAATAACTTGGAGTAGTTTTATGTTTGATTATTTTGTTTTTATGCATGTTTTTTAGTTGGTTTTGAACTATTGTTATAATGATTGTGGGTATTGGTTTTATTTATGGTGGGAGTTCTTTTGTTATTTTGGTGGTGTTATAATTTAACAAGTTAATTGTTAAATGGTTTTAGTTTATTTGTTATATATGATTGTATGTATATGTCTAAGAAATACTCTAAACATCTAAATTTTTTGTATATTTTTTTATATTTACTTCTAAATTCTTAATTTTGATTTATTTTTATTACAGTTGAAACTTGCCCAAAGTAATGGTGATAGATGATATGCAAAAAAAGAACAAAGATTTGTGGAATTTGGAACTTTCTTTACCATGTTGGATAAGTATGAATAGTTTATGTTATTATATTATTGTGCAATAGTAGTTTTTTTACCAGTTATGTTATTTCAATTCTTACTTTTTAAATAAACAAAAATTTTGGATTTCAAATTTTAAGGTGTTTTAGTTATAATTAAGTGATTCTATATAATCAGAACCATTAATATCTACTATGACACCATGCCTGAACAATAAATATTGATACCTTTCAATGGCAACCTTTGAAGTTGTTTGTTCCAATATGGAAGAGAACTTTCAAGTAGTTGGATTTTATTATTTGTATTTGATAACTGAGGATCAGTATTTTATTGTATTAGAATTGTTTATATGATTCTGTTCGTTCAAACTATTGATCATAAGTTACAATATTTTTGTTATAAGTAATACTATTATTTGATTTATTTATTAGATTTGTTGAATGATATCAAAATTCAATTTATGCAAGTTGTTATTAATTAATGTTTGGGGGAAGGTTTAAAAATTCTAAAGTTGTTGATTCAAAATTAGATATTAAATAGTTTCTATTTAATTGGAGTATAAAAGGTTCTGTAATTTTTATATATTGTTGTTTTGTTTGTTATTTACTTTAATTTTGTTAAGTTTTTTTTTTTTTTAATTTTTATAGTTCTATTATGATTTTATTAATGGTTTTGTGGTTTGTAGGAATTTATTGATTTTGTGCTTATTCCAAGATCTTTGTTGTGAACACTCAAGTTAAGGTTTAATAATAATGTTGTTGTTATTCTTTATTTGAATTGATTTTTGTTTGGAATGCATGTTATTTTTATTTTTATTGTGGTTTTAGTAGTTGATGTGTTACACGGTTATATAAACTATGATGAATATTGTTCCAACAGGATGCTTTGTTTGTAATTTTGAGGTAATTTTTTTTATAAGTGATTTATGTTTTTTCCAATGATTTAATTGATTTGTATTAAATTTTTTTTTTCATGTATTGGATTATATTATTTTAGATTTTTTGTGTTATTGGTTTACATGTTTTTAGTGTTTGAACTATTGTTATAATGGTTATGAGTGTTGATTTTATTCGTGGTGATAGTTCTTTTGTTGTTCTGTTGGCATTATAATTTAAAAAGTTTATTGTTAAATATTTTCAGTTTGTTTGTTATATATGATTATATATATGTTTAAAAAATACTTTATATAGCTGAAACTTTAGTACATTTTTTTATATTTACTTCTAAATTTTTAATTTTGATTTATTTATACTGTAGTAGAAACTTGGCTAAAATGATGGTGATTGAATAGGTTGTGATTATGTTGCATAGAGTGGATGATATGCCAAAAGAAGAATAAAGGATTTTGGAATTTGAAATTTTCTCTACTATATTGGGTGAGTATAGATATTTTATATTATTTTATTATTATGTAATAGTAAATTTTTTTATCAGTTTTGTTATTTCAATTCTTACTTTCTAAGTAAACAAAAAGTTTGAATTTTAAAATTTAAAGTTTTAGTCATGATTAAGTGATTCTATGCAATCTGGACTATTAGTATCTACTGTGACACAATGGTTGAACATTAAATACTAATATCTCTTTATGACAACCTTTGATGTCATTTGTTCCGATATAGAAGAGAACTTTGAGATAGTTGAACTTTATGGTTTGCATTTTGATAACTGGGGATCAATATTTTATTGTACTATAATTGTTTATATGATTTTGCTTTTTCAAACCATTGGTCACGAGTTAAAATATTTTTGGGGTAAGTAATGCTATTATTTGATTTATTTATTAGATTTGCTGAATGGTATTAAAATTCAATTTATGCAAATTATTATTAATTAATATTTAAACAAGGTTTGGGGAAAAGTTTAAAAATTCAAAAGTTGTTGATTCAAAATTAGACATTAAATAGTTATTTTCTATTTAACTGTAGTACAAAAAGTTTTCCAATTGTTATATATTGTTGTTTAGTTTGTTATTTAAGTTTGTATCTGTTGTTGTAATTGATGAAGTGTATGTGGTTTTTAGTAGACCTAGCATTTCATGTTTCTGTGTTATGTCTTGTGTCGTGTTTGATATGTGTAATGATACGAATTATTAAAACACGAATACGATATGAATTATAAAATGTGTTTAAATCATAAACACGACATGATTAACACATGTATAATTAATCCATTTAAATATGATATTAATAAATACAAATAACATGGATATACATGAATAGACATAACTAATATGAATATATATGAATAAACACGATTAACATGAATATATACAAGAATACGATTAAAATAACAAATAATTATAAACTACTTATAATTTACAACTTAATAAACTTTGCATATTAATAATAATATAAAAAACTTACATATTAAAAAGTAAAAAAATTTAATAGTTATTTAATATGTATTTAATATATATATATATTTAAATTTTAATATATATCACATAACTATATTAATTTTTAGTATCAAATTCAAAATGATAAACTATTAAAGATTAAAAAATAAAATAATAATGTATATGACTAATATTAATATTTATATTGTATTTATATTATTAATATAAAAAATAATTTTATAATAATTATTAAATGAGTATCATAATTAAATGTTTAAAATAATTTTTATATGATATTAAATAACTAATTAAGTATCATAATTAAAAGATTAAAAATTAAAATAATCTTTATATGTTTATATTAAATTAAAATAAATATAAAAAATATGTTAAACGTGTTAAACATATTAAATGTATTAAACATGTTAAACATGTACTCGTATGATGTATTAAACATGTTAAAACGTGTACTCGTATGGTAAGATTAAATTAAATGTATTATTCATGTCGTGTCATGAGTTTAGATGTTTCAACATATATAAGATACGAATTGTATTATAATATTATAGTAAACTTTAATAATATAGCATTTTATTTTAACTTTTTAAATGTTTAATAGTCTACAAGATTTGTATTTTTTGTGGCTTTTTTAACAAATTTTGTATTTTGAATATGATTTCTTTTGAAATGTTTTAATAGATTTGTGTGATCAGTTGTGTAGTTTTTTGTTTGAAGCCATTCTTCTATTATGGTTTATGTTTAGTTTATTGTATGGATCAGACTATGCCATTCATTGTTACTATCAATGATTGTTTTGTTTAGTATAATTAATGAGATTATTGTGATTATTATTTAAGTTTGAGATTTATATTTGCAATTATAGTTTTTTTCTTTTTTTTTTATATGTTTTCATGGTTTGTAGAAATCTATTAATTTTGAGGTAATTTCAAAATTCTACCTATGGATGTCGAAGTTGAGGTTTGATCATCTTTTTTTTTAAATTTTTTTTGGCTTTTGATTTGATGTTATTTTGGATTTGTTTTTGTTTAGTCTTGTGTTGATTGTTTGATGAATTAGTGAAAAATTGTGCTTTATAAACTATTTTAATTATTATTAAGGTAATATTAAGGCTGGATTAATGTTGATATCATTGTAATTATTAGATGACTGATTGGTTTTGATTATTAAAAGATGTTTATTTATGGTATGTGTTTTCGTTAAACTTTGTGTAATTATTTTTGTTCTTGCTTTGTGTATACACCCATTTGTGTCCGGGCTTTAATTAGGCCCATTTGTGTCCAGGCCCATTAGGCCCATATGTGTCTAGGCCTAGTTGGACTGATTTCCTCTATATTTTGTTGTTGTTGTTATTATTATTATTATTACTAATATTATTATTATCATTTTATTTTCCTTTTCTTCTTTCCATTTTTGTTTTAATTCACCATGAACAAAAATAGAATTGGGATCAGAATCTCACTTGGTAAATTTCAATGCCAGATTGTATCAGCATGAGATTGTTGAAATCTTTGGACTTAAAATCCTGTCATGATAGAATTCAATCCCAGGATTCAAGCCTAGGATTCATTTTGTTCATTTTCTTAAACTGATCCTAGAACTGCCTATAAATTGGACTGATTTTACAGACGATGAATACACGAAAACACAAAAAAATTGGGAGAAAATTATTTAGAAAATTTTGAAAAATTTTGGGCATAAAAGGTTTTGGTCGTTTAATTTTGGGGTTTTGGAGTTCAATATGAAATTGTGGGCTTGATTTTAGGTTTCTGGGCTAGAATTGGAATTTTGGGAGGTTCAAGGAGTGATCTAGATGAAATTTGGAGGAATCTGGAAAAAATTCAAAGAAATCTGGGTTTTCTGGGTTCGGAAGAATTTTTCGGTGAAAGTATGAATTTTTTCTATTGTTTTTTCAATGGGATTTTGAAGTTTCTGTTGAGAATCTAGTGAGATTTCTAGAATCTAACAAGTTTTCTAGAAACTAATGGATTTTTCAATTTTCGGTTGAATTTTTTGACGACATCCCTAGAAACTAGTGAGATTCCTAGTTTTCAGTTGAATTGGTCAGTGGGTTTTTGAAAGAGAAGTCAGAGGAAATTGGATTTAGAGTGAGAGAAGCTCAGGTGATTTTGAGAAAAAACACTGAAATGTGCCATATATATTAGCCCAACATGATGTTGTTTTGAACCAGCTAGGATTTGCATGCAGATTGGGTGACCCTCGTGTTGACTCGTACTTTAACCCGACCCGATCATAGGTTTTTCTTTTTTCCTTTTATTTTTATTTTATTTTTTATCTATTTATTTTATTTTTTGGTTTTATTTTTTTAAAGAAAAAAAGAGAGGATTATTCCTGTCATTGGTTTTTTTGAAAGAAAAAAATAATTCAAAAAAAAAATCTTTGCAAATAATGTTTTCAAAATAAAAAATAAAAAATTAAGAGGTTTACTACTTTCTTTAGGGAATAAAAATGAAAAAATCCGATGACGGAACCTCCTTAGAGTAGAACACTAGTCTTCATGTATACTTCTGATGTGAGAAAATTATCATAAATTGTTACCAAACTATTGGGACAATTTTAGGGTTAATTTTCAATATTAAGTTATTTGGTAAATCATAAAATAATTTAGGCTTGAATAATTCGAGATTAAACTGGTACCATCCTTTGGATGGACGTTATAAGGGTGCTATAACATTTCCCATGCATAACTGATTTCTGAACCTAACATCTGTTTTGCAAATCAGATTAAATCAGGTGGCCAATCACACCTAAACAAAAAAGATTGATGGTGACTCCCTTTCATCCATGTCTAATGGTAGGTCTACGGATCTATATGTTATGACAACTTGATGACTCCACTCGGGACTATTGAAAGTTAAGCTAGTAAATGATTTCTTATTATCCAAGCCTTACTTAATAAGTTTTAAATTAATTTATTCTCTTTTATTGTTTATATTCACTTTATTATTTATTTTCCTTTTCATTATGTATACTTGCTTACTTTTCATTGCTTATGTTTGCCAAATTATTTATTTATTGTATATATCTGTCGTTGATTTGCATGTGCATAACATAAGCCCTCTACCTGAGCTCAACCTTTAGGAAGGTGTGAAGTACCTATGCCTTTATGAAATCTTATGTCTTTGTATGAGCCTGTGAAATACTTTCACTCAGATTGGACCCTTTTTGCTTAAAGCTTATCATGGGTGAAAATGGGGTATCTTACTAGTCTGTAATGGACCATGATGTAGGAAACAATTTGAGAACCTTTTAGAATTAACCCAAACTACATATAGTTAATCTTAAGAACCCAATTATAAATAGAGCCTTATCTTCTCACCATTTATAGTTAACCCAAATCTAAGGTCATCGTACTTACTATATGGTGTTTATTCCATGTTTTATTGACTAACTAATTCCTTTGTCTTCTTTTATTTCTTTTCCTTTTATGCACATTCATGAACATGTGTACATATTGCATAGTATTTTTGTCTTAAAGCTATTTTAATAAAAACCTTTATAGATTCCACAGAACGTCAGGTTTGTGCCTCATCTATGCTGTTCAAATGTAACTCTCCCATAGAGGTGAAGATGAAATAAAAAAAGAAGCAACGAAAAGAAAGAGATTGCTTACCATAAGGTAATGTCTCTATACTATCAAGAAAAGTCCACCTACTCCTCAAACATACTAATTTAAAAAGCTTATCAGACATGTGAAATGGTATAACCCTTTCAAAGCAGGAGCCTTTTTGTGAGAAGTTTGAGCATATTGCATATCTCTTGTTAGTAGAGGTTGACCACTCACTTATCAAAGTGATGGTACAGTTTTGGGATCCTTCATACTGATGTTTCATCATGAATGAGGTTGATTTAGTACCAATAATAGAAAAGTACTCAACTCTAGTGGGTATGCATCTACTGTATCCAGATAGACTATATATGAAAAAATACAAATCAGAAAGTCGCAAGAAGCTAGGTCAGATCCTAAGAGTGGGAAAAGAGGTCATAGATTCATACATCCGAGAGAAAGGAGATCACAAGGGTATTCCATGAGAAGTGCTATGAGATTTTATTGTCAAGCATTCAAATGATGATCAGGGAATGAATGCATTTGCTTTTACCATATATAGGTTGATAATTTTCCCCAAGGTTTTAGACCATATTGAGATATAAATAGTTGATTTATTTCAGCAAATTGAAAAGAGGTGTAATCATGCATCAACTATCTTGGTAGAAACCATCAGATTACAGACTTTTTACAAGCAGAATGATAGAGCATGCTTCATGGGTTACATACCCTTATTATATATATAGATGAAAAGTTGTTTTGAATGTAAGAAGAGTGCCTTTTTCAAGCTTTAGTTCTACACTCGAAGTTCGATTAGGGAGTTCTATCAAAGTATTTGGCCAGAAGCAAAGACTCAGAAAGAGTGGAAGTGTCTATTGTAAGGGCTCATAGTGGGTCAAGTAAAATGGTTAGCTCCATGGATGGACATGGAACCTATGTTGCATCAATGTGAAAATAAGACAGGGGTTTTATTTTTAGGTTTATGAGGGTCAACGAGCTACGCACCATTGATGGTAAGGAGACAGCATGGAGCTAAATAGTTTATCCCTATGACCTCCAAGCTCAACTAGTTTGACTATTCATATGGGGAGCTTGAAACTTTCCAAAAGATTGATAACATGATTTAGGCCTAAAAAAAGCCCAAGAGAGTAAACCAAGGGCCCATTCACTGATAGAGTCACTTAGAGATATCTGATTTGAAAAAATAAGAGGGGGTATGAGATTACATTTATACCTCAGGATCATCATTTACTAGTGGGTCAAGAGTCAAACAATAAGCTTTCTGAGTTAGAGCATGAAATGAAGAAGGAGAAATGAAGCAAAAAATTTTGAAACTACAAGAAAAAAAAGACCAGTGACAAAATAAAGCAAAAAAATTAAAAATCCAAGTCCATAAGATCTTCAAAGAATATAGTAAGGCTCAAAAAGTTGTTAGAAAACGGGATAATACCCTTAAGGAGCTGATGGAGCTATGACAAGAACATAAGAGGTTGCACATACAGGTGCAGGCTAAATAAATAAGCAACATCGATCTAGTTCATGAAAATGAAAAGTTGAAAGAAGAGCGTGCCCAAATAGGAGATGCTTTTACGGAGGTTAAGCAGAAGAATCAATGGCTTTCAGACTACATTCTGACTCTGACATCAAAGTTGAATGAACAAAAAAATCATGTCAAAATCTTTATAAAAAGGCACAGAAAGTTATCCTATCAGGTGTGGTGCAGTGAAAGAGAAGGGTTAGAAAGAGAAAGATACATAAAGCACTTCACAACTCAGATAGGCAAAGCCATAATCAAAGCAAGTAAGATGGCAGAAAAAGTTAAAACACTGAGAGCTTCGATTACACCAATAGAGGAACATGGATAGAAACTGTTAAATTTCATTGAGAAAGCTAAAGACTAGTATGAGCAAGTTAGGCATTTCTATAAAGGAACAATATTAGGTTTGATGTAAAACAGACTCTTGTGGAATAAATAAAAATTTCTTTTTGTTGAATTTCTTTTAAGGGGTAAATATTTTCTTTTTTTTTCTCTTCTTTTTCATGTATTTGCATCATGCTTATTCATTCATTCATTATCATAACATTATCATTAAATTTTCAATTATGGTACTAAGGTGCAAGAATAGTTACACATCAATACAATACACGAGCTTGAGCTAGAAAGATGGAACAAGACAATACAAGTCACTTTGAAAATATAGAAAAAGCTCAATGGGCACTAAAGGGAAAGTTGAGCAAGATTTTGAAAGCCTTAGAAAAATTAAGTAAAAAAAAATCGATGGAAGAAGATACTTCTCAATAGGTTATTGAATCAGTATATCCTCCAGACATTGGTCCAAAACAAACTCAAATTGCCCCAATATTTCAACCTTAATAGGCAATTTTTTCAAAATACAATTATCCATGAATGACTTATGCACCGAACCATAGAAACATCCAGAGTTATAATAATCTTATTTTTCGCCAAAAATATAGTCGAACCCATCAACTCCCTATGATAAAAGATACAAAAGAGAAAAAGAAATCACAGACAGCTATGCCCTTGAAAAATTTTAAGACTGATCAGGCCATGAACAGGCTTGAGGAAAAATTAAGGGCTGTAGAGGGAATGGATTTTTATGGATCTATGGATATAGTGGGACTTTGCCTAGTACCAGACATAGTGATGCTACCTAAGTTTAAAGTACCAAAGTTTAAGAAGTATGATTGTACTAAGTGTCCTATCACACATGTCACCATGTGCTGTCGTAAAATGATGGCACATACTAGTAATAAGAAGCTGCTTATGTATGTCATTTAGGATAGTTTAACTAGGTCTACAGTAAGATGGTATGTCCAATTAGATGAGACCTGAATAAAGACATGAAAAGATTTGACCCGATCTTTTATCAATCAATATCGTCATATTATCAATATGATCTCAGACCACTTTTCTTTGCAGGTAATGAAAAAGAAGGTATACGAATCCTTCAAGCAATATGTCTAAAAATGACAGGATGTAGTTGCTTAAGTACAACCTCTTTTGATAGAAAAAGAAACTATCGTGTTGTTTGTGAGCATCTTAAAGTCATCATACTATGAAAGAATGATAGGAAATGCGACATAAACTTTGCTAATATGGTGATTTCATGAGAGATTATCGAAAATATCATAAAAATGGTAAGCTTGAAGGAGGTGAGTCTTCCAAAAAAGCACCTAAGAAGAATAAAAGTGAGATTCAAGCTATAAGTCTTAAAGGGTAGCAATTCAAAAGTTACTCTCAACCTACCTACCTTACATACCACCACATGGTAAACCATACCTCTATCTCTTCGTACTAGTCAACCACCCAACCATCTTATCCATCTTCACCAAGATTTTTCGCTCACCTAGTCAGTACTGTAAGTAATACCAGAGAATAATAAACCAAAAAAATATTCATTTTTTATCCTACACCCATAAACTACACAGAGTTATATCAAGAACTCTACAAGAACCATCTAATTACTCTTGTCCTTGCCAAATAGCTAAAACTTTTTTATCTCAAATGGTATGATGCCACCGCTTATTGTGACTACCATTATGGAGTAACGGGCCATTCTACTAAAAATTACCTTTTTTTAAAATAAAAAATATAGCATTTGATTAAAGAAGAGCTTATAAGTTTTGATACCAGTGAAAGCTTAGCACATAATGTTAATGAGAATCTTTTACCCAGTCATACAGTCAATGCATTAGACAAAGATAAAAGGCATATAAAAAAAAGGGTAGAAGAGATTAAAATGCCATTTAACTAACTCTATGATGCCTTATATAGAGTTGGACTGATATAATCGATGACTCTATGCATCTATATAGGAGGATGCATCCTCAATCAAAGGTGTAAGTATCATAGTGGAGCTCTAAAGCATTCTATTAAAAATGTCAATAATTTCACCAAGAGGTGCAGAAACTAATAGACTCTTACTAGATAGAGTTATATGAGGAATCATGAGCCTTGAAAAATATTAGGATGGCTATGACAGATAGGTGGGTGCCAAAACCTATCACTACACATTGTAAGGGGAAGGCACAATCAGTTGGGAACAAGTTCATCCTCAAACTAGTAGCTTTCAAAGTTTCACACCCATTTTCTTATAAAGATAATAAAGCAGTGCCTTAGAGATATAAGTGTGAGGTGATGACTAAGGGATAACAAAGGTCAAAAGCTAAACTACCAATATAACAAGAGTAGGGGGCATAACTAGAAGTTAAAAATGTTATACTCCAAAGACTTTGAAAAAAACAAGAAAAAAGAATGAAAAGCAAATTGAACTAGAGACTTTAAAAAAAGATGTCTTGAAGTTTATGCCTAAAAGAGAGGCTTGTGAGTTTTTGAAGCTAGTCAAGCATAGTGAGTATTCTATGGTGGAGCAACTGAATAAGATGCCAACCAGGATTTCTCTATTATTACTTCCCCTAAACTATAAACCACATCGTAATGCCTTGTTGAAGGTATTAAATCAGGCTTATATGGCCTATATATATCTGTAGAGTGTGAATCACTTGACAGAGAATCTAATGGTACCATATCACATCTCTTTTAACGATGATAAGATTTTACCTGATGGTAGAAGGAGCACTAAGGCGTTGCATATCATTGTTAAATGTAAAAGACATATAATAGTTAAGATTTTTATTGATAATCGATCAACTATTAATATCATACATATGTCTACTCTAGCCAAGCTACCTTTTGATATGTCTCATAACCGAAATAGTTTGAGCATTTGATGGGATTAGACAAAAATTCTTAGGAGACGTTAAGCTACCTATCTAGATAGGGCCATGTGTTTTCAATATAAAATTTTAAGTTATGGATATCTCTCCATCATATAGTTGCTTATTAGGGAGGCCATGGATCCATAAAGCAAGTGTCATCCTTTCATTGCTGCATCAAAAGATCAAATTCAATGTAGAAGGATAATTGATGATCGTGGCTGGGAAAAAATATTTGCTAGTGACCCAACCCATAAATGCCCTATATATGGAAATAATAAAAGAATCATTGAAGTGCTCTTACATATCTTTTGAACCTATTAATATAGTAGGCGAAAGGCTCAAATTCAGTTTGATTGTGATCAGTCAGATGATTAATAAGGGTTGAAGTATCGAGTTTGGCTTAAACAAAAGCTTGTAAAGGATAAGAGAGATTCCTAAGATTGAAGATTACAATTATAGATCTGGATTAGGTTATGAAATAGAGAAAATGTAGAACAACAACAAAAAGTAAAGAAAAAATAAATGATCTTTCCCTATTCGAATGAAACTTTCATTTTTTGAGGATACATGCACTATGGAGCTGAAGAAGACATAAAAGAAGAACCAAAATGGAAGGAAGCTTTTGCTAAGCTATCCATTCATATAGTTGATGATGAAAGTCAAGATGAGAAAGCTTGGGTTTACCCATGCCCACCGGGATATGAATTACAGAATTGAAGGGTCATCCAAATGCCTATTGTTTTTTATTTTCTTTCAATATAATCACATCTCCTAATTGCTTATGCCTAAAAGCATTGGGATAAACTTTTTTGTTTGGGCCTTTTATTTTTCATTATTTCAATAAAAGTAAGAGCATGCATTTTGTTCATTTTTTCCATTTCATTCATCACCTCATTAAAATTTCTTGCCAATATTTCCTATTCCATTAATTTTCAAGTCCCCAAATGAATGTAAAGGTAATCATGACAATGATCCAGGGTTTAACTTTGAAAATTTAATTAATATCGATAAACTTGATACTAAAGAAGATTATGAGGAATACACTTTGTCTCTGGATTTTTTTAAGGCTAATTGAATAGGAAAATAAATGCATTGAGCCTCATCAAGAAATTGTTGAATTGATCAATTTGGGTGATGCCGAAAACAAGAAAAAAGTTAAGATTGGTACTTCACTCTCAGCGATTGATTGGCAACGGTTAGAAAATTTACTCTAGAAGTTCGTGGATGTATTTGCCTAGTCTTACCAAGATATGCCCGGACTCAGCACTGAAATAGTATAGCATAGGCTACCATTAAGACCAGAATACAAATCGGTATAACAAAAGCTAAGAAAAATTAAACTAAAAATATTATTAAAAATAAAAAAAATTAAAAAATAATTTAATGCAGGCTTCTTGCAAGTGGCCAATATCTTGAATGGGTGGCTAATATAGTACTTATCTCCAAAAAATATGAAAAAGTACGGATGTATGTAGACTATAGAGATCTAAACAGAGCTTGCCCTAAAGATAATTTTCTTCTACCTCATATTGATACTTTATGGATAATACAACCCAACATTCGGTATTTTTTTTCATGAATGGATTCTCTGGTTATAATCATATAAAGATAGCTCGAGATGATATGGAGAAGACCACTTTTATCATTATGTGGGAAAATTTTTGCTACAAAATTATGCCTTTCAAATTAAAAAATGTTAGGGCAACTTATCAAAGGGCCATGGTAACACTCTTTCATGATATGATGCATAAAGAGATTGAAGTGTATGTGGATGACATGATTATCAAATCTCGCAAAAGAGAGGATCATGTATTTAATCTCAAAAAATTATTTGAAAAGTTAAGAAAGTTTCAGCTCAAATTAAATTCGACCAAATGTACATTTAGAGCTAGATCATGGAAGCTATTAGGATTTATATTCAGTGAAAGAAAGATAAAAATGGATTCAGACAAAATTTGGGCTATCCTAAATTTATCTCCTTCAAGCACACAAAAGAAGGTTCAAGGCTTTTTAGGTAAATTGAACTATATCTCTTGGTTCATTTCTCAGCTTATTTTTAAATGTGATCCCATTTTCAAACTCCTTTGGAAGAATAATCCTGGAGAGTGAAATGAACAATGTCAAGAAGCTTTCGATAAGATTAAATAGTATTTATCAAATCTTTAATATTAGCACCCCTTATTTCGAAAAACCATTGATTCTATACATAGTGGTATATAAGAGATCAATGGGATGTGTGATGAGCCAACAAGATAAATCTGACAAGAAAGAGAAAGCTATTTATTACCTGAGTAAGAATTAACAAAATATGAGTTTGAGTATTTGTCATTAGAAAAATATGTTGTGCTTTGGTGTGATAGCTAAAAAACTCAGGTAATACATGCTCTATCACACAACTTGGCACATAGCTAAATTGGATCCCATCAAATACATTTTTGAGAAACCATAACTATCAGAAAGAATCGCAAGATGACATGTAATGCTTTTTGAATATGACATAGTATATATGAGTTAAAAGGTAATTAAAAGAAGTGTCATTGTTGAATTCTTGGCGGACAGGGTCGCTAATGATTATAAGCCCATGAAGTTTGATTTTCCAAATGAAGAACTAATGGCCATTTGAAAGTAAAAAGAAGATGATGATGAGGAAGAGATATAAAAGATGTATTTTAATGGGGCCGCTAATGCCATAGGGCATGAGGTTAGAGCAATCTTAATATTTCAATAGAGCATTACTATCCTGTTACAGCAAGATTGAACTCAACTCCACTAATAATATAGCTAAATATAAGGCTTATGTTATGGGATTGCATGCTACTTTGGATAGGAACATTGAAACATTAAAGGTGTTTGAGGATTCAGCCCTAGTCATTTATCAACTAAAAAGTGAATGAGAAATAAGAGATTCCAAACCATCCCTTATCACATATACATCTTAGAGCTATGTAAACAATTCAAAGCAATTCAATTTGAACACTTACCTCGAGAAAATAGATTACAAATGTCATGGCTACTTTGGCTGTAATGGTACGGATTGATGATATTACTAAAATTTAACCTATCAGATTAGATATCAAGGACATGCTAGCATATTGTGCTAACTTGGAGAAGAGAAAGATGGCCACCCCTAGTATCATGATATTATACGATATTTAAAGAATCAGTAGTATCTAGATTGAACAACAAAAAATGACAAGAAAACCTTACGAAGAGTGGCTATTAGATTATTTTTAGATGAAGAAATTTTATATAAAAGAGGCAAAGACCAAGTGTTACTACGCTATGTAAGCGCCTCTAAAGCCAAAAAGATTATTAAGGAAGTTCACAATGGCATATGTAGAGCACATACAAATGGACATATGATGGCAAGATAGGTTGTGTGAGCTAGATATTACTAGTTGACAATGAAAAAAAATTGCATTGATTATGCCCGTAAATGTCACAAGTGCCAAATTTATGTTAATAAGATTCGTGCTCCACCCGATGCTTTACATGTCATAATACCTTCTTAACCATTTTCTATGTGGGGGATGGATGTCATTGGCTCCATTACCCCAAAGGCATCAAATGGGAATAGATTCATTTTTGTAGTGATTGATTACTTCACTAAATAGGTTAAAGCCACCTCTTCCACAATTGTGACTAGATCAATGGTTTGTAAGTTTATCAAAAAAGAAATAATTTACAGATATGGGCTCCCAGAAAGAATCATATCAGATAATGCTAAGAATTTGAATAGCAAGATGATGCAAAAAGTATATGCTCAGTTCAAGATCAAATACCACAATTTAGTTCCATATCGCCCAAAAAAGAATGGGGTAGTAGAAGCTACAAATAAAAATATTAAAAAAATTCTAGAGAAAATGACTGAAACATATAAGGATTGCCATAAAAAATTACCTTTTGCTTTACATGTGTATTAAACTTCTATACGTACCTTTATTAGGGTAACTTTTTTTTTTCTTGATTTATGGAATTAAAGCTATACTACTAGTAGAAGTAGAAATCCTATCATTAAGGGTCTTACGGGAAGTGGGATTAGAAGAAGATGAATGGATTCAGAAACACTATGAGCAATTGAACTTTATTTAAGAGAATAGATTAATGGCACTTTACCATGGCCAATTGTACCAAAGGAGAATGATGAGAGCTCATGACAAAAAGGTCAAACCTCGTCAGTTCTAAGAAGAAAAATTGGTATTGAAAAAAATTCTTCCAAGTCAGCATGATGATAGAGGGAAATGAACCCCGAATTGAGAGGGACCATACATTGTAAAAAGAATATTTTTAAGAGGAGCTTTAATTTTATCAAAAATAGATGAAGATGAATTTTATAGTCTTGTTAATTTTGATGCAATAAAGAAGTACTTTACTTGATTCTAAATATATATATATAAAAGAGTCCAAGTTGAAAACCTAAAAGGGTAGCTTGTACAAAAAAAAAAAGAAGAGTTCAAGTTAAAAACCCGAAAGTGCAACTTAGATCCAAAAGAAAAGGTTCGAGTTGAAAACCCTGAAAGGTAACCGAAACCAAATGAAAGTAAAATCGGGTAAATAGAATAGGGCATCACTTAGGAATACATACTAGGGATTATGAATTTCAAAGAGCTTTGAAGCAATGTGGCATTGTGTTTTGATTAAGTTTTTGAAGAAAATCCAAGATTTGTTGTCATGGTTATCTAATCATTTGTCTTGGGGTATTGCTACCCCAAATAGCTACTCCTAAATACACTATTTGTATCTCTATGCCATTATTTGTAATTTATTGCTTATCCCAATAAATAAAAGCCATCTTATCGTTCTCTTTTAGTTCTATACATTGCCAATATCTTTGTCCTTTCTTTTTATACCTTGCCATGAATGAAAAAAAAGTGCATAATTTACAACCCCTATTTTGGAATTGTGATAATGATTAATAATTGAACAAAGTCATAAAAAATTGTGTTACTTTGAAATATTGAAATAGATAATGATAAAAAATGAACCCATCCAAAATAAGAGCATAGCCTTTCGAGGATAAAGATCATTTTCAAGCTGATGAAAAATGGTTTCTTTGCCAAAGATGTGCATTCAGATTGGTGAAAAATGGTTTCTGTGTCAAGGATGTGCATTCAGGTTAATGAAAGATGTTTTTTGCTAAAATGTACAGTGAAAATAAATATTCATGGTAATGATTGAGGGTTTCTTTGCTAAAGATATGCAATAATAAGAATGTAGAAGCCTTAGTACCACATTGGATGTTTCATTTACTTTTTAGATAAAACATGCATTTGTATTATTCAATCATTCGATCTTGACTTAAGTAGATCATCTTTAGACTCATGACACTAGTCTGGTCATTTATTTATGACCTTGACTTAGTCTTGGTCATCTCTAAACTCATATCATCGTCCCAATCATTCGATCTTGACTTAGGTCAGATCATTTTCAAACTCGCGACACTAGTCCGATAATTTATTTACGAACATGACTAGGTCTTAGTCACCTTCAGACTTGTGGCATCATGTCATTCATTTGATCTCAACTCAAGTCAGATCATCTTCTAACTCACGGTATTGTCTCGATCATCCAATCTCGATTTAGGTTAGATCACTTTCAAACTCACAGCATTGTTTCGGTCACTCGATCTTGGCTCAAGTTAGATTATTTTACTTTCGACTTGAGGTTTACATCTGGTTGATTTTAGTTGTTGATTTGACTAGAACAGAGTGAGTGTCTAGGTCTTTGCATCATCTCTGTTTAACAAAGATGTGCAAATAGGGATAGTTGTAGACACCCATTTGTGTTTGGGCCTCAATTAGGCCCATTCGTGTATAGGCCTATTAGGCCCATCTATGTCCAGGCCTAGTTGGACTGATTTTCTCTGTATTTTGTTATTATTATTATTACAATAATAATAATATCATTATTATTTTTTTTCTTTTTCTTTCCTTGGTATTTTCGTATATATTATTATTATTATTATTATTTTCTTTTTTTTTTCATTTTCTTTCTTTTCTTCTTTCCTTTTTTGTTTTAATTCACATGTGAACAAAAATAGAATTGAGATCAAAATCTCACTTGATCAAAATTTCAATGCCAAATCATATCAGTATGGGATTGTTAAAATCTTGGGACCTAAAATCCCGTCATAATATAATTCAATCCCAAGATTCAAGCCTATGATTAATTCTCTCTATTTTTTTAAAACTGATCCTAGGATTGCATATAAATTGGATTGGTTTTATAGATGATGAACACATGAAAATAAACAAAAAATTGAAAGAAAATTATTAAAAAATTTTCAAAAAATTTTGGCCAAAAAAGGTTTTGGTAGTTTAATTTTAGGGTTTAGAAGTTCAATCTAAAATTGTGGGTTTGATTTTAGGTTTTTGGGTTAGAATTAAGATTCTGAGAGGTTCTGGGAATGATTCGGATGAAATTTGGAAAAATATAAAAAAAATTTGAAGAAATCTAGGTTTTCTAGGGTTGAAAGAATTGTTTGGTGAAAGTTTGAATTTTTTTATGGTTTTTCTGGTGGGGTTTCGAAGTTTTCATCGAGATTCCGGTGAGATTTCTAAAATCAGACAGGTTTTCTAAAAACTGATGGGTTTTTTAATTTTCGGTTGAATTTTTCGATGACATCCCCAGAAACGGTGAGTTCCCAATTTTTGGTTGAATTGATCGATGGATTTTTTAGAAAAAAGTAAGAGAAAATTGGATTTAGAAAGAGAAAGGCTCGGGTGATTTTGAGAAAAAAAGCTTAAAGGTGCCATATATACTAGCCTAGCATGATGTCATTTTGAACCAACTAGGATCCGCACGCAGACTTTATGACCCGCGTGTTGACCCGCACTTTGACCCAACCCGATCACAGGTTTTTTTTTTCATTTTGATTTTATTTTTATTTTTTGATTTTATTTTATTTTTTAATATTTTTTTATTATTTTTTGGTTTTTTTTTTAAAAGAGAGAATTATTCTTGCCACTAGTATTTCTGAAAGAAAAAATAATTCAAAAAAAAAGAAAAATCCTTTAAAAATAATCTTTGTAAATAATGTTTTCAAAATAAAAAATAAAAAATTAAGAGGTTTACTGTTTTCTTTAAGCAATAAAAATTAATAATTTCAATGACAGAACCTTTTCAGAATGGGACACTAGTCTTCATGAATAGTCTTGAGGTAAGAAAATTATCCTAAATTGCTACCAAACTATTAAGACAATTTTAGGGTTAATTTTCAATATTAAGTTATTTGGTAAATCATAAAATAATCGAAGCTTGAATAATTCGATATCAAACTAGTACCATCATTTGGATGGATGTTGTGGAGGTGCTACAACCTTCTCCATATGTAATTGATTCTCAAACTTAACATCTGTTTTGTAGTTCATATTCAATTAGGTGGCCAATTATACCTAAACAAAAAAGATTGGTGGAGACTCTTTTTCATCCATATCTAGTTGTAGGTCCATGAATCTATATGTTATGACACTTTGTAGTTTAGGCTAACTTTTAATGTTTGCTATTTTTAGAAGGTTTTGGTATTAGATTAGATGGTGAGGAACAATTTTAGGCAAAATAGACTTGTGAAAATAGCAAGAGTACAAGATGATGAGTCTAATCTTTATGAAGTTTTATTTTTATTTAGTCTAGAAGTTAGTGGATGATGAATAGCTTAGAAGGTTAAATATACTTTGATCTAATAGAAAGAGAAAAAGAAGGACTTTAATCAGTTGCAATATGGGTGATGTTGTGTTTGGAGAAGTTGATAAGGTTGTTTATTAGAGTATAAGTGTTGTTCATGATCAAGTTAATAACTGGGGTAATATTCTTGATTCTGCTGTGGTTTAATTATCCTTCTATGCTTAGTTCTAATATGTCTAATTAGAATATAAATCATGTTAGACTACATTCTATTGTAGAATATAATAGCAAGTTAAGTTAAACATTATTTCATACGAATATTCAAGATGTGATCCTTATTTTGTTTCATTTAGTAATAAACCATAAAGGTATGATAATCTTGCTGGTTGTAGCATCTGGAGTGAATATAGGTGCAAGCAGTTCAGTTCTTCTTAATAAACAAGTTGGTGATAGTGATTTGACTATGCTTTTATTTATTGATGTCAATTTGAGTGATTCTAGCAATGTACTTGATCTGGAACATGAAAATGCTAGACTGGTT
This sequence comes from Durio zibethinus, assembly GCF_002303985.1. Next base: position 20,429,678 of record NW_019167838.1, on the reverse strand, counting down.
GTTAATTTTTCTAAATCATTCCAAAGGTCTCATGGCAAATATTTTTTTATGATAAGTTTATTTTTTGTTTTTGGCTTATGTTATTTCTTTATTAATATTTGTAAAAGTTGTGTTTTATTATATTAAGGTTTTGGTAGTACTTTGAATAGTACTATTGATCAATAAAATGAAACAAATGGAATGCTATTTCAAGGTGGTAATGCATGTTATTTAAGTAAATGAATTGAATTATAAGAAATATGCTACTGTTGTAGTGTAAAATAAAATAACGTGTGATGAATAACATCCTTATTCTTGCATGTTTTATTTTTTAAAACTGCATAGCTTTGGAGGTTTTAATTGTGTTTATCTTTTTTGTAGGGCATATATGTGATATGAAAAAAAAATGATATTTCAAAAAATATATCTCATCCTGTCTACTCTTTTTGTTGTAAATAAGGTATGATTAGTTGCCTTTTTTTAAACCTATTCCAAGTTTCTTAGATGAGCTACTTGACTATGAGGGAAGTGCTAAAGCTGCCCATTTTAGAGAGAAAATGAGAGTTTATAATTCAACGTTTCAGTTTACTTCAATAGAAGGTAAAATAAATGATTCTGTTAGCTATTCACAGTGACCTTATGTTTTTAAAATTAGTGGACAGAATCATATCATTGAATTAATTCATTATTGCTTATTATAGGTCAAAGACCAAGGTTTGTTCAACTTTAAATTTATGATATAGAGAATGAAGTGTTAAATAAGATGTTAGTTTTGAGAAGAAATGATGAAAATTCTATTGTTAACATTGGAATTATTCATGGTTTAATTGAGATGCTTAATGAAAAGCAAAAAATAGTAAAGGCTTTTAAGATGGCACGAGATAGATCTGTAGATTTTGATTATATTCTGATGTATTTAAAATTAATAGGTACTAAAAGTGAATATGATCGAAATTATCATGCTCTTACTGCATCTAAAATTGTTGATTTGATTATTGGTGGTATATGAGAGTTTGATAGGCAAAGAGAAGGTTTAAAGTGTATTTCTTATTTGCATCCTTCATTTATGGTTATACAGTATCTATTTTTATTTTCGTATAAGGAAAATAGTTTTAGTCTTGGTATCTCTTATTCACAACCTACTCATAGGAGTAAAATTAAAAGCGAAAAGTTATCATGTAAGAGTATTATGCTTATGTCATTCAACAATGGTCTACACAAAAGAATACATTGTTGAGGAAGGGCAAGTTATTTTTACAGTTCATTGTGGATGCCTATTGCAATGTTGAGGAAATGAAACTTCAATATTCAAGACAAAATAAAAAATAATTGAGGTCTAAACTATACAAAAAAAAAGATGTCATGGAAAGATAAGATAAACTAGCAAACATTATGAGAAAATGTGTTGTTCTACCAGCTTTTTTCACAGTAAGTTCTTGATATTTATTTTAGAATTATTAAGACGTTATGGTGATTTGCAGATATAATGGGTATCCAGATTTGTTTATAACTTTTACATGCAATATAGATTTTCTATTCAGTGGGTTTGGTATTAAACTGAAACAAAGTGAAAAAGAAAATAGAGTGGGAGATTTATAGGTAGAATAGTATATGTTCATCCAGTAACAGCAGCAGATGAGTTATTTTATATATGTATGTTGTTGAATGTGATTAAGGGATCTAGAAGTTTTGAAGAATTAAAAACTATTGATGGAGTATTGTATCTACTTTTCAATAAGCATGTTAAGTGCTTGGACTTTTGGGATATGATAGAGAAATGGGATGGCACTTTGACTCAAGCATTGGAATGGGCTGTGAGTAATGAAATCAAAAAATTATTTATGACAATCATACTATTTTGTCAAATGGCTGATTCAAATGCTTTTTGAGAAAACAATTGGAAATTATTGGGAAAAGGCATTAAACATATGTTAAAGCAAGCTATTAGTGTGACATAGTATATCATTCCAAACTCTGAGTTAAAGAATTATGTTCTTATGGCATTAGAACAGCTTTTCAATGAGCATTTCACTTCTCTATCAGAACATAAACTGTCAATGCTTTTTAGCAGAAATATGCATTTAATGTTTGATAGACTCTTGCATGAAGAATTAGACTATAATTTGGCAAACCTTCATGACAACATCTACAATTTCTATTCAATTTAAATGAAGTACAAATGCAAGTTTATGAAGCCGTCAAATTCCTATTCACTATAATGAAGGACATATGTATTTTATTTATGGGCATGGTGAAATTGGGAATACATATTTGTGGAATACTATAATATTTGGTGTGAGGTCTTTGGGAAAAATTATTCTTATTATGGCTTTATCTAGCATAACATCTTTGCTTTTACTTAGAGATAGAACAACTTACTTAAGGTTCAAAACCCTTTTTGATATCACTGATTCATTAACATGTGAAGTCAAAAAAAGAACATAACTGGTAAGATTAATGCAGAATACAAGTCTTATTGTTTGGAATGAAGCTCCTAAGATGGATAAAAATAGTTTTGAAACTTTGTATAAATCTTTGAGAAATATTTTAAATGTTGAATCACCAAATAAAGTTCAAAAGCTTTTTGGATGGTTAACTGTAGTTTTGGGACATGATTTTAAACAAATACTACCTATAATCAAATTTGAAACTAGAATTAACATTGTAATTGTTACAATAAACTGATCTATTTTGTAGTAGTATTGCAAAGTTTTTCAGATTTGAAAAAATATGAGGTTACTCATAAATGACATAGATGAAGAATCTAAAGTTGAACTTGAAGCTTTTGCAAATTGATTGGTGAAAATTGGTAATGAAATGATTGAAACTATTTCATATAGAGATGAAAAGAAAGCATCATGGATTAAGATACTGAAGACTTATTGATTCCTGATTTGGATGATTCTATTAAAGCTATATCTTTAGCAGTTTAAACTAATTTTCAGTCAAGTTTTGCTGATTTATTTTATTGAAGCCAAAGAATAATTGTTACACTATAAAATGATATTGTTGATTTTATTAGTGCCCATATGCTTGACTTAATACTAGGCTTTAGCAAGTGTTACTATAGTTTTGATACAATTTTAGAAGCATCAAATTTTTTGTTTGATACAGATTTGTTATATTTTCATGAATTTATGAGCTTTCTTAAATTTTCAAGCATTGTGAATCATGAATTTAAGTTGAAGATTGGCTGTGTCATAATGCTTGTCAGAAACTTAAAACAAACTTTTAGTTTATGCAATGGAATAAGACTTTTAGTCACTCAATTAGTTTCTAATGTCATAGATGTTAGAATCATAATTGGTATTCACATTAGTACAAAAGTCTTTATACCTAGAATTGTCATGACAGTTAAGGATTAAAAATTGCCTTTTATCTTTAATAGAAAACAATTTCCTATCAGATTATGTTATGCTATGATAATAAATAAAAATCAATGGCAAACACTAAATATTGTTGGTTTATACTTGCCCAAACCTATGTTCTTAAATGGCCAATTATATGTTACTATTTCAAGAGTGACATCTCGTTGTGGTTTGAAAATTTTGATTCAAAATGAACATGGCATAAACAATTCTAAAACAAAAAAATTATATATAAGAAAATATTTGACAAGTTGGATCAGGTTGTTACACATTAAATTTTATTGTTCTTATATATTTTGTACATAATTTTTTCGTTTTGCTTCTTTCTTAAAAATTGTTATCATAATTGGAACCATGATTGTTATAGGGATGATAATTACATTAGTTATTTTATAAAGTTTGTATGTATACGTAAAAAATGTTTAACCTGTGTGTGACATATCTATGGTCCAAATTTCAATATTTTTCCAATTATGACTATTCTTCTTTCTTCTTTTTTCTTTTATGTGTTTCAATTGGTTATGATATGTTGTTAATTTTATATGTTTATAAGACTGTTTTTTTACTCGACTTTGTTTGTTTTTTTATATCATATATTAAACTATATATTACTATTCTGTACTTATAAGCTATTATTTTTGTTATAGTTGAGCAATCATAACTCATTGTCTTTTATCACATCTATCACAAATCGGTGACAACTCTATTGTAAAAGTCAAAGTAGCACGAATTTATGATTCAATAAATCTTAAGATAAATCAGTACATAACTTTAGACTTTCTTGCCGTACACGTTAAGGTATGAATAAAGTTTAAATAACCAAACAATTTTACAAAAATTATTTTATATAATATTTAATATCTTTTATAAACATTTTTTTTTAGAATAATGCGATGCATGTAATGATTAAAAGTTCAAAAACAAAAAAAAATTAAATTGATGCTGAAAGAAGGTGTAATATATAAACTTTTAAAATTCTTGATAACCGACTAAAATCATATTTTAATTTTGTTCGTGCACAAAATACAATCACACTTATAAAAAATACATAGATCAAAGAAATATATGATAATTCATATGGAATCCTCAGCATTTTTTACTTTTTAGCTATATGATAGACTTGATGAAAGAATAAATGAAGATAAATATGCGACAAGTTATTTAATATTTATTTTATTTCAATGCTAGACTATTACATTTATTATAATTATTTAATCTCTATTTTTTTTCAATACTTATGTGTTGTATCTATTATCTTACTATCTATTTTTACTAATTTTAATTTCTTTTAAATCAATTCTGCAAAATAATATTCGTCTATTGAGATCGATAGGTCATGTTCAAAGTGTTGACATGTAATCATACAAACAAGTTGTTAATAAACGAGATTTAATTATCTAAGAGCTAAGGTTAAGAAAATTTTTTAAATTGATAAGCATGTAGCAAGCTTTTTTTCTCATATTTCATTTTCTTTGACTAGCACTGATTGCACTTTTGTTATATAGTGAAAAACTTTAAGTGTAACAATTTGGGAAGAGAAACTCGCAAATCAATGAAAAACAACTTTGTGAAAATATTGAAAATACAGTTGTCATAGTAGTAGGAGCAATTATTAGAAGCTATAAAAGTAAATTGTAAAAAAACTTTTGGTTTTTTTTCAAAATTTCAAATGTAGTTTAACTTTAATAATTCTATTTCTTCCATTTCGTTATAACAAAGAACAAAATCATTTCAAGTAAAGCATACATATCTTTCTTTTCTACAACAAAACTTTATGTAGATTTGGATATTGCAAAAACCAAATAACTCAAGAAAGAATATGTTGTTAACTTTTTTTCACAATTTTTATATAATTTTAAAACATTTTTATTATGTCTTTTTTCAAACATTTATTATTTCAATAATAAATGTTTGAAAATGAAAAAATAAATTTTGAGATCTTTGCACAACAAAATTCTATTAAACGTGCAATCATAAGTAAAGTAATAATAAAGAAAGTTTTTGTTGCAAATCTTTTTAGTTTTAATCTAGCCAAAATTAAGGTAGAACTATGTAAATATAGCCTATAAGTCTTCTTTAAACGACTAATTTTTGTTTCTTATTTACATGATTTACTATTACCTAAGTTTGAACTCAGAAGGAAAATAATTGTTTTTTTGTTTACTGAATATAATAATTAACTAAAATTTATTTTCCAATCGGACTTTTGGTTACCTTGTTATAATCTTGATTTTTTAATTATAGCTTTTTTTTTCTATTGTGATAGTGAATGGTATAAAAAAAAGTCTACATTATTTATTATTGTAATAGCAATGTAAGAACATGATTAAAACTGAAGTATTTCTTTTACAATATTCTTTTAACATTGTTTACATGAAAATATATTATATAGAAACTTATTGGAATTTTTGCTATTTAAATTATGTTTTAATCTATTTTTATGATGGTTAAAATTTAATGTTCATCTTTATTTTGTATACCCTTTTATTTTACATTTTTCTTACCTATGGTTACACAAAATGAGCCATTTGGATTTACATTTCTTTTACATGTTATCAAATAGAATAAACCATTTTAATTCTTAATCATTAATTTGATTAATTAAAAAAATAGACATATCAATTAAATCATTTAATAGTTATTAATAGAGAAATTGTTCCAACACTAATATTATATATTATGCTGACATATCACCATCAAGTAATTGATTGTGGAGGATCATGAAGATTGTTGCTTGATATATAAGGAAATCATATATACAACTATCTTATTTTAAACACATAGTATACCGTGAATATAACATATATTTTTTTGCTATAAAATAAGAAGCAATGCCTAAAAATTCACATTTCCAAGGATCCTATTTTCATATTTTAATAAACTTTTGTAATATCAGTTCATAACATGAGTTTTAGTTTGTAAATTTTAACACAATGTACTTACTATGTTAGATTTTTTGTTTTCTTTTTTGCTTTAATCGTATAATAATTGTATGATGATAAATTGAGACTATTATATTACCAATTGTTAATTTGTTCTTTATTGTATATCTAACTTAGGAACAAAATTAATAAAAAGCTAAAAAAACTATTTAATATTAACATGTTGACAATAGTATGATGACATGTTTCAAACTTAAATCTTTCTTTTAGAATGTTCTTTTCAAACTATTTTTATCCTATTCGGTTTTTTTTACTTCTACATATCTCATTCTTATATTTTTTTTTATTGTTGTTTTTATCAAACTTTCATTTGCTTTTTGTTTCATCAGATTTGCTATTGTATTAATTTTTTTTTCATTTTGGTTTTAATACTATAATGCTTGTGTGATACTAAATTGCTATTATTGTAATATCAATTATTAATCTATTTTAAGTTATCTAACTAATAGGACATAAAAAAAGCAATGAAAACCCAAAAAAAAGACCATCTAATACTAATTTGTTTAAAACAATGTAAAAGCATGTTCCAAACTTAAAACATTCTTTTTCAATCTTCTTTGTTATTATTATTATTATTTTTTTTTGCTATTTAGCTTTTTGTACATATCTCATTATTATATATATTGTTTACTTTTTTTACAAAATGAAAGATTCTTTTATACAACAACAATTATAGATGTTGATCCATCTAATGAATGGTTTTACAATACATGCAACCATTGCTTGAAAATTTTGCGATCAGATCATGGGTTATTATACTACAAAGAACATGGAGAAAAAATTTTAATGCTTGCATAAGTTTTTTGTAATTATATTTGTTGGACAATGTCTATATTAACAATTTTGCTTATTTAAAGTTTTTATCAATAGAATCAAGTTTAACATAGTCATAAAAGATTCCACAGACAAATAGATCATTTAGCATTTGAAAACCCAGTTGAAAAACTCATTGATTCAACAATTCAAAAAATTACTTCTAGAAAGAAAATTGACAGGTTTAGTTTTTCAATCCTTATCATTGAATTGCTTGACAAAGAAAATATTCTTAAAATTTGATTGACTCAAAAAGACATTACACAAAGTATCTTGCATTACATAGTGTTTGACGCTACCATCACAAAAGGACAAAATATAGTTGTTATAATTGGAACAAATCAAAAAGCTACATCTTCAAGTTAATCACTTAAACAACAAGAAAGAGAGCAACCAATTTCCATATCATTGACACTAATTTCCCATGTGAAGGAACAGATCATTTAAATGCAATCACAACTTTCAAGCTCATTATAAAAACTTTAGACCCTATAAGATTTATTCCCTGAAAAATCTCCTATAGAGAAAAAAGTAGAGCACTGTAATTTCCCTAAACCTTCACCTGGAAAAAAACCAAGATACACATTATTAAACTTCTCTATACATAAACTTTTTCATAAAAAACAAAAAAAAAAGGTGATACTATTAGTTTTAATTACTTTATACAAAATGATAAAGCCTGAAGGCAAGTTTGGTAAATAGCACAAAAATACTTTTTACAGCTTGCTATGGTAAGCAACCATTTTTAATCATGTTTTTCATGTTGTTGTTCAGCTTATTTTGTTTATGTTAAATCATAGATCGAATTATATTATTAAATTTTATCATTTACAAATAAATGTTGAATTCTTTTAGAAACTTTGTATAATGCAAATTAAATTAGTTTGATTTATAAAAATGCTTGACTTATTAAGACATTTTTTTACAAGAAGAAAAAAAGAGATGAATGAAGATAATTAGATATCACTTTTTTTGAGCATATGAATACAGTTTTTTTGAATTTGAAGACAATGTTGCCATATAAAAGCAAGTAACTATGAAGAAATTTGTATGTAAATAGACGTAATACACTTTTTTGTTGTGAAAATAACAAAATTTTACTTTTTTTTGTTGAAAATTAGTTTGGAATTCCATCTCTGTTGTATGAAACAAATAAACTTTTTTTTATATATGTGGTGTCATAATGTCTAGATCTGAGGATCTATCGCTAGACATAGACTTTAGGAGTCGTCACCAATCTTTTTTATCTAGGTGCGATTGACTACCTAAGGATTCTATCCTTTTAAAGAACACATAAGATTAAGGGTCCCTAACAGAATAGGTTCAAGTCTACTAACCAGAATAGGGTTCGAGAGTACGGTTACGTGTAAGAAATGTTATAGCACCTTCACAACGCCCATCGAAAAATGGTACCAGCTTAATTTTGTGTTATCTAATAAACTTTAAAAATTTATCAAGTAATTAATTATTGAAAATTATTCTCAATTGACTATAATACTTTTAGCAAAAAATTGAAAAATTCCCTCACCTCAAGAGTATGCAATGAGACTACTGTTTCACTTGTAGAGGCTCTATCGTAGAATTATTTATCATTAAAAAAAATTCAAGAAATAAAAAGGAAAAGAAATAAAATGATTCAGCTTTAGATATAAATCATTTTCTCTTCAAAAACTCATTGCTTTTGTACAAGAAAAATTGATACTTTCAACTTTTTCCTAAAATATTTTTTTGAAACTTTAATTTCAAAGAAAATTGATGCTTTCAAATTTTTCTTGAAAATCTTTTTTAGAAAACTTATTTTCAAGGAAAATTGATACTTTCAACTTTTTCTCAAAAATATTTTTTTAGAAAACTTATTTTCAAGGAAAATTAATATTTTTCATTTTTTCTTAAAAATATTTCTTTTTGAAAATTTTTATTTTTTATGTTATTTTTATTAAATTAAAACATGCAAAAAAAGCAACAAAAAAAAAACTCCTAAAAATAACTAACACATAAAAATAAATAAATAAATAAACAAATGAATAAAATACCAAAAAAAAAAGAATAGCTCAGCTTGAGGAATTCGACGTGGCTCGGCTCCATGCACAAAGAACGGCTTGAGAAGTAAAAAGTGATTTAATAACTCGGCTCAGAGACAAAGACAATAGGACATTATAGCTGGTTGATCCACAATGCTCTACAACCACTAAAGGATGGAGCAATGTATGGTATCTTCAATGCATCAACAAATTTTATGGTGGTCTTCAAATCTCCATCCACCTTAAAACTGACCACACCACCAATTCCTATCATTTGTTGCTTGGCAATTCCATGTTCAGGATGACTTGGCAAGCCTTGATAATAGACACGTCTCACCTTAGGATGTGCCTTTAAAACTTTGGCCATCCTTAATGCTATCGAATTCTGTTATTGTACACGAGATGTCGTGTCTTCATGCCTCTGATGATCAGATACACAGCATTTGGGTTGAAAGTACCTCTCAAAATATGATGCAAAGTATGAATTTAAGTAACCAACTTTTCAGAACCACTTATGCAACCAACAAGAACATATTGGGGCCCCCAATGAATTTTGTTACAGAGTGCAAAACAAGATTAGCACCAAGGGCCAAGGCTTTAAGGTTAAGAGGTGTAGTAAAGGTACCATCAATGCAGACAAGTGCTCATTTGTTGTGGCACAGCTTTGTAACTTTGTCAACACATCTTAAGAATGGATTTGTTGGAGACTCAGGAAAGAAAAGACAAACTTTATTCTTATTGAGTGCAGCCTTTAGGCCATCCACCTCTGCGAGGTTAATAACAGTAGTCAAGAATCCCATTTTAGGTAGAATGGTCTTAATGAATATCTTAGTTTTTTTATAGCAATCTGTTGTTTTCACAATATGTCCACCAGCAAGAACTAATGCCATATGCATGAATGTGTTAGCACATATTCCTGATGCCATAGTCAAGGTTGATTCAGCCCCCTCAACTGCACTTATATTCTCCTCGGTAACCACTATAGTTGGATTTCCATAGCACCCATATTCAAAACCTTTATGATGTTTCTCCTAGAAGTCAATCAGCTCCCCTCACCAGCATGAACAATGATGCTCCCATCGGAGCTCAAAAATGATGTCTTAGAATTATCTGAACCCCCAATCTGTACGTTACAGTTGTCAATACAACTTTCTACAATTGTCACCTCATCAACGAAAGAGACATCGATGGCAATTGCCTAAGCAGCAACCACCGTCGAGAAAGGTAAATCCGAAGTAGGATCGTTCGATCACAAAATAGCAACTACTTGCATGACACCAATGTTACTATAGTTACGACGAGCTTTGATGTTGAGCTGGCATACGAAGTCAAGTGGAAAACAAAATATCAGAGAGAATAAACCCCCACCATCTATTTCTCTTCCAACACAAAACAACAATGTCATCACCCATCGTGTCAACCCAACACGAGGCTTGTCTCTTATTGATATGTCAGAGAAGTTGAGATCGAAACGGCACTCAAATGAAAAATAAATCTGATTTCTATGATTTTCTCTGTGTGTCTTTTTTTTTTTTATGATGTTGTGTATTTTTTTAATGTAATCCGAGAAACCCTTCCCTCTGTAATCTTTGTGCTAGTTTTATATGAAAAATTTAGAAGAATCCCTTATTAACTCAACCTTTGACAAGATTATCAAAAACTTCAAATTTTCCTTAAAAATTCAATCCCTTAAAAAAAAATTACCAGCACGCAAAATTTTATCTTTTTTTTTTTTTTTGCTAATATCCCATTATCCTAAAATAAAATAAATAATAAAAAAATCAAAAATAAAATAAAATAAAATAATAAACTAGGCCTAACTACTTAGCCCTATTAAACTGGGCTCAATGGGCTTAGGTCCAAACTCTGTTAGACCATGCCCAATGGGCTTTAGTCCGGACTAAATAGGGTGTCTACAGTTGTCCCTCTTTGCACATTTTTTGTGAAACATGAATTGTGCAAAAACGTAGACACTCATTTGAGACTCAACTCGACATTTTTTTATTTTTTTTTTTTGTTTGTTAAAATTTTGATCAAAACTCATCTAAACAGAGGCTCAACAACTTTAGAAAAATATATGACTCCTCTAATTAGAGGCTCAACGACTTGCTCCTATAAACAGAGGCAACCATGACTTTGGAAAAAAAATTACTCTTCTAAACAAAGGCTCAACGACTTTAAAAAATAAATTGCTCCTCTAAACAAAGGCACCACAACACCATAACTTTGGAAAGTAAATTGCTATTCTAAACAAAGGTAACAGAACTTTAGAAAAATAAATTACTCCTTGACAATCATGTCCAAAAGAGTTATAGATCATGATTGAAGGAATTCTGTAATGGGAACTCAAAGATTCACAATTTGAGTTTAACATTCAGAGGTTCAGATTTGCAATAACCTTTCAACTTCGTAAGAATTTACTGAAATTTGATTCTCAAAATTTTAATTTCATTTAAATTTGTAAGATCTCAAGATTTACATTTGCAACTTGCAAGACTCGCATTAAATATCTTCATTTGAATTTTGGAGATTCACATCTAAAAGTTCAAGGCTTTTTAAAGGTTCACAATTGACAAACTTGAGATTCACATCCAAAAATTCAAAGCTTCTCATTTGAGTTTAAAGGCTCAGTAATAAAACTTAGAGTTTCACATCTAAGTTTAAAAGTTCTCATTTAAAAATTTAGAGATTCATATCCAAAAAGTTGAAGCTTTGTATTTTGGATATTCACATCTAAAAGTTCCAAACTTTTCATTCTAGTTCGAAGATTCAAATTCGATGAACTTTAGGGTTCACTCCTCAAAGATTCTCATTTTGAAACTCAAAGATTCTCATTTGAGCTTTCAAAAATTCTCATCAAAATATTCATAATTTTTTTTTCAAGTGACTCAAAAATTTACATGAATGAATATTATGACCAAATATGCAAATGCCTTCTTAATGATGCAAATGTGACAACCTAGATTCTCATAGTGCCATGCATGTCCAAACAAAGTTTAATTCATCAAATTATGTGCATGTACTATTCAAACAACGATGCTACCATGATGCATATAATGCAGACGTTAATGTCACAAAATTCTAAATAATTGTGATAATATGGCTATCAAAACTCCACCATTTTGTATGTCTTTCTTGTTCAATTTCTTAATATTTTGGAACAAGTTTCATCAATTGATCATCACTTGACCACCATTCATGGACTTCTCAGCACTAACAAATTTCAGAACAAGTTTCATCCACTATCACTGGGTCATTACTCATAGATGTCTCAGTATTAACCATTTCGAACTAAGTCACACTCATAGGTTTTTTAACCCTAACCATTCCAAAACAAACTTTGTTCGCTGATTATTTTCATCATTCAATCATAACTCACAACTCATGTCAACCAATTCATCCTTGTATTCATCACTTGGTCATATCACCTTTTTAAATTTTTACACTCTCTTCTTTTGTTGACCAACCCATCACCATTTTCATCATTTGATCACACTATATGTTATCTGAAATCATCTTTCTCAGGTTTCTAACTTCTCTTCATTTTTTTTATCATCTTGAATTTCTTTTCAAAAGAATGCAAGACTCCTTTAAACACATATTCATTCATTTATTATCATTTCAATTCTTAACAAACACAATGCAATCAAACATTTTCTCGATTCATTTTAGGGATGGGAGAACAAAAGAGCTGACAGTGCATTGACAGAAAAGCAATCAATGAAAAATTAGTCTTAATGCAAAAGCAAATGGGGAAAGAAACAAGTTGTCTGTATGTCATTGGGATAAATGAATATTCAAACAATTTTTAATATTAATTCAAGATTCTTTTTTAAAAACTCATTCCATTGATTGTCAAAATCATTTTGAGTTCATCAAACTTTACCCCAGCTTTAGAGGATCTTTAGAAGCCTTGATCTTCTATATATTTGAACTGTTCATCCAACTTTCAACTAGAGATTTGGTCTACCCAAATTGCCTTTTCGAGTTTTCAATTTGAGTCTTTTTTTTTTTCTTTTCATATTTTTTATTTTTTCTTTTTTCACTTTTTTTTCTTTTTTTTCATCCATTTCCCCCTTTTTTTTTTCTTTTTCTTTTCATCTTTCATCATTTTTTTCTCATCTTTCATCCATTGTCGATATCTCTCACACATTAATCTTTAAGACAATAACATGATTCAATCATGAGCATGCTTTTGCCCAACATATGATTATTCAATTCGAGCATTCACACTTGATCCAAATAGACATTTCAAGATTGTAATGTAGGCCATGGTATGGGATCATAAAAGAAATGGATAAAATAGGCTCAATATATATGTTTAAAGGGCTTAAAACCAAAGGATCATCATTTGATGCAGCTTGGCATTTTACCCCACTCTACATAATTTTACTACTTTTTTTTTTCATCTCATTCCCTACACAAAAGATTATCATTGCTTTGCCCTAACTTTTCTAAAAAAAAAGAACCAATGCCATCTGCATGAATGTGTTAGCACACATTTCTGATGCCATAGTCAAGGTCGATTCAGCCCCCTCAACTGCACTTATCTTCTCATCGACAACCGTTATAGTTGGATTTTCATAGCACCCATATTCAAAACCTTTATGATGTTTCTCCATGAAGTCAATCAGCTCCCCTCACCAGCATGAACAGTGATGCTTACATCGGAGCTTAAAAATGATGTCTTAGAATTATCTGAACCCCCAATCTGTATGCTACAGTTGTCAATACAACTTTTTACAACTGCCACCTCATCAGCGAAGGAGACATCAATGGCAGTTGCCTGAGCAGCAACCACCGTCGAGAAGGGTAAATCCGAAGTGGGATCGTTCGATCACGAAACAGCAACTACTTGCGCAACACCGATGTTACTATAGTTACAACGAGCTTTGATGCTGAGCTGGCACATGAAGTCAGGTGGAAAACAAAATATCAGAGACAATAAACCCCCATCACCGATTTCTCCTCCAACACAAAACAACAATGTCGTCACCCATTGTGTCAATCCAACACGAGGCTTGTCTCCTATCGGTACGCCAGAGAAGTCGAGATCGAAACGGCACTCGAATGAAGAATAAATCTAATTTCTGTGATTTCCTCTGTGTGTCTTTTTTCTTTGTGCTGTTGTGTATTTTTTTAGTGTAATTCGAGAGCCCCTTCCCTCTGTAATCTTTGTGCTAGTTTTATAAGAAAAATTTAGAAGAATCCCTGATTAACTCAACCTTTGACAAGATTATTAAAAACTTCAGATTTTCCTTAAAAACTCAATTCCTTAAAAAAAAACTACCAGCATGCAAAATTTTATCTTTTTCTTTTTTTTTTTTTTTTGCTAATATCCCATTATCTTAAAATAAAATAAATAATCAAAAAAATCAAAAATAAAATAAAATAAAATAACAAACAACTATGCCTAACTACTTGGCCCTGTTAAATCGGGTTCAATGGGCTTAGGTCCAAACTTTGTTGGACCAGGCCCAATGGGCTTGGATCCAGACTAAATAGAGTGTCTACATGTGACAAAAAAAAGCATATATTATAGCCTTGCATTAGAGTCATGATTGTAGCAACAAACTATATTAGTTCATCACATATTTAGTATTTATGTATTCTTTATTATAACTTCAATAGATTAAATTCAATGATAGAATTAAACTATTCTATTTAATCATCACACTCCAACAAAAAATGTTAACATTTATACACTTATTATCTTTGCATAACATTAATTATACTTTTTTTTTGGTAAAACACTTACTGATTTGTCATAATTTCACACTAAACAAACATATTTAACTTCTTTATTTTCAGCAAGATTTATACATTATTAACTGATAGTTTATATTACTTAATTTAGACAAATTTTTTAATTATAATCTATTTAAATAATTGATTAAAAATTATTCACAAACTTAATAAATTTGTAAAAGTTATATTTACCTTTTTCAAACTATATTTCTTTTATTATAAAATAATATAAAATTAACTCTTGTAAATAATAAAATAAGACTAAAAAAACTTTATAAACCAATATATATATATTTATATAAAATACTAACCCAAACTTTACATAAAGCCCAACTGTTTTTAACTTAAAAAAAATTATAAACCTAACAAAAAATAACAAATATATAAAAACACTAACCTAAGCTTAGGCCCAAATGTCTTTAACACATTTCTGAAAAAATGTGATCTAGAAATATCAAAAAATAATAATAATAATAACCAATTACACTAATTTTGGACTAAAATTTATGAGTCGAATAACTCATTCTTTTATAATCTATTAATGAAAGCCCATAAAGTTTTTCCTTCTCTTAAACTTGTGAAAGAACTAGGTTAAAGTTAACCTTTTACATTCTATAAAAAAAAAAAAAAAAAAAAAACCCAAAACACTTTAAAAAATGGTTGGCTACTATGAATTGAATGAAGAAGCTTTTTTTAGAACAAACACGGTGCCATAATTTTTCAAAGTCATGGTCATAGGATGGTTCTCTCACAACCATATGTTAAGTTTTTCTAAAATTTTAAAACTTTCTTAAAAAATACAAATCACAAACACATGTACATGTTTTGACAACAAAAAAATTTCACTTTTGTTCTTGATTTTCAGTCTTTGAGAGTGAAAATACATGAAAAAATAGATGAACATAAATAATTTGACAAATTTAGATTTTCATATGTATATATATATATATATTAATGAAATTAAGGCTTAGACAATAAAAGGCCTAAACTTTCTATTTCTAAAGATTACTTTTTAGTCTTATTTTGTTTTGAAAATTATCATCTTTTAAACCTTCGAAATTATATATAAAAAAATAATTATTTTTGTTTCAAAATTAATTTTACACAATAAATTTTCAAACCCGTATTTTTTTTTCATTTTGTGCTCTATAATTATTATTTTTTGTTTATTTAATTTACTTACGTATTGTATTCGCTTGACATGTTGTATTCTAATCAAATTTCAAGTAGTTTACATTATGTAAATAAAATTAAACAAGTATTTATCTCTGTATATTTATTGTATCAACAGCATATTTATTTTCTATATTTATTTTAGTAGTAGGAAAGCTAAACAGATAATTTAGTTATGTATTGTATTTGCTTTGCATGTTATATTCAAATTAATTTCAAGTAGTTTACATATGTAAACAAAATTAAAAAAGTATTTACCTTTGTGTAGTTATTGTATCAACCACATATTTGCTTTGTATATTTATTTTATCATAATGAAAGCTAAACAGGTAATTTATTAATGTTCATTTGATTTGCTTTTGTATTATATTTTCTTTTCATTTTTTTTCTTTGCTTTTAAACAATAAACATGCATTTTGTACTCTACAATTATTTTTTGTTCACTCATTTAAGACAAAACAAATTTTCAAATGCAAATACCTATTTAACTTTATTTAGATAAGTAAACTACCTTAAATTTATTTTTTTACTGACATGATAAATTTGATTAAAAGTTTCGGTGTTTGCCAAAAAGATTTGTTAATCGCTACCTAAAAGTTGTTTAAATTTTAAGAACTACTTATTTTAGAGGTCTAATCCCAGCCACATTTAAAATCAAAATGGTAGAAGCCAATAACAATGTTTACTTTCGCTTTCGATGGCAAAAGTTTATCACTGCTCACAAAGTTGAATTAGGTGACTTCCTGATGTTCAAGATTGACCATGATCGCACATTCAATGTCTATTTTTATGATATAAATGCTATTTTAATGATAATTACTGATCTGAAAAAGAGGAAAGGTAAGACTTTATTTTTGCACATAAAGTATATATGAAATAATAAGTTAAGTACACATTATTTTTTCTTGTAGATAAACAATGAAACAACCAATAGTAACCACCTCCTGAAGTTATTCAAATTAAGGATTCAAGTTTAGATTCATATTTAAATAAGGATCTTTCACTTTTTCAATACACAATGACTTTAACCAATGTGAGAACATTTTAATTTTGATAAAAAACAAAAACACCTCATAATACTTTTATCACAAATTATTATGTTGTTTATCTACTTTTGTTTCATCTTACATCCATTAACTTCTTTGCATATACCGAATGAATATATTTGTTGAAATCTGTTTTATTAATTGAACAAACTATATCCCATCATAAATAATACCTATTTGAAATTTAAATTTTTTTTTTAGATATATTTCCTTTATGGTGATACAAACTAATCCAATTTGCATTGAAAACTATCAACTTTTATCGCTTTCATTAATTTTTATTTAGGATGATAATCTTCTAAAAATAACTTTATTGTTATTCTAATGTTTAAACCTTAAGTAACCAAAAATGCATATTTTGTTACCCGATTTATCCTTCCAAATTATTTGTTTTAATGTCAATTTATAATTAAACAATTTTAAGTGTAGTTTTAATCAATACCATTCTTGCTCTTCATATAACATGTTCCAACACCGTTTGCTAAATGTTTTCTCCCAACTTATCTAATGAATTTAATCATTTCAATTTCAAAAGAAAAAACATGATCATTTGCTCACAAGCATAGCACCAGCATAAATTAACAACATATAGAATGATCTGCTTAATACATTCACAAGCAAAAAGGTTTTTTAGGTGGTTGGCACCATTTTGCCATTGACAATAAGCTTAATCTTAGAGATCAATGTATATTTTAAAAGATAAAACAAAACAAGATTGATGTTTTTATTTATCGCACTGGTTGATTCGAAAAGCATGTTAGTATTAATGTCATCGTTCTGTTAAGTAACAAACTTACTATTCTAATGTGATCATTTTGTTGAACAACTTTTGATATTATCATTTTGTTGAACAACTATTGATGTTCTCATTTTGTTAAATAGCTGTTGATGTTCTGTTTTTGTTAAAAAGGACTCTAAGTCTTTCTTCTTTACATAGAACATCCTTTTTATGTAAATATATAACAATTATATAAAATATCTTTTACAAATAGTAAAGAGGAGCTTAAAATCTATTACTAAGAACAAAACATTTAATTTTTTATATTTATAATTTAAAATATTTGCATCTCTATTTTTTCATCAAAATATATTTACTCTACAATGAATGAATAAAATTCTACTTCTTTTATAATTGAATTCTAATTAATTAATAAATAGATTCATGCTTATAACCTTTAAGCCTAAGCAAATTTATCTTTGATACATGGGAAAAACTATTTTATCACTCAATTAAATATAACATAAAAGCTTAAAAATAATTTGAAACTTTTTATAGCAACAATTTTGGTTAAAAAATTATTAAAAAAGTAAATTAAATAAAATACTCGAATGATAAAAATGACTGAAAAAAAAAAAGAAACAAATGAATAACCATTCTTATAACAATTATGCATGTTAAAAAAAAAAAACTACAAATAGTATACTAACTTTTTTTCTATAATAATAAAAAATTATTAAAACATTACAAGTCTAGATGCAAAAACAAAAACTCATTATCCCACAACTCATGTACACCTTCCTATTCCTATATTCCCACTCTATAACCCATCTACCAGCTTATCACTCAATCACACTTATAAACCAAACACTAGATTCCACCAAATATTTAACACTTATGTACAAACTACAATGCAAATCTAATAAAATTTCTTTGAAAACCTAACACATTCAATCTCTATCAATACAAGTACCGCAGAACAAATCTATACTTACAGAAAAAAAAAAAAGCATGGCCACCAACAATGATTCTTTGGCTGAAGACACCATAAATCTAGATGAACTTCTATAATTTACAATTATTTTACAACATCAAGACACACTCAAGATATTCTGGTGAAAATATTTCAAACTCAACTCTAATTCATTATATCTTTTTTTTTCTATTTGCCCTCTTTTGTATTTGATTTATACTTCACCTTCTTATATTTATTATATGTTGGCATCTATTTTTATTTTTATAACTTTCAACATTTTATAAATATTAATAAATAATTTGTTATGATTTTGACGATTTTAACTTGGACTATTTAAAATAAAGATTTATAAGATGAATTTCTTTTGGTTATAATTATATATATAGACAACATTTTTGTTACTGTTGATAACGTGTTGCATTCTTAAATTGTTGTTATACATAAAAATTTAGACTAAGGGAAGACTTTCTCATTCTAAAATTAAGACAGACTACAGGTATTGGAAAATACTTGCATTGGATTTACAAATAATTAATCAATAAAAATCTTGTAATAAGATTAAAACTTAAACTTTATAAGTGAAGTATTCAAACCTTATTAATTTTTTATGACTAATTCGAACAAAAATTTAATCTATTAAATTAGAATTTTATTTTGTTTGTATATCTGAATAAAAAAATAGCAGATTCAAATTTAGTTTGATATCATTTTTTTGATCCTGTAAAAATCTTTATTCTACACATTTTGAAATTTAATTATAAGCATGTCATTGATAGCACTAACTACACAAACAAATTAATTTTATGGGTGTTTCCTTGCATTTGATTTGTTAAATTTTTTTTCTAATAGATTGCTACTTTTATACATATATACTATTTGCAAAAGAAATATTGTCAATGATGTTTTGATTTGTTTTGTGTTCAAGTGAATTTTTGGTCTGATTTTTTTAATGATGTTCTGATTTCTTTTGTAAAATCTATAAAACAAAACCAAATCAAAAAGTTTTAGCAAAAATAGAAAGCTTAAATCAATTCACTTTTATTAGAACTTTACTCTTTAAATACCATTAATCATTCTAAATAATTTTAATAATTCGATTCAGTATGATTCTAAATAGCCTAAATACAATTGTTTCACTATACTTTATTATCATAGGAACTTCCAAAAAATTTTAATCAAAAGTACATATCAACTATTCCAACTCCAACACCTATGCAAATTAACAAAATTCTCCCAAATTTATTTAAAATGGAGTTGAGAAAAACTAATAACTAACTATACTTACAAAACGGATGGAAAACATTTGTTGAAGCACATAATTTCAAAAACAAAAATATTATAAATTTTAAATACAACAATTATATAAATTTTGAAGCTTTTCTGCATACTAAATCAATTGCAATTAAGACATCAAATGACCTATAAAAAATTAAAGGTAAAATATTTATTTGACATTCGTTACATTTATTTCTTATGCACTTAAATTATACTTATTATTTTTTCTACTGTTTTAATTAAAGAAAAATAAAAAAATTTTAACAACTTTTAATTCTGATTATCATGCAGAAAATAAAAATGATGCTAACTCTGATAATCTTGTGTTTCAATGCCTGATGACTAACACAAATGTAGGAATAAGTCCTACCTTGGTAAAAAATTACATACAAATTACTACCATGAATTACTATATAATTTCACTTGTGAATAAAACAGAATGAACCATGCATTAAAAATATCTATTAACAATTTTTTTATCATGTTATATGTAAAGAATATGCACTTAAATTATACTTATTATTTTTTCTACTGCTTTAATTAAAGAAAAATAAAAAAAGTTTAACAACTTTTAATTTTGATTATCATGCATAAAATAAAAATGATGCTAACTCTGATAATTTTGTGTTTCAATGCTTGATGACTAACACAAATGTTGGAATAAGTCCTACCTCGGTAAAGAATTACATACAAATTACTATCAAGAATTACTATATAATTTCACTTGTGAATAAAACTGAATGAACCATGCATTCAAAATATGTATTAACAATTTTTTGATCATATTATATGTAAAGAATATTCTAGTTTTTTTTTCACAAGTATCTCTCAGATCAACATACTTTAATCACCCTATTAATTTATAAAGAAAACAAATCCTGGACTATCTATTACAATGACTAAAACAAATCATTCATAGAGGGATGGAATAAATTTGTTAATGATAATCATTCGAAAGTTGGAGATTATAGTCTCTTAGGCATGATCAAAACCAACACTTTTGAAGTTATTATTTATCTTGATTATGAATAATCTTTTTCATTATTATGCCGTAAACTTTAACTTGAATAAGTTGACATGTACTTTTGACTAAGATTTTTTGTTATTTATGTTGTGGTTTATGTTGATTATGAATATTTTCTCCATGATTATGCTATAAATCTTATCATTTTGATAATTTTAATCAAGCCCACGACATAGCACTGGCATTTACTCTAGTTTCTCATAATTGAAAAAACCATTTAATTTTGCATGACTTTTTCTCTTTTGAAAATTAGTGATTCAATCGATAAGAATGATTCACACAATGTGACTGGCATAAAATTAAGAAACTTAGCTATTTTCTAATGTTTTGTATGATATTACTTGTCAGTTTTTTGGAACATAGTAACTTATAACCAACTTATACTTTTCCTTTAATTATCATGGCATGCTTAATCTTGAATGAATGTCACTTAATTGCCTTGAATGAACACATGAATGGAGATTATTTGTGTATATAAAAAAGATACATAGCGACACTGATGTTTGCTAAATTTGGGAAGTATTAATTTGAATTTAGCTTGTTTTTAACTATAGCTGTTATATTGAATCTTCATTACAAGCTATATTTGTGAATTCAAAAATCTGACATCTTACAGCTGGCTCTCATTTGAACTTATTCAACTTAAGAAAAAAAAGGTTACAAAGTTGAGATTCATAAGCAAAATGAGCATATGGTCTCAAACGTCTCAAAAAAGCCTTGGTTAGGTCTAATGTTGTTCTTTTTAAATACCTTTGAAGAATTCCCTTATATATATGTCCAAGTTGTTCATTGCTTTCTATAATATGTGGATTGACAATAAAGTCTTACATAAGGCTTTGTTTGTTTCGTGAAAAATAACTTCCGAAAAATAATTTTTCTATTTGTAAGTGTTTGTTTGATAAAAAAATTGGTTATGCAACGAAAAATGACTTATTAATTAACAGAAAATAAGGTCATTTTTTTAAAAATTGTCTTATTGATTTTAAAAAAGGAAGACATTTTTCAAAAAAGAATTGTTTATTATTAGAATTATTTATCAATATTTTTAAGTATATATTTTACTTAATAAATAATATTATATTAACAAATAATTGATTAATAAATAATATATTAATATAT